>OX596283.1:18310315-18892815 GCA_951394225.1 Harpalus rufipes | reverse complement strand
CCAACATCTATTTCAACATCCTCAAGGTAAAAATTCGATATGAAGACAATAATAAATCACAAAAGTTGCATAAATTGAATAATTTATGTGGTTATAAGTATAAAATTAGAAAGCATTTTTCTTCGCCTTTTCAGTGTCATCCGCTGCCGAGATTTCACGGTTAGGAGCAGCATTTCATGGTTAAAATTTGACATCTACTCTTCGCGCCAGGTGAAAGGAACGTGATATATTTATTTTATTTGTTTATTCCAAGTACCATCTATAACCAATTGCACCTCTTTCTATACTTGAATGGAGTAATTTATTTTAAATGCACCACAAAAGAATGCATTCCGTTTGCTCGATTAACAGAAAATAGTAAGTACATTGCTTGAACTATTACTTGATAGATTTTAAAGTTTAGAGCTACACGGCGATCAGGTTAGCCTTGGATTTCTACGGTGACTTTTTCCCTAACAGGAACTCATTTGTTAACAGTTGACAAGCTGTTTTGTTTCTCTTTCACTTGTTCTTTTACCTTTCTTTTTTGTTTTTACGGTCGATGTGTTATTTTCATAAACCGTTGTATGTATTGAGCGGCCAGCACCCATATAATTAATTATATATTACTGATGTTATTTTGTTTCTCTTTCTTTATGTTTTACTTTTTATTTACCGTTGTATCTGCCACCTACTATTATCTTTTTATGCATAAATAGGTGGAGAAAAATGAATTGATAATTAATATATGATTATATTTATGAATAACATTAAAATATATTTAACTCGTAATTATATACTTTGCTTTGTAATCTATATCAGTAGTGTGAAAGCTACTTTTTGTCGTAATTGTAAATAATAATTATGTTAAAACTGCAATCGTTGTAATGTAATTTAAAGCAATTTGTAGGCATATCTCGTACAGTTTTTAATAAATCATTCTTCAATATTTCAATTTGAAATTATAAAATGGATAAATATAAATTAGAAGTTAAAAATTATAATTTAAAATAAGGTAATAAAAATGTTAAAAGTAACCTTTCGGCACCTATTTATAAGTTGTTATCTAATACTTCATTATATGAAAATTAATCACAATGATTTTTATTGAAGAAAAATATACTCGAATTGTGATTCCAGTAATTTTCTTTTTACTTTTTTGAAAGACATAAGACTGATAGTCTTATAATTATGAGAATATAATTCATTAGTCACGTGATATGTTTTTCAACATTCAGAATCTCCCTAGTTACATGTCTATCATAGCGATGATAAAAAACAAATGAATTATCACCTTATTTATAGTCATTGCTAAAGGATTTGTTTTCTTTATTTATCACATTGACAGTTAATTTTGAGTATAAAAATAAGCAATAACAATAAGTCAAACTCCGAAATGAATATGTGTAACAGTTAGGTTAGCAGCACACGCAACGTGTTAAAAAAATTCATTATATTATCGCATTAAATATAAGCTCGTGATATGATTAATAATCGGAGATATTTCTCTTGAAATCTGCAACTTGGTTTCACTCGACAATATCAATAATATTACTTGAAGATCGTGATGCAAATTTTCTCTATAGCTGTCTATTAGGCCTATCTATACCGGCCTAATAAATCTGTTTTGTATAATTTTAAATTCATTCTATTAGCAAGTTTTCTCCATTTCTTCTAAATGTTCGAGGGTTTTCCAATTCATTAACGGGATTGGCGGTATTTCTGACGGGTTCATGTAATATACCTATAATTTTAAATGTATAATTAATAATACAATAAGAAATATTAAATATCGTTCCCAGAAAAAACCCTTCAGTACTATCTTTGAATTTTTGACACTGACATTAGTGACATTTATCTGTCAATTACAGACATTTTAATTTCTCAAGTAGTTACCATGGAAATGTGACTGTGAGCAGGCTGTGAGATTAACTACAACAGATTATTTTATAGAGAATATAATTCCTTAGTCACGTGACATGTTTTCCGCCAATCAACATTCAGAATCTCCCTAGCTACTAGATTATCACAGCGATGATAAAAAACAAAGAAATAAACACCGTATTTATAGTTGTTACTAAGGGATTTGTTTTCTTTATTTACGACATTAACAGTTAATTTTGAGTATAAAAATAAATAATAACAATAATTCAAACTCCGAAATATTAAATAAAACTCGTAAGTACCATGTTTTAATACAATATGAATATGTATATCAAAAGTTAGGTTAGGTTAGCTCGTGATATGATTAATAATCGAAGATATTGCTCGTGAAACCGAAGCAGCACATTTCAACTCGTCCTTCGGACTCGTGAAATCTGCAGCTCGGTTTCACTCGAAAATATCATCGATGATAATCATATCACTTGTTATATTACGTATGATTATATATATATCTTTAAATCTATAGAAGGTATAATAAAAAAATTAAATGTGTCGGATAGAGAATTTTCTTTTTTAATATCTTCATCAATTTCAAGTTGTAAATGCACTATTTTTAATTGTTACTACCACTAACAATAAACTTAAATAATTGCAGCACCTTTAATACCGGGTCATTTGTGAATAGAACAACTGATTAAAACGCACTTTCCTCCCGACCACATAGTTATATTTTTGAACCCTATTTTCGTTGATCTACAATTATAATGGCAAACTACACGGTCATATTCACATTATCCATTAAACGAACTACCACTGCCCATATATTACTTTCTGAGTAATTAATACCCTTGTAGTGAGGAACAAAACTTCATTGGAATTTCACCACATACACAACTCGTTCCATAGATACATCAAACCTTCTGTTCTACACGAAACAAATAATCGTAAGTAAAACGTATTCGTAAACAATTCAACCAACAGAAGCGTGTATATCATGCGTTGTTGTGCGGTAGCCGAAGCCGTAGCGGCCGAGATACAGGCAGGTATTTTCATCATGGTATATTGCGTTAACTGACATCGGTCAGCCGGTAGTTTAGTTGTAGTTACAAAGCTTTGAGCATCCAGACTCCGTGTCCGTGTTATTAGCTGTTTGCTTCACCTGTGATGGTGCTGCAGGTAGACAACGCCTCGAGCAGGAGAGTTGACGTATGTCGTACGTTAGAGCAGGAGATGTTGAGCAACGAGACAGTGACGGAGTTCCCAAAAAATATATGAATTTGAATGAGGTCATTTCATATTTTATAATTTATTTTTACCTCCCGCTACCCTTGGTAAGGGAGGTATAGAGATCGTGCTAAAAATCGCATATCGAGATTTTGGTAAATGACCACGGTTTAAGATCCCTACAATCCATTTTTAACATTTTCACGATGATGTCTGTGTGTATGTGTGTGTGGATCCTTTTTACGCTCTAACTCAAATACTATCGTTCAGAAAATTTTGAAACCTTGTACAGTCCATACGATGTAACTTGGCGAGTTGGGGCAATTCACATTATCACTGCGGTAATGGGGAAGTTATAAAATCCATAGGCGTACCGAAGCGGAATGAAGTTCAATAAAATTACGAATATTTCAAAAAAAAAATCTGTTGTACCCAGCACAATACCTCTCGCCACTTCCTTTTTTTGGTTACAGAAGTATAATGCACGAACAGTCATGTTACATTGTTGGCCTTAACAAGCAGATGTGGGGGCCCATTTCAGAATGATAATTAGTAATTATGTACATAGATGTCAAATGTCAGAACTTTTCATTAAAAATTTCAAGATTTTCTAAATTCACGTAGTTAATTTGTCACCAGGAGTGCGGAATTTACTTGTCGAGGAAAATAAACCACATGGAATTTGAAAATCTGACATGGGCCCCATATTTGCTTGTCAAGTCACATGGCTAATGTATTTAACATTTCTTGTATACCTATACTCTACACCAAAAATTCTACTTACATCTATTCCATATATTTAGATTATTTTAAATTTAAATTCATTCTATGAAGAAATTTTGTCCTACTCTTCCAATATTTCGAGATGTTTCCAATTCATTGTCGGAAGTAACAGTATTTCTGAAGGGTATGTGTAATGTATCTATAATGTTAAATATTTAACTATTAATACATTAAGAAATAATATAATGTATGTACTTCCCAGAAAAAGTCTTCAATAATGTCTCCGGATTTCTGACACTGACATTTATCTGTCAGTTACAAACAATTTAAATTCTCAACTATTTTCCATGGCATTCTTTCGGCTGTAAAATTTATTACAACAGATTATTTTATATATTATATTTCTTTTATCTCTAAATCTATAGAATATATAATAAAATATTTAAATGTATCAGACAGAGAATTTAATTTTCTTTAGTATTACCAAGAAAAAAATTCAAAAAATAATATTTAGAAGTTTTTTTTTCAAGAATCTAAAAAATGCACCAACGCTTATGTATGAAAAGTACCTGAAACCCCGAGTTTGAGTGTATTAGGGTGAAATTTGCTTTGTGTAAGGGAACGAAACATTGTAAAATCACTATTTCACTTCGGAAGCTGTGCGGCATCGAAGTAAAAGTATATATTTGACAAAACGCAACTTAGGAATAGTGAACTGAATTACATTATTTTGCTCGCCAAGTTACATCGTATGGACTGTATGTCTACCTTACTCTTATATGTAAAGATGCCATTAGATTTTGGTGTAAATCGGATAACCGGAAATAGCACATTACTTGAAGCTCAAAACGGTTTTTCTTTGAAAAATACCTTTATTAAAGATTATTAAATTTTCTACAGGTTTGCATTAATACTTTTTCTATATATTTTATGGATAAATTTATAAAACTATCTATAATTTTAATCCCGGAGCCTACGTTTTAAACACAACTCATTCACATGGTTACACAATTCAGATCTCAAATGTTTGTAACTGACAGATATATGTCACTGTCAACGAACTAATCATTTCAAATAATAATATTAACGTTTTATAAAGAAAATAGTAAATAGAACAATAATTAACTTTAATACAATTTCCAGCATACGTAAATATGTAAAAAAAGGTAAGATAATAAAATCATATATCATCACTGCATGTTACCCATTGATGGGTGAGCCAATCTACTTTGTACGCAGATGTCGGTAATAATGATGACATATTTTTCCATGCAGGCGTTTACCAGGCGTCACTTCACGCGAATCTTGGGAACGGGTTCAATTGCGACCGACGCCAAATATTTTAGAATTTGAAATGGCACAAAATTGACCCCTATGGTGCACTCTCCACGCCAGCAATGAATATAGGTAAGTATATAAATAAATAAAATAAATATATCATCACGGCATATCACCCATTGCTGGGTCTGCCAATCTGCTTTGTACACAGATTTCAGTAACGATCATGACATATTTGTACCGTGCGGGCTTTTACCAGACGAGCACTTATTGCTGGCGTGGAGAGTGCACCACACGGGTTATTTTTGTGCCATTTAAAATTTGAAATATTTGGCGTCGGTCGGGATCGAACCCGGTTTAATTTTAAGTATTTACATGAATAAAAATTAAATTAAACGGGAGGTATTGTGTTGGCCACATCAGATTTTTTTTTCATTCCAACATTTTGTCTTTTTACCTCTCGCTAAGAGAGGTAATGGAATCATGCTAAAAATCGCATATCCAGATTTTAGTTAATAAGCACATTTTAAGGTCCCTACAATCCGATAATAACATTTTTACGATGATGTCTGTGTGTGTGTGTGGATGTATGTGTGTGTGTGGGGTTGTTGGAGGCACGATTTCTTAAATTCTATAAATCTAAAGACCTATGTAACTACGGATTCCTCAATCTAACAGTAATGGGAAGAGTTGAATATGTTCTGGTAGTAATTGGATAACCGGAAGTAGTAGTATTTTAACAAAAATCTTCTAAATATTATTTTTTGAAAATTTATGTTATTACAAATATTAAAAAACAAAATTCTCTATCCGACACATTTAATTTTTTTATTATATCTTCTATAGATTTAAAGATATAGATATATAATCTATCAAATAATCTGTTGTAGTAAATGTCATAGCCTGCTCACAGCCCAAACATCTCCATGGTAACTACTTGAGAAATTAAAATTTCTGTATTTGACAGATAAATGTCACTAATGTCAGTGTCAAAAATTCAGAGATAGTACTGAAGGTTTTTTTCTGGGAACGATGTTTAATATTTCTTATTGTATTATTAATTATATATTTAAAATTATAGGTATACTACATGAACCCTTTAGAAATAACGCCATTCCTGTTAATGAATTGGAAAAACCTCGAACATTTAGAAGAAATGGAGAAAACTTGCTCATAGAATGAATTTAAAATGATAGAAAATACGTAAATATAAAGATTAGGTGTAATTAGAATTTTTTGTGTGTTCAAGAAATGTTAAATACAATATATACCACAATGGAAAGGGCGCGAGAGGTATTGTGATGGCCACAACAGATTTTTAATAATTGAGATCTTACAACTTTGGAAACAAATACTAAGTTCACCACATAGGTAAGAAGGCTGTGAATCACTAGAATTATTTTTGTTTAATAGTTAATGTATGTTGCACCCACAATATATAAATCATTAAGAGAATATGCAAACCATTCAGCTTCCGTATACAATGTATCTGAACAATTGCCATTGTTGTCCTTAAGATAAATTAAAAATTATGAGCAATTATTCAATGATCATTAATCATTTTTGTCAATAAAACAACAGAAACAATAGTTGATTATCTTATAGCAAACATGACGATCTTATGTATGTTCTAAATAGAATGTCGTATTTAAAAGCACTTTAAGATTAAAGATAATAAAACCCAGATACGTATGTTATACTCGATTCTTTCGAAAGTAAAGCAACTTACACACGAATGCTAGATTGAAATCTCAGAAAGTTGCAAAAATAATTATTACTCAACAATAAGTTACGGATATCAATTTATAAACTATTAAAAAATATGACAGTATCTGAAACATTATCTTACACATAATAAACATATGATTTTATTGTAAAATTACACAACTTCTTATGAAATTAAAATGATCCAGGGAAGAAAATCCTTACCTACGCCACTGGTGGTCAGTGACGTAGCAAGTACCGCTAGCTGCAGAATGGATCAAGAAGTCCATGAAACAAACGAGATAGTGAAAATCAACGCCAGCATTGTCGATGTTAGAGTTATCAAGACAAGACGTTCTCGCTTACTAACAAATCACGTTATTTGTCGTCCGTTAATTATCGGGAACAGAATATTAATTAAAAAGAACTTATGAGCATATAGACAGACTATGTAAAATATATTTAAATTTAAGGAAAAGTTATTTTAATTTATATGTATGTATATACAGGATGGAGACCGCGACCCCGGAACATAGGACTTTAACATGTAAAATCATACTTTCCCAATTTCCTGCTTCCCTAATTATTTTAGGTAAAAATGCTTCAAATAAAAGTTGTACAGCATAAAATTCTGCATCTGAATTAATAAGCATCATTAATTTTGTATGCCTTGTAACGGCAAAGAATTTGGTATGATAATGTCGAAAATCACCTCAAAAATAGCAATAGCCATGGAATTGAGATAAAATAAATAACAAATGTCTAACGGCTTATCTGTCACGTTAGGGTAATTCATTATTATTAGATATTATTTCTAATTTCTGTTTCAATTAACAATTATCTGTTAATTTAAATTGATATTTGTTCATTTGAACAGATTTTACAAATAATAATGAAACTAAATTAACCTAGCTTCACAGATAAATTATTAACATTTGTTAATTTTTTGTTTCAATTCCATGGCTATAGCTATTTTTGCGGTGATTTTCATACCTATTTTTTGACGTTACAAAGCATACAAAATTAATTTTGTTTGTTCATTCAGATGAAGAATTTTATGCCCTACAACTTTTTTTGAAGTATTTTTACCTAAAATAATTAGGAAAGCAGGAAATTACAATGAATATCTGACCGCCAATCTGGGGTACCAGGTTCGATGCCAAATATTTCATTTTTTAAATGGTTTAAAAATTACCACTGTGATGAACTCTCCACGACAGATATGAGTGTCCGCGAGGTGAAGCTTGGTAAACGTCCGCACGGTACAAATATGTTATCATCATTACTGAAATCTGTGTACTAAGCAATGGTTATTACACCGTGATGATATATTTATGTATTTATTATATTTTTTGCACGATCAGGTTTTTTTTAAACTTTACCGATAGGGTTTCCAAGGCAGTAAGTTTTGTTTACAAATTACTGATCAGTAAGTGATGTGGTACTGATCAGTAAATGATGTGACTGACCGGTAAGTGATGTGACTACATACCGATCTGGAGGCGGTGAAAATTACATAAATAAAAAATAAATGTACAATTTTTAAAGCTTTAACGATAACAAAACAACGATCATAGCTTACTTAAAAATGACAACTATTTTTTTTAAAATGTCAAAATAATTTTTAAATTATTCGAAACTTTAATTTGTTATTATTGGGACGATCGTGCAAAAAATATAATAAGCATTGTGGGCATTAAGTGCTTCTTACCGGTATCGGATATATTGGAGATCTCGACTTCGTCTCGATCTTCAAACTAATCCTCAACCGGTAAGGTGCACTTACTGCCCTTAATACTTAAATAACTATATGCCCATCCTTCCAATTTGAAAAGAACTATGCTCTTACAATATTACTATTCATTAAAATCAATGCATATAAAATAATTTTATTTAATATGGATGTAAAGTAAAGCAATATAACATTGTATGTAGAAAAAATAAAAAGTGAAATAGAAACATTGAATATATTTTTTCAGCTAAGTGACATAAAGTACTTCACGGGGCAATGAAGTGAAGTAGCAATATATCTGTTAGTAAATTTCGGTCAGGCAGCCATGTTGTTGGAGTGACGCATTACTGGCAACGCTGGTTGCGATGTCACCGAATGTTTATGGTCACCATAAAATGGAAAGAATTATGATCAGCATTTGCAAGTTCAGTTATAAAAGCTTTGGCTATTTTCATCTTCTTGTGAACTTGAATATGCGAAATAGACCGCGTTTACGAGCCTTTTAACTACGTATTTTTAAACTGTAAAGTGGGATTATGCTTGAACTAGGCGAGATTAAAGGAAATTGAAGTTTGAATATGCTACATGTGTTTGCACCAAACGAAGACGATCTGATTAACCAAATGACGTCGTAAAACGCTGAGATTTCAACACTGATGCCAGTCAAGTTTACTGTTTATTTCCATATTTGCGATTGGTCTTATTAATCAGTCAACTGACGCGGGATTTTACAGCATCTCGTTTAGTTTGTTGTTTTATGAATTATATATCATTAATTTTTACCGTTTAAACTGTTTCTAATAGTTACGATTTGAAACTTTTTACTGGACTTTGCACCTTCTGTGATTCTTTAACGCCGATAAAACACAAATAGTACAGTTCATGTTAAAAGGTAACAATTTCAAAGTCTCAGCTTCTCTTTACAATATGACAATAAATCCTACCACAACAACTAATACAGGCTGCGGCAGAACCAATTGAGCAGTTTTGAAGAGTTATAAAAAAGAAACCAGGGTATATATGAAAAAAATGTTTTTATTTTTTAAATCAGTAGGACTTACCATTTTATACTCATTAATTTTTAAAAATAATGTCTTTAAGATGGCGGCCGTTAGCTGCAATACATTGCTGGAGCCGATTTCTGAAGTTCTGAACAGCCCGTTAACACATTTCGCGGGGTATCGCGTTTACTTCTCCAACAATCTGCTCCCTTAGCTCTAGCAGGTTTTGGGGGCGACGTTTAAACACTTTTTCCTTAAGATATCCCCAAAGAAAGAAGTCGTATATGCTTAAATCGGGCGACCGCGCAGGCCATCCCACGTCACCTCTCAAAGACACTAAACGTCCAGGAAACATTTCTCTTAAAGCGTGGTTGTTGATGATGAGGGATTAGGGGACTTTTGGTTTCAACAGGATGGGGCTACAGGCCATACAGCCCAAAATTCTCTTTCTCTAAACGCGAGAAATGATTTCAGTTCATAATTAGTCCTAGCTGTTTTATAGTGAAATTGTACTTTATTTCTTGAAGTGACGCGTGGAACTTGAAATGGTATTAGCTCAAGACTACATGGGTCATCAATACAATTATTAATTAATTTGTATAAGTAGAGAGATAATTGTAAATTTCTTCTGCTACTTAATGGCACCAAGTTCACTTCAGGAAATAAAATAGAATAATCATGGGTGAAGTTGGGATATTGTCTATGTATTTTAAAATAATATTTGATGAATTTATGCTGGACAGACTCAATCTTAGATATATATTTATGATATATTGGATTCCAGATTTGTAGACAATTTTATAGCTTAGAGCGGACAAATGAACAATACAAGCTGTTTAGTGTTAAACCAATGATTACGTTATTGTATATTAAATATTAGAAGTAAATTAATAACATTCGCGAATGTATTTATCATATTTGTTACAATAATATAGTTTTATAAAAACATTATTTTCCAGAAATATTCTATAATAATATGCATATTGGATCGTCATTTTATAAATAATTTAATATATGTTTAATTATTATTAATAATAACAAAAAATATGTAAGTCACACTATATTAATAATGTAAACTATTCATGATTTTATCATTTGTTGATCTTTCCTGTTAATAACAATTTGCATGATTTTAAACAAATTACGCATAATAAATGAATTTATGACAAAATCAGTAAATGTTTCTTCAACAAATGGCTGTTTCCGTGTTATTGTATTCAAGAGCCGCGTATCATGTTATATTTGAAATTACAAATATTTATTGGTTTTATGCTCTTATCACAGTGCACGTGTATTGTTTGCATTTTCTGGCATTGATTCAGCGTCTTTATGGCCCACTGTGTTTTCCAAAACAGCACATGTAACTGCCTAGTTGCTGGCTATTTATGTGCATGTAATCAGCCAGTAATAATTCAGAAGCTTATTTTATATCGGTTGAATGAAAATCTACATAACAATAAACATAGCGTTTTATTAGTGTTTTGTTATGTTTACATTATGATAATTATATGGTTTAAGAGCTTTTTCTTATTACAAATGCATATTTTATTGAAGGTTTCGTACGGTATTTATTGCTGAACAAGTTATTGTAATTTAGCGTTTATGTTTTTGATAATTTTGTTAATAAAATGTGTACTAAAATGTTTCTACATAAAATAAACATTATAAAATTCATTGCTAATTGTTTATTATATTATATCCAGTTTTTCCATTACACATAGTATGTAATAAAATACTACACAAACAAAGATTAGCATCGTGGCAACAAGGTTTTTTTTTTGTTTATTTCTATTTATGTAGTATTCCAATTTTACAATAACATACTGATAAAAATCGTATAATATATACTACAGCCTGTAATGACTGATGGAACAAGAACTGTCTGAAAAAAAAACGGAAAATGAGAAAGAAACGACGACTATGGAAAGATGACAGAAATTTAGCAGAAGAGTACAAAAAATAATTAAAAGAATACAAAGAGATATGGGAAAAACAAAAGGAATACAAGAAAAGAGAGTTAGAAGAACAGTTGAAAGTTATAAAAACAAAAGCAGAAGAATGGAAATTTATAAGTTGGAGAGACATCCCGGGCCTTAGTCAACCGAAGAAATTCATTTCACCCTCGTTGACAAACGCCAAAGAGCTATTAGCTCGCAGCAAGAAGGACCTTAGAACTATGACATTATCATTGTCATTGTCCTCTGAAATACCATCTATGTAAGATTGGTATAACTGAAAACAATATCTGTCGACGAAGAAACTTCGGAACATATTGTATGTGAATGACCAGTTGTGGCCGTAAGTAGACTTAACCATCTTGGTAAAAGGTACCTCGCGGCAAATGAGATCGCGAAGAAGAGATGGTGCAGGCTATGCGGGAGAGAAGAAGAAAAACTTAGGCATCTAAGGACATCGTCAGGACAAGACTGGATGAAAGAAATCATCAAGAAACGGGGGGTTAATTCAATATGATGTATCACCAATTATTGTAAAATATAAAATGTAGATTCTAAGCCAATTTGACAAGAATAAATCTAATCTAATCTAATCTAATCTAGAGCCTGTTTTAAAAGTACAAGGAGTAATCAAAATTTCCTTAGTACATTCTAATTTTCATATTGGTTAATGTTTTGCCTTGTTTATAACCAAGAAAAAACCATTTTGTTGTTCAGTTTTTGGCTTATTTATGGATCAATCCATAACAAATGAATTTAGCATATATGGCAGCTGTCAGAAATAAATTTCATACATATTTTAATCAATTATGGAGCATGGAAAAAATATGGTTTAATATTATGAATTAATTGTATCACAACCAAAATTTCTCGATATCTATCATAAAATATAAAATTAAATAATTCAATGGGTAATATGCCGTGATGATATATTGTTATTTATATTGCAATCTCCAATACTTTCAAGCAATCTTAATATAAATTAATTTTAGTTAATTTATCCTAAACTGACCGAAATGAACCTAAAATAATGAATATCATACCAGTTAATTACTTACACTTCTCATTGTACTGATCTACTGGTATAGGTCTGTAAATTAATATTTTTGTTTTTATTCTAATAAAGAAGCACATTATGAGAAATACATTTACTTAAGCTTTAAATTTACTAGACATTTTTATTATTCTTTGCAAAAACATAATATATTAATTTGTCTTTTATTATTACCTCAAAATAAACATTAAAAAAAAATTCATAAATTACTAATTCATCACTCAAAAAAATAAATATATTTACCCAGTTTTGGAAATTATGGTCAAATTACCATCAAAAGATTTATTGCGTGCACATATTATAGGTATACTATTCAAAACAATAAGTCTAATTTCCATTGTTGATATTGCCTCCTTCCTCTGACGAGACGTCTATGGAGTTACAGCAGAAGTAAAGCAAAGAAAAAGAGTAGATGGAACTAGTTTTTGTATGAGTCACACACAGCACAGCCGCGGTCGGTATTAATTGCAGTGCGGGGAAAGGGAAATGAATGGCAACACCGCTGGCTTGATCTAACTTTGCTGTCAATCTCAGATAATGTAATGATGATGGCTGATTGCAGCAAATTACCTGATTAACGAAATAAGTTAAGTTAAACATGAGTATTAAAATGATGTAAACAAAAATTCATTATTATAGATATTTATGTACAAAGCAGATTGGCACACCCAGCAATGGGTAATATGCCGTGATGATATATTTATATTCATTATTCTGAAAAACGCTACTTTTAACAACAGCATCAACTAATAGCACAGTCGTTTCGCGATCAAAGGGTTCTGGATTCGAGTATCGGTGTGGCATAATATTTTCATCTCATTGACCATGTTTGCAGCCGTCCATAAAAATGAAAAAAGTGAGTGAATCATACGGGCCATAATTTTCAATTAAATGAAAAACTTAACCCTCATCCGGCATTTAAACCCGGAACCTTTGAATTTCCAATTCAATACTCTGCAGCTGACCCCAGATTATAAACAAAACTTGAATAACAGTTAAATATTTCATTATTTTATATGATAAAACACAATGGCCCTATTCCGAATGCACTTTTATAATAAAAGCGCTTTTATTATAAAAGTGTGCTCGAAATTTAGGACATTTTACTTAACGAACAATCATAATTAACTGCAAATAATATTGTTGATCCCCACGTCATTAATTTTTGAAGCAAGAATTACTAAACTTTTATCTAGCATCTTTGTCGTACACACATGTCATATATGAGACGTTTATTCGCTATCTCATTATCGTCGGTGTTTCGGAGGGGTATACGCTATCTACGTCCAACCGACGGCAAAAAAATGAAATAGAAACTGTATTGTAACCGCGATAACAAATATTTGAATTATGTGAATATTCTTGACATTTTGTCTATCATAATAACAAAACTGACACAATTTAGGTTATATTTATTATAATACATTCAGTTTTGACATCATAATTATTCTACTGATTTATTATTGCAATTTTGATGAATATTAATATTCACACGGTATAAGTTATACTGTATACTGTCAGTTTTCAGTTTTGATTTATATGAATACTGTGGAAATCAGACGATTTCGCCCGATTTGACTCGACAACATGACGTCATCAATTCCCTCCCGCCTTGGTGATTTGAATCATATGGTTACGATTGATGACGTAGGGATCACGTCGTGGAAACGGAATTTACATTTGTATTTTATTAATTAATTTCATATTCATTCAATTTATTATTATTCGTTATTATTAAGAAGTTTTGCATATTTTCACAATCGGTGAATATGTGGATGGCTTAAAAAATCTGGAAGAGGTTACCCAGCCAATTCTTATATTTATTTTAAGTACTTATTATTATTATTCATGCTAACAATGATTATTATAATTGTTTAACTTTTTACAATATAAGTATAATCATATATTATTATTCAATTTTGAAAATAAATTACCTTTTAATAATGAAAATATGCTGTTTATGTGAAAATTGTTTTGTTTTCGAATAAATAATAACTCAATAAATCCGTGTTAACTAATACTGATAAATTTTTATTTGTACATTTGATATATGAATAATATTTTATATAAATTATCAGATAAAATAATTTCAATCATTTAAATTAAAATTAATTATATGGCAAATATTCATTCAAGTAAATATTTTCAAATATCTAATTAGATATTTAGAAAAATAATGTTCAATATCAGCAATCATACAAATTAAAATTAAAATTGTAATTTATATATGTACATAAAATTGTAATAAAATATAAATTTGTATTAAAATATAATTCACAACATAAAATTATTAAAAACTAATAATACACTACAACTATATTAAAAATTCTTTTACTCAATATTGTTATGTATTCTCTCTAACAAATTGTCAGTAATTTATATAATAAAAACTCTTTTGACTAAATTTACAATATGGTACATTATAATAGAGATACGTAAGTACCTATAGATCATATTTGTTAATTATTTCCGCGTAATTATGCATTCATTATGTTATAAATATTCCATATTCACTTTCTTTATGTATTAATTATTAGGTATGTACATGTTGCAATCAAGTGCAATAGGATTCAAGCGAATTAATTTACGATTATTTGAGGAATATTACTTTTTATGTGGATTTAAAAAGTAATTAATTATTACAAAACATGCACAATTTTCTTTTTGTTACGAGAACACGACTGAAAGATACATGAAGTATTTTACGTCTAAGTAATTACAAATAGAAAATAAAAAATCTGATGGGACCAAGTACAACACTTTCCGTCATTCTACGTATTTTATACAAATTCCACACAGAAATTTTTATGCAAACTATTCTATGGGCGTTTTCTTTTTATGGGAGAAATGAACTGATCCTACCTCGTACTGAACTGAACTGAACTACTCCTAAAAAGTCGTTCGAATTTAATATAACAAAACGTTGTCCCCACCAATATATTTTACTGTCAGCTACCAAATATAAGCAATATGCGATATATAAATCTTTATGTAGTAGGGTCCTATATTATTATTTTTTTTACCTCCCGCTACCCTTGGTAAGGGAGGTATAGGGATCGTGCTAAAAATCGCAGAGATTTTGGTAAATGACATTAACATTTTCACGATGATGTCTGTGTGTATGTTCGTATGTATGTATGTATGTATGTATGTATGTGTGTGTGTGTGTGTGTGTGTGTGTGTGTGTGTGTGTGTGTGTGTGTGTGTGTGTGTGTGTGTGTGTGTGTGTGTGTGGATCCTCTTTACACTCTAACTCAAATACTATCATTCAGAAAGTTATGAAACCATGTATTTCTAACTTATTCTAATATGAAAAGAAGCCATTAAATTTTGGTGGTAATCGGATAACCGGAAATGGCAGTTTACTTGAAGCTCAAGATAATTTTTCTTCAAAAAATACCTTTAAATGTATTTTTTTCGCAATTTGTTATTATAAAAATTAAAGATTATTCCATTTTGTACAGGTATGCTTTAATAATTTTTCTATATATTTTATGGATAAATTTATAAAGTAATATAAAAATTATATATCTTAGCTTATGCTTCAAACACATTTCCATGGTTACATAGTTCAGCTCAAATGTATTTAACTGACAGATAAATGTCACTGTCAAAAAATAATCATTTCAAATTAATGATAGTAACGTTTTAAAAGGAAAATTGTAAATAGAACAATAGTTTTATGGAAAGGAACTTAATATACATAATTTCTAGCATAAGTAAATATGCAGGTATGTATTTAAAATAAAGAAATAAATAAATATATTATCACGGCATATTATCCATTGCTGGGTGTACTAATCTGATTTGTACACAATTTCGGTAATGATGATGACATATTTGTATTGTGCGGCGTTTACCACAAGGGTTAATTTTATGCCATTTAAAATTCGAATTATTTGGGGTTGATCGGGTTCGAATCGGATTCGCGACCAGACATCAGGCACGCGGCAACGAGACCCCATGGGTAAATGGCGGGAGGTATTGTGTTGGTCACATCAGATTTTTTCTAATAGATTATAGAACATTGAAACAGTGTGACTATTGTTTTACAATATTAGTCGTGTTTCTCCAGACTGTAATTGTGATTTTGTGAATCCTGATTAGTTTAATCGTGATCCTTTTGCATCATGATTTAAAAATTATATCAAGAAAACAACTTGAATAATATAAACATCCCCTAGCGTCAAATTTCATATACAGACCAATGTAAACTAATATGTTTTCTTGCAGGGCAGTCTGTAAAACGGCTATATTTTGTTGATTTCATTATTATATCAACAAATTTAAGCTCATTTCCCTTTTTGCCCCCCTGGGTAAAACATCTCGCCCGACACTGTCCCTTTCACCTCTACCTTGGTTGCACTGTGCGGTCACTTGTAACTATAACCGACTTACGTCACCGGGTTACGGATAAAGAGAACAATCGCTCCAGCTCAGCATCACAGCGTGTTCTTGTTGTGAAGATCAACAAGCAAAAGCAGCACTACTACTAACACACATGTAAACACAAGAGTGTTAACTGTAAGTGTGTGCGTGCGGACAGGAAGAAGAGGCGCCTACTAAGAACCTCAACACGCCCACGAGCTCATTCATAAAGAAGAGTGAAAATGAGAAGAAATTTGTTTTGTATTAAAATGTCTATAAATCTGCAATAACAGACGGTGGCGATATATTGTGCATAGGCATGTACTTTCTAGAACTATGTAATAAAATTTGTGCTCTTAGTAAGTTTCGATTCTCCTTTAAAAAATTATATTGATCTTGCTAGAGCAAAACTGGAGTTATCAAAATTGCAATCAAAATTCATCTTATTATTATTCAATCATATCCATTATCAAAGTCGACCTTAAAGGTTAAGTACACCGTATGCCACAGACATCCGACGCTTAAAGTAAGTGTACCTTAAGTAAAGCATTCGGTGCAATACATTTTCAAAAATTAAGTTCCACTTAATGTTAAGTTATACTTAAGTAGATGTAGTGAAAACGGCTACTAAAAACGCTGAAAGTTCGATATTGGAAATAGGAGGCGAGAGGGCAATGGAAAGCAATTATGACGGAAGGACCTTAATGACCCATAGAGCAAAGTGTATGTGTGTGTATAACAATATTAGTAAAAATCTGATGTGGCCAGCATATAACCTCTCGCCGTATATTTTACCTGGCTGTATGTATAAAGGAAAAAATAATTTTAGAAATACAGATAATATATTCATATAAGTCTATGACGTATAAACTTCTTTATTATTCAATAAAAGCATGTCTCAACATAAAACAATTTTCACATATATTTACAAAATCTATAGGATATTTTACCATAAATTATGTACAATAAATTACAAAATAGAGTTTACCGTGTATAAATTTTAGGCTGTTAACAGGGTTTCAATTCGAGCAACGTTCTTGTTTACTTTCTCTTCATTTTCTTCTAGTAAAAACATTAATTTTGGGCGGTCTAAAATGTATATATCTGGATATGTGCATCTATTCTTACATACCTTCTTTTACATTTAATTTTTTCATACATGTTGTATCTAAATAACACATTGATTTCCTTTAATAAAGTGATGGATAAATTGCACTCCGATTATTCTTATATCGATGTGTAATTTTGTCAATATTTACAACTTACTTGAGAAGAATTTGATTTTTTTTTTGTATTAAATGTTACTCTAGTCTACAGTACTCGTGTACAATGTCCAATAATGTTTGAAACAAATATAAGTCCTTCAACGTAGACTTGTCACCTCCATAATAGTCATAGATCAAGAATTAAGAGATTCTCCAAGTATATTTTTTTTTCAATTCTCATTATTTCGATGAAATACAATTTTTCTGTATTTTACGTTGCAGAGTGGATCTTCACTTTCATCTTGTGTTTGTAACATTTAAATATCGTCTTCCTTCGGGCTGTATTCTCGTTTATATCTATTCTTTATATTTAGATTTTTTAATTTTAAATTCATTCTATGAAGAAATTTTGTCCTACTCTTCTAATTTTTCGAGATATTTCCAATTCATTGTCGGAATTAACAGTACTTCTGCAGGGTATGTATAATTTTATATATTTAACTATTAATACAATAAGAAATAATATAATGTATGTACTTCCCAGAAAAAATCTTTAGTAATGTCTCTGGATTTTTCACACTGACATTTATGTGTCAGTTACAAACATTTTTTTATTTTTCAATTAGTTTCCATGACATTTGGGCTGTGAGATTCATTACAACAGATTATATTTCTTTATTTCTAAATCTATAAAAGATATAATAAAATACTATTCTAATTTAACCCCTTACAAATATGTCTGAATAAATATTGAAAGTTGTTCATTAATTGTTGGAAACATATGGACGTCAACTGTGTATAAATAGATGTAGGAATATAATATAAATGATAATGATCGTAATACAATATCTAATTTCCATGCTGTTGCTACTATAATAGGAATATTATATTCGACAATAACATAATCAATAATTTAGTAAGCATAATACGTTATAGTTTGAATGGAGTGATGTTCATTTATCTTGTGTCAGGGCGATGTTCAGCAGACAATCGCCTGCACAATGTTAACACGCCTAGTTATTGTTGTAAACATCTTGGTTGCACTTTCTAATTTATCTTTGAATAATTGAAAGTTGAGGGTTTTAAGGCTCGTCCCAATCAGAGATGGCTATGGCTTTTTAAATGAATGGCTTGTCTTGCCACATAACACCTGAAATTCCTACAGATTCTTTCGTTATTTATTTGGGCGTCGAACATATTTCTGTGAGAAAGGGTCCCGCGTAAATTTCTGAGGATTGTCTACAAAATTTATGGCGTTCAGAAGAATTTTAATTTTTATTGTCATTCTTCAGAAAACAGAGTCTACTCAATTAAAATCACATAATTAGGAATAGATTTTGGATTTTGAGTAAAGTATATTCATCATTTTCCGAAAAGTAGTTTATTTTTTAAGGAGTGATCTCCGAATTTTATTATAGACTCTTAATTTTTATGCAACTGTTTCAAAATTGAGACAAAATTTATATTTCGGTGAAATTTATTACCCAGTTAACCAATAAGTAACCTGGTTAGCTAAATATTAAAAAATCTGTTGTGGCCAGTTCAATACCTCTCGCCACTTCCATTTTTGGTTACATAAGTATAGGGCGCGAGCAGTCATGTGACATTGTTGGCCTTGGCAAGCAGATTTGGGGCCCGTGTCAACATAACAATTAGTAGTTATGTACATAGATGTCAAATTATTATTAAAACCACATGGAATTGAAAAATCACTAAATTTAGAATGAAAAATTATAATATTTGATATCTATGTACATAATTACTAGCTATCATTCTGACACGAGTCCCTATATCTGCTTGTCAAGGCCAACAAAGTCACATGACTGCTCGCGCCCTATTGTATTTAACATTTCTTGTATACCTACATACTACACCAAAAATTTTACTTACATCTATACTTTATATTTAGATTTTTTTCGAATTCAATGTCGAGATTGACAGTATTTTTGAAGGGTATATGTAATATAGCTATAATTTTAAATATGTAACTATTAATCCAATAAGAAATAATATAATGTATGTACTTTCCAGAAAAAATCTTCAGTAATGTCTCTGGATTTTCGACACTGACATTTAATTTTTCAATTGGTTTCCATGACATTATTTGAGGTGTGAGATTTATTACAACAGATTATTATATAACATATTTCTTTATCTCTAAATCTATAAAAGATATAATAAAATATTTATATGTATTAGATAGAGAATTTACTCTTCTTTAATTCAAGCAAGAACAATTTTTTTTAACAAATAATATTTAGAAGATTTTTTTTAAGAATCTGCTCCTTCCGGTTGTCCAATTACTACCAAAACTTTTTCAGCTCTTCCCAGTAATGTCCGATTGATAAATACGTAGTTAAACAGATAGTGTTATAGTTTTTGAGAAATCGTCCTTCCAACCTCCCCCCACCCACACACACACACACACTCATACACACACATATACATACACACATATACATCCACACACACGCGCACAGACATAGTAAAAATATTAAAATCGGATCGTAGGGATCTTAAAACGTGCTTAATTATTAAAATCATGAATCCAATACCTCTCTTAGCGAGAGATAAAAATTATTTTGAATGGCCCGTTTTTCAGTATCACCTGTATATACATACATTTCAGAAAAGTGAAAGAAAAACCAAGATATATTTCTCATTTTCTGTTAACATCTTAATTGACACTAGTGGCATTGAGAAGTTAAAATTCAAGACCATACACCAAAAATAGATATACACGATGCAAGTCAGTGTACACAAAAGTTACTCAAGTGATGCATCACAATTCAGAGTTAAAAAATATCTTTCGAATATGTAGATTTGAAAGTGAAACAAAGTACAAAGTACTGTATATTTATTAACCAGGTTTAGTACAAAATAGCGGTTTCATATAAACCTGTTTCCACATACGATGAAATATTCGTATTTGTATAAATAAATCACCGAAACAATTTACGATTATGTAAGAAAGACATTTAAATTGTAAAGCATATGCGTATAAAAATCTACCGTGTTGTACAAAACCCTACACAAAGTATCTATTAAACTATTAGATAAAAAACATAGTAAAAAAACTCGTCTCATTACTTTTCTAACCCAGTAAACACGTTCTACAACAAAACAAGACAATCACCGTTATTCCACTCGTACATTAGCTAGACTTTATGTTAATAAAACTGCAATGAAAAAAAAAAAAATAACCAATAGTCGTACGCTCGTACGTTATAGTTAGCAACTGATTGCTTTACCACATATGCTTAAATATATGCACAGACATGTAATATCACTTAGTAAGCATAAGACTTCTGGATTATGCAAATTTAGAGTAATTATTTCGTGTAGCGGTTGAATTATGAAGTATGACACATAGTCGACTATCTCTACTACACTATCATGTTTAAGAAATATTAATTTGATAAGGATAATTAATATTGTCTGCAACTGACTGGAAAATGGACATTTTCCGGGCTTTTTACCTTACGTCACCTTTAGGTAAAGGAAAGTATTGTTTGTGAATAAACACTTTTTGGGATCCATATAATACGATTTTACCATTTTTACGATGATGTATGTATGTATATTTATATGTTTGTAATTGACAGATAAATTCAAAATGTCAGTGTCAAAAAGCAGCATTACTGGAAGATTTTTCTGGGAGGTATACAAATCAATACAAAGTTATATATTTTTACCTCTCGCTAAGAGAAGTATTGGATTCATGCTAAAATCGCATATCCAGATTTTAATAATTAAGAACGTTTTAAGGTCCCTACAATCCGATTTTAATATTTTTACGGTGATGTCTGTGTGTGGTGTGTGAGTGTGTGGATGTATGTATGTGTATGTGTGTGTGTGTGTGTGTGTGTGTGTATGTGTGTGTGTGTATGTATGTGTGACGTTGGGAGGACGATTACTCAAAAACTATAACACTATCTGTTTGAAATATATGTATATACAGGTGATACTGAAAAACGGGCCATTCAAAATAACTTTTTACCTCTCGCTAAGAGAGGTATTGGATTCATGCTAAACATCACATATCCAGATTTTAATGATTAAGCACGTTTTAAGGTCCCTCCAATCCGATTTTAATATTTTTACGGTGATGTATGTGTGTGGTGTGTGAGGTGTGTGAGTGTGTGGATGTATGTATGTGTGTGTGTGTGTGTGTGTGTGTGTGTGTGTATGTGTGTGTGTGTATGTGTGTGTTGGAAGGACGATTACTCAAAAACTGTAAGACTTAATACTTGTTTAACTACGTATTTCCCAATCGGACATTAATGGGAAGAGCTGAAAAGGTTTTGTTACAATTGGACAACCGGAAGTAGCAGATGCTTGAAAAAAAATCTTCTAAATATTATTTTTTGAAAATTTTTCTTGTTAATATTAAAAAAAATTAAATTCTCTATCTGACAAATTAATTTATTTTTTTTACATCTCGTATAGGTTTGGAGATATAGATATAATAATATAGAATAATCTGTTGTAATAAATCTCGTTACCTAAAAAACAGATATTCAAATGTTTGTAATTGACAGATAAATGCAAAATGTCAGTGTCAAAAGTCAGATTTTTCTGGGAGGTACAAATACATTTAATATATATATATATATATTATTGTATTATTAATTAAATATGTTTTTAAAATGATAGGTATGTTAAAATTACATATATCCTTAAGAAATACCGCTAATACTGTCAATGAATTTGAAGAATTTTGAACATATTATAAGAGTAGGACAAAATTCCTCATAGAACGAAAGAAGAGATACAATTTCAATTATTTGTGTGTACAAGAAATGTTAAATTCGTTACATATAGGGCGCGAGCAGTCATGTGACCTTGTTGGCCTTGGCAAGTAGATATGAGGATCCGTGTCAGAATGACGGCTAGTAGTTATTTACATCCACCTGGATTTCGAAAATTATAATGTTTTGAATGAAAAATTGATACTTGACACCTATGTAAATTATTACTAGCTGTCATTCTGGCACGGGCTCCCATATCTGCTTGCCAAGGCCAACAAAGTCACAGGACTGCTCGCGCCCTATGCAACATAAAATGAAAATGGCGAAAGGTATTGTGCTGGCCACAACAGATTTTTTTTCCATAATATTTAAAATAATCAAGTTAAAGAAATAGTGTTGGACCACGCTGTATAATTCGAGATATAATTATTTGCATATTATGTACAAAATCAATATAAATTTTAATGATTCATTGTTTTTGGACGTTTGGTTTGTTTGGTGTGATCGCTTTAACAAATACAAGTAAAATTTTCGTTACTTTAAAAAAGTTAAAAATGTCAAAATATGAAAGATGATAAACCACGTCTTTATCTTTCTTTTATTTTATTTATTACATCTGTCTTCTTTCAATTTCACGTATCTGTTTCATTATGCGTTTTTCTATATTCTTCTCGCCTTTTTTCCCGAATTGTTTTGATTACTATTTCTTCTGAAAACAATTGACTTTCTCTGATGATTTCATGGCGTTAATTTGGCGTATCAGGTGACCGTGACATTGACCAGCAGAGGCGTCTCTGATAACTAATCAACACATACGTTTCGCGCTTGTTTCGTGTTGTAATGTCTCATACCGTATCACCCACAAACAGCTGAATAGCTGTTGGCTTCTTATCATTCGGTAGCGGATGTTACAACTAACTCAATTATAATACCATCACAAAACTAATTGACAAAAAATGATATTGAAATAAAATATTTATTAGATCTCCCACGGTTGACATAATTGCGTAAAATATTAGTCGAATTAATGTGGTTGTTTTTGCCTTCTGCTACCATATAGGTAAAGGAAAAGGAAGTTTAAGAATCATGTTAAACAAACATAACTAGATTTAAATAAATACATGCGTTTTTAAGTCGCTAGATTAAAAAATTAATATTTCGTACTCCTCATTTAACACTTAGTAAGAGCTGTTCATATAGTTCATGGTAATAATTGGATAATAGGAGTATTAATTTATTTGAAAAACTATACAGTTTTTCTTGAAATACGCCTATTGTTTTGTAATCATTTATGTTATTATTACAATTATTAAAGAACAATTTATTCTTAATTTATTTAATGTAGGTGCATACATTGTTTATTATATTGATATGGATTTGAATATTTTCAAATATATTTACCTTTCGTCACCTTTAAATTAGGGTATTATCTCTGGTCACAAAAATCGATGGTGAGTTTTTAATGAATGAGCACGCTTTAGGACCTCTAGAATACGATTTTACTATTTTTACGATGATGTCTGTATGTAAGCGCGTGTGTGTGTGTAACCATCGTTTCGGATCGCATAACTCAAATAACATAATTCCAAAAATTATAATTTTTTCATATTCCTTGAGTTTACATCAAAACGAAAAAATGATTATATTTTTTAACAGTTTTTCTTGAAAAAACGCAGTTAAATATCATTTTTTAACATTTTATATTATTATAAATATTAAAGAATATTTCATTTTTTCTATACTATTTGATTTTATTTCATGCTTTATATTCAATGGATATAGAGTTAAAAAATTATAAAAAAATTAAATTTCGTAAATAAATCAGCTACGCTATAACCACTATAACTAACCAACTACTGTATTAAGAAAATTCTAATTAACAGATATCAGTGTCAATGAAAGGAAAATGAATGTGACAGAGAAAGATACGAGAGAGGATTACATTGGTTTGAACATGTCATGAGGCGAGATGAAGAATATATTGGAAGAAGAATGAACAGCTTAGTAAAAGAAGGTAGAAGAAACAGAGGAATACCAAAGATGGAAGGACTGTATTGCGGAACACTTGACAGAAAAGGAACTGAATGGGAACACGCAAAATAGAAATAAGTGGAAGAAGTAAATCAAGAATAGCGACCCCTAATGAATGGTAAAAGCTAAACAAGAAGATGTCAGTGTCAAGTGCAATTTACATAGTTTGTTTACGCAATAATTTTACTGTATAATAATATATGTATTATTGTAATATGGTTTATTTTTCCTTTCAAGATATTAAATATTAACACTGTTATTCATTCATTCATATCCCATGTGAAAATGCGTAAGTAAAATGGTTATTTTGGTGAATATTGTTTGTTTATTAATGATAACTGGTTTTTGTTTTACGTCAAACTTATATTATCATTAGTAATAAAAACATAAATTTCCAGGAATAATTGAATACAAAATTAACATTTACATTTTGTTCTACCACGTTATTATTGCGATAAGATAAATTTCATTATTTTCACATAAAATTGAAACATTTTTTTTATAGATTGTAACATTTACTTATACAGGATATAAAAACATCACAATACCGTTAATTACATAACATCGTGATAAACAGAAAAAAAATGTTTATTTTTAGGTCTATTGTTTATTACTCTTATACTCTTTATATATTCTAGTTAATTTTATAGTTTTTTATCATTACCGATATCTATGTACAAAACAGATTGGCATACGCAGTAATGGGAAATATGCCGTGATGATGTATTTATTTATTGAATTTTATAGTTGAGAAATAAACAATATTAAATATTAAAATAATTTATGACTATTGTTTATTAAAATGTAAATTAGAAAATGAGTTATATGTTACATCCATTATGAGTCAAAAGATACGACAGAATTTGTTTACAATAATAACTCCAATACCAGGATTCCAAAAATTAAAAATTTTTCGTATTCCTCGAGTTTAGATCCATATGCAGACGTGATTAGATTTTGGTTTTAATTGGTCCACCGGAAGTACCCTCAGTTGCAAGTTTTAACAGTTTTTCTTGAAACGCAGTTAAATATGACTTATTGACATTTAATGATTATAAATTTTAAAGAATATATTATTTTCTATACGATTGGATTGCATTTTAACTTCATATTCAATAGATTTAGAGTTAAAGAATTATCAAGATATTAATTTCATAAATCAGCCAGCTATGTTAACCATGGAAACTGCTAATATATTCAGATAATTCAAATTGACAGATGTCAGTATCAATGAAAATAAAATAAATGTAGCACAGACTAGAATATTGAAATAGATAAATATGGTAAGGAATGATAGGTAAGGGAAATGGCTCGAGTGATAAAGTTTCTAGAAAGATACAACAGAGACGATTACATTGGTTTGAACATGTCATGAGGAAAGATGAAGAATTTATTGGAAGAAGAATGAATAGAGAGAAATGGAACTAGATGAGGACAACACGCAAAACAAAAATGAAGAAGAAAATAAAAAACAGCGACCCCTAACGAATGAGAAAAGCTAAAAAAGAAGATGTCGTGGATTGTTTATGAAATAATTTTAGTGGAAATATAGGAGCTTTTGCAAGAAAATTTATTATCACTTATCAGTTTGCAATGACAATTATTGTACCGTCTTTATTTTAGCAAATATTTTAGAGCAAAATCAATGGCCCGTATTATGAATACGCTATTATAATAAAAGTGATAATAAAATAATTATCTGTAATTGATGATCCTATTTGTCTTTCTCTTGTCAATTTTCATACTCCTTCTATTAAAAATCGTTCCCAACCTACCTTCTACTTATCAACTCCTAGAACTAATTTATTATATTCATCTCCTTTATACGGAATGTGTACCTTATATCATACTCATTTTCTTTCTGTTGATATATTTCATTTATCTTTCAGAAAAAAATTATGTGACATTAATCATCTTGATTTTTCTTAAATGTTCTAAATTTTTTATTATATCATTATTTGAGACATTTTTTTTAAATTTTTTCAAGTATTTTTCTTGTTATTGGTATATAAATTAATTTGATTGTACTTTTGTATATTTTTTAACAAATGTATATCTCCTCTTAAATTAATTTTTATCCTGTCCTAGAATTGGGCTTTGCCTGTTGGACAGTGTATATTTAAATAAATAAATAAATTATTTTGGAATTAAAATTGCAAAATATATTTGCACTGTTTTATATCCCAGTTGAAAATTAAACACACTTGAATTTACTTTAATTAAAAAGGTGATAGTTGTTTACACATCTACTCTTCAATAACTCATCAAGTAAATCATCCATTCAAGGATGTTCCCAACATTAATGTACTCTGAACGTTCACTCAGAAAAATCCTGTAGCATCATATTGAATGATAGAGTCGAATGATCTGTGGAATGAAGTGCACAACTCTTTACTATATTCTTTGTATTTCGTGCCTTATGATCATTACACGGTCCGTGGTTCCGTTTTGCTCTCAGTCTTTCAGTCTCTCAGTGACTTTAACTTTGTTATGGTGGCAACGCTCCACTGGACTCGCTTTGTACGAGAGAGCGTCTCTACACAAACACGGCATGTGAACTGGACGCCAGCCAAACATGAAATAGAATGTCTTCCTACAAATATAACTAACTGTGATGATCTTTCAGGTGTTGTCATGCGAAAACGCTGCACTTTATTACTTTATTGGGAGAAGGAAACTCGCTCTTCTGTTTGATTTAATTATGATGCTATCGCAAAAGTAACAGACTGGATAATTTTACGACCAATCAGACGACAAATATATAGCACTTTTAGTGTTTCGGACGAGACGAGACATTATCGAATCTCGTCTCGTCTCGAAAATTCGCATCTCGGCGAGACGAGAAAGCTATTTCAACTCTCGACAATTATTTCTCGACAATTTTTACCTTCTGTCACCTTTAGGTAAGGACGATATTGTCTTTGGCCAAAAAATTCAATGATGCGTTTTTAGTGAATAAGTTTTAGGGTCCCTATAATAAGATTTTACCATTTTTACGATGATGTCTGTATGTATGTATGTGTGTGTGTGTCTGTGTGTGTGTGTGTGTGTGTGTGTGTGTGTGTCTGTGTGTGTGTGTGTGTGTGTGTGTGTGTGTGTGTGTGTGTGTGTGTGTGACAAAAGTTTCAGATCGCATAACTGCAATACCACGATTCCAAAAATTATATTTTTTTCGTATTCTTCAAATTTACATCCAGAAGAACAACTGATTAGATTTTGGTTATAATTGGTGAACCGAAAGTAGCCACATTTGAAGATTTAACAGTTAAATTTGATTTATTGGCATTTAACGTTATTATAACTTAAAGAATATATTATTCTCTATACGATTTGATTACATTTTATACTTCATATTCAATAGATACAGAGTTAGAGGATTTTAAAGATATTAAATTTTATAATTCAGCCAGCTATGCTAAACATGGAAACTACTAATATATTCATATAATTCAAATTGACAGATGTCAGTATCAATAAAAAGTAAATTAATGTGGCAGAGATGAGGATGTTGAAGTAGATATTGGGGAAGACACGGAAAGATACGGTAAGAAAATAACTCAAGTCTTACAAGTTTCTAGAAAGATACAAGAAAGACGATTACATTGGTTTGAACATGTCATGAGGAGAAATGAAGAATTATATTGGAACAAGAATGAATAGTTTAGTAATAGGATGTTGAAGAAACAGAGGAAATGTGGAAGGACTGTATGGCGGAAGACATGAGAGAAAAGGAACTGAATGAGAACGACACGCAAATCTAGCGACCCCTAACGAATGGGAAAAGCTAAAGAGGAAGAAGATGTCAGTGTCAAGTGCAATTTGAATAGTTTGTTTATGAAATAATTTTACTGGAAATTTATAGTCTTTTGCAAGAAAAATTATGTATGGAATTTATACATTATACACAGGATTGACGGAAGGTATTGTGCTGGCCACAACAGATTTTTTTACTATAAATTTAAAAAGGATCGTGCTGAAATTTCTTAAATAAAACTACCTCCTTTCTTTCCTGACGTTCACTTACCGACAAAGTGTTACACCCAGTAATGGGTAAAAAGCGTGATGATATATTTATTTTAAAATTCGTAAAATTAAAGGCTTAGTTCTTACAGTTTATATTTTTAGTGCCACTGGTTGACACGATTTTTCATATTTTTTAACAACAATAATTTATTTGTTATTCTACACTAATTAAGTGAATAAATAATTCATTATGATTTTTATTTAAATTTCGTGTCAACCAGTGAACCTACAGATCGGCTTTTAACAGACAAGTTCGAGCTAATATTAAGACTGGTGTTTGTTGTTTATTATTGCTGTCTTTTGTCAGTGTATTTGTTACCTACAAATGAGGATGTCTTCTGCTCGTATTAAGTGCAATTCTCGTGAAAAACTTCTGTTGGGGGAGTTAAAATAGTATATATTTGTTTCTTTTAGTGTTAAACTAACTTTCGTGATATGAATTTTTAATGTGTGATGGTTTTTCAGTGGACTAAATAGTGAGATAATTGAAATTTTGTCCCAATAAACGTTCCTAGTCGCAGTGGTAGTTGATTTCCTGAGATGCTGAGATCTACGATGCCTCTGTTGGCCAAATTGGACTGATAGTAGGCGAGGTTGGTCCAACATTTATCTCATGTTATTTTATAATTCTTCTACAGCTTATTAATATTAGTTAATCTGTCAATAATAATAGATTGTCTCACCGAGAATAGATAATAATTATAAAAATAGCAGATTCTTCAAAAAAATCTTCTAAATATTATTTTTAGAAAATTTTGGCTTTAACAAGCAGATATGAGGGCCCGTATCAGAAAGACAGCTACATAGATGTAAAATGTCATATTTTTCCATTGCAAATTTCATAATTTTCCAATTCCATATTGTTTATTTTCATCGACAAGTAAATTTCACACTCCTGGTGACAAATTGACCACTTGAACTCAGAAAATCTTGAAATTTTGAATGAATTATGACATTTGATATCTATATACCAGGGGGGTGAAACTGAATTCAGAAACGTGATAACAAGTTTTCAATCTAGTAGCGTTTGGAAATACTTCCTGACCCTTTCATAGATGTCATAAGTAGTACAGTTTTTACAGTGATTCTCAAACTTTAATGTCTAAATACTATAAAAAGGTAACATAATGTTTGAGAACTGCTGTATATTTCCCACAATTCTCTATTGCATCGTTCGAAATACTTTGACATTTAAAACTATTATTTGTGAATTGGTATCTTTATAGAAATACAGTACTTTATCATACAATATATTTTCGGTAAGTATATTATCTTTCATATTAGCATTATTATACTGGGGGTATAAAAACTTAATGACAAATTAATAATGTTTCAAAAAAAAACATGAAATATTTGTAACTTCTGTGTAGTGAAGAGACATTCCTGCAGAAGAATTTGATAGTGTCGAGTAGAAGAAATAGTGTGTAAAGTGGACTAGGAGAATGTACATCATGGCGGTGCTCTTAGAAGTTTGGTTGTAGGAGACCAGCAAGATATCACGATTCTTTGGCAAAATGACATAAAGCTTCATAAGATTCATCAGAGAATGTTGGAATAGTATGGTGTTGCCAGTTTTAATAAAAAAAAGAGTGTAAAATTGGATAATTAGTTAAAAAGTGGACGGACATCGATGATGAGGTCAAAGAAACAGTGCATTTCTGGCAGACATTTAAATTAACATCCCTTTTTTGAAATAAAAATATCTCTTGTAATAATATTTCAAATTTTTGGTTCCTTGAGTAGTATGAGGATTTTAGTAGTTGTTGCCGCGCAGTTTGAGATTTGTAATTATTTATTTGATTTAAATAGTGTAATTTATACATTTTTAAATAAAGACATTAAAATATTAATTATTTTTTATAGTGCGAGATATATTTCACATTTCTTGATAATGTCTTTAATAAATTATCTATTTTCGATAGATTTTTTTATTAAGTACATTATGAAGAAATAGAATTTAAAGTTTAGAATAATTCGAAATGAATTTATATTTTCCGCCACCTTGTCGGCTGTCAAATTTAGTTCTCTGACCTTTTCATAGATGGCAATAAACTTGTTATCACGGTTTATAAGGGAGATACCCAATCTTCCACTATATATTTTCCTTAATCTATGCTATATACATAATTAGTAGCTGTCATTCTGACACGGGCTCCCATATCTGCTTGTCAAGGCGAAAAAAGTCACATTACTGCTAGAATTCTATAGAATGAATTAAAAATTTAAAAATCTAAATATAAAGAATAGGTAAAATAGTAAAATTTTAGGTGTAGACATACAAGAAATATTATATACAATACTTATAGAACCAAAAATTAAAGTGACGAAAGATATTGTGCTGACCACAACAGATTTTTTTTGTATAACAAATTATTCTTATACTTAGGCGTTGATAGAATAAATTGTTATAGAAGACGGCCAGTAGCAAATTTATTTAAAATATTTACTAAAGTGATTGATATAATTATCTACCTTTATCAAAGAACCAGATAATCATTTATTTTTTAAAATTTCGTCCAATTATAATTTTTTATAGGTATTTCGAGAAAGAAAATGCAATGGCGTATAGCCTCCAGCAGCGTTCTTTTTCCCTCTAGCTTTTCTTTTTTTTAAACTCAAGCGATCGCGTAAATCAAACAAACGCAACGTAACTTAACGTGATGTAAAGTTCGATGAATCGTGTCGTTCTCAATTGACTTCCGTTTCAGCTCTTTTTTCTTTATTTGGCGCGCAACAAGTTCGCTAACGTAATTTCCTTTTGCTTTTTGCAAGAATATCCAAACAACAAAACAAGTGCGATTGTCAACTGATAACAGTTGCCGCTCTTTTACTGTAATATGGATTTTTAAAAGATGTTTAATTAGGGAAAAATGCCAGTATCTTGATGAGAAATTTAATTTAAGAATTTTAATAAATAAAGAAAAATGTATATAAGATTCCGCTTAGAAAATAAAATATGAGTGTGAATTTTTAAACAAAGAAAAGAATGAATGAAATATTTATATGCATTTACTTCCTATTTACATAAAATTATCTAGCTAATTATGTTGTAAAATATACGGTAGCTTAATGATAATTGCTTGAAACTTACCGATCGTCTATTACGCCAAAAGAAAGAGAATTTGAAACGTTCACTCACCTGCAAAAGAAAGAAAAGTAATTAGATGCAAAACAAATTACATAATACATGACAATGGTAGGTGTAATATTTAAGACATTCAAAACCACATACGATTACACACACGCTAATATTCATATCATATAAATTTGTATGTATACAAAACATTCCATGTTCACTTTTCCAGAATTTCTAGGTGTACCCCATGTTATGTTGTTTTATCATTTAAACATAGGGTATATCATTACCATAGTTACAGAAAAAAATGATTGACAGCAATGTATTAAAGCGTTTATTTTATAAGTAAACATAGGGATAATTAACATAGACTAAAATAAATATCAAATTATGAATTAAAGAAACGAGAAATTATTTATTTATGTATACCTAAGAACTATATCAAACTAGTGAGGAATTTTTATTTTAACTTATCAAATACTCAAAATTGGCACCACTAACTGCACTAATTCTGTTTTTTAATTGTTCAATGTTCATTCTCTCACCATTGTACACAATTTTTAAGTATCCTCAAAGAAAGATTGTTCGAATTGGTTTTGGGCAGGGTCTGGGTCGATTATTAAATATAGCAGCAGATACATCTGAAACTTATCTTTGGCTTATATTTGAATTATACCTGTTATAATCTACAATTTTATAAAAAAAAAAACCATTTTGAAATGTGACAGTTTGACGAGTCTGACAACTATTCCCTATGTTTACTCATAAAATAAACGCTTCAATACATTGCTGTCATTTTGTAACTATGATACTGAAACTACTCTATGTTTACTGATAAAATAAACTGTACATTCGATTAATATAACCTGCAGAATAAAATGTGAGAGCAAAATAGATAATGACGAAAATCTGAATTTTGCTTATTTTTTTACCTTCCGTCACCTTTAGGTACGGAAGGTATTGTTCTTTTGTAAAAAATTCGATAGTGAGTTTCTAATAAATAAGCTCGTTTTCGGGTCCCTAGAATACGAATTCACTATTTTCACGATGATGTCCGTAAGTGTATGTGCCGCTGTGTGTGTATGTGATTAGATTTTGGTTATAATTGGGCAACCAAAAACACCCTCATTTGAAACTTTTAACAGTTAAAGCAGTTAAATATTATTTATTGATGTTATTTAATGTTATTATAACTTAAGTAATATATTATTCTCTATACGATTGAATTGCATTTTATACTTCATATTCAATAGATATATATATAGTTAAAGAATTATAAAGATATTAAATTTCATATCAGCAAGCTATGCTAACTATGGAAACTGCTAATATATTCAGCTAATTCAAATTGACAGATGCCAGTAAAAAGTAAATGAATGTGGCGGAGATGAGGATGTTGAAGTAGATGTTGGGGAATACACGGAAAGATAGGCTAAGTATTTAAAGGATAAGGGAAATGGCTCGAGTTATAGAAGTTTCCAGATAGATGCAAAAGAGACTATTACATTAGTTTGAAGATGTCATGAGGAGAGATGAAGAATATATTGGAAGAAGAATGAATAGCTTAATAGTAGAAGAAACAGAGGAAAACCAAATATAAGACAGAAGGACTGTATTGCAGAAGACTTAAGACCAAAGGAAACTGAATGAGGACGACACGCAAAAAATTAATGAGTGGAAGAAGAAAATAAAAAATAGCGACCCCTAACGAATGGGAAAAGCCAAAGAAAAAGATGTCAGTGTCAAGTGCAATTTGCATAATTTGTTTATAAAATAATATTACTGGAAATTTAGAATCTTTTGCAAGTTTATGTATAGAATTCGTACATAATACACAGGATTAATGTACTGGCCACATCAAATTTATTCTTTTTCAAATTACTTCTAAACTATTGCAAAGAATGTTTACACACACGCGCGCGCGCGCACACACACACACACACACACACACACACACACACTCACACTCACACAAACACACACACTCACACACTCTCTCTCTCTCTCTCTCTCTCTCTCACACACACACACACACACACACACAGACACACACACACACACATACAGACATCATCGTAAAAATAGTAAAATCGTATTGTTGGGACCCTAAAACTCACCACCGAATTTTTTGACCAAAGACAAATACCTTCCTTACCTAAAGGTGACGGAAGTTAAAAAAAATGCTTTTACTCTTAGAATCTCATAGAATTATTATTTATTAATATTAGGGAAACCAATAACAGGTTTTCACATTCATTGATCTTAGAATTAAGATAGGATGAGAAACTCTATTATTTAGATGGGTAATCGTTCAAGAATAATGTTCTTATAGGATACATATGATCACGTCAGTTGTGTATTCGTAATAGCTAAAGAAAACAAAATTATTGTTATTTAATTCGTAAGCAAGCAACAATTTGAAACACCATTATTTCGATAAAATCTTCCATTAGTCAAATATCTAGTATTAGTATTCAGGTCTGCTTAAAATTACAACTTCTACTCGGAGACTTTCAGAATTTATACAGAATAATAACTTCTGTACAGAGACTACTTCTAACAATCAGTACTATTAAAATCCAATATACTTATTATAATAATAATGAAGAATGCCCCAGATAAGAGACTATATAATAATAATTATTTCACCACCTTTCAAACATTATATTCTTTTCAATTTCACCACCGCTTAAATACAATATTCCTGCTGCTATCTCGATGAGTATCTCCTCGTATTGTTTTTCCTGCATGCGGCAGGCGTGGTGCAGGAAAGTATCAGGAGTTAATCGAGCAATTTGAGCGGCGGTGAGCCTGAAGCCGTAAGCAGAAGTAGCAGCGAAGACGAAACGCAGGCGAAGAGTTGTAAAGTGGCGGCCGCATAGATAAGAAGTTTTCTAATTAGCGAGTTCGGTGCGCTGCGCTGTGTACCAACCCCAACTAAAATTACGCAACTTTCTCAACGGAAAGAACTCCAATTATTACAATGTTTATGATAATATCAACCAAGAATTAGTTGAATTAAACGGGGATAAGTTTTTAAACTTTTTAAATATCATTAATACGTAATTAATTAGTTGCCAACGGTAAAAAATATATGTAATGTACGAGAGTCATTTGAAAAGTTCGCGGAGTAACAATGAAACCATACTGCTTTTGGGTTGAACGTATTTTTATTTTTCAATATGATTTCCAGTGCTTAGAGCTTTTATGCCTTCCAAGATGCAGAAAAATCTTACTCTGCAGTTTTTCAAAATAACTGTTTACATCCGAAGAAAATCGTCGATTGCTAATATTTTTTACCTGTCGCTAAGAGAGGTATTGGATTAATGCTAAAAATAGCATATCCAGATTTTAATGATTAAGCACGTTTTAAGATCCCTACAATCCGATTTTAATATTTTTACGATGATGTCTGTGTGTGTGGATATATGTATGTGTATGTGTAATATCTGTTTAACTACGTATTTCTCAATCGAACATTACTGGGAAGAGCTGAAATGGTTTTGGTAATAATTGGACAACCGGAAGTAGCAGATTCTTAAAAAAATTCTTCCAAATATAATTTTTTGAAAATTGTTGTTCATACTAGTATTAAAGAAGAGTAAATTCTATATCTGATACATATAAATATTTTATTATATCTTTTATATATTTAGAGATAAACTAATATAAGGTATATAATAATTTGTTGCAATAAATCTCGCAGCACAAATAATGTCATGGAAACCAATTAAAAAATTAAAATGTGTGTAACTGACAGATGAATGTACGTGTCAAAAATCCAGAGACATTACTGAAGATTTTTTTTTGGCAGTACACACATTATATTATTTCTTATTGTATTAATAGTTAAATATTTAAAATTATAGGTATATTACATATATAACCTTCAAAAATACTATCAATCCCGATAATGAATTGGAAAAAAATCAAAAAATTAGAAGAGTAGGACAAATTTTCTTCATTGAATGAATTTAAAATTAAAGAATCTAAATAAAAAGAATAGATAAGTACAATTTTTGGTGTAGAGTGTAGGTATACAAGAAATGTTAAATACAATAGGGCGGGAGCAGACTTTGTTGGCGACAAGCAGATATGAGGGCCCGCGTCAAAATGATAGTTTGTAATTATGTACATAGATATCAAATATCATGTTTTTTCATTCTAAATTTAGTGATTTTCCTATTCCATGTGGTTTATTTTCCGCGACAAGTAAATTTCATACTCCTGGAGACAAATTAACTACTTGAATTTAGAAAATCTTGAAATTATTAATGAAAAATTCTGACATTTGACATCTATGTACATAAATACTAATTGTCATGTTGACACGGGCTCCCATATTTGCTTGTCAAGGCCAACGATGTCACATGACAGCTCGCGCCCTATGCAACATAAAATGAAAATGACGAAAGGTATTGTCCTGGCCACAACAGAGTTTTTTATAATTACCGAGTACATCAAAAGAGGTAATGAAAACAAAAAAAAACTACTTTTCTGTTGTCACACAATGCCATTACCTATATTTCGTAAAACGCAATATAATTTATACGTAAATAAACAATTTGTTAAATGAACAATTTTACGAAAACAACTTTCCCATATTTTGCAATATAGACCGTGTTTATTTGAAACATTTCGAGTAACTTGGTAGGTTAGTTGTGTTTAGTTGGCATAATTTATGTAACCCAGAACTGATCCTAAACTGACCTAACTTATCCAGCAGATTTGCTGCAAGTTAAAAAGAGCCAATTATACCACCAAAGATGGGAATAAATGACGTGAATTTGAATTAACCGCCAATTATAAGAACTGTATCATTAATTTGCAAGTAACCCAGATTGGTTAGAGATGAGCTCAAGATTGAACCTGAAGTTCCCAAATAAATACGGCTATATTCAACCCTCATCTCACTTCAATCACCATCTCCAAACAGCACCTTTGGCTTTAGCTCAAAGCCAAAGGCAAGTAGGAACAACCGAACAACAAAACCTGTTTGTTACAGTATAATGTCTGCGCTAGTGTTCGCTTCCAGGTACTGTGTTGTATGATTCACAGTACGACGTACGTCTTGCACAGCTGTGCGGTAAATACATGCCAGGATGAAAGGTGAGGGATGTAAAAGGTGGGTGGAGTCGTGGGTGGACCGCGTGGGTGGTGTAGTTATGAATGAAAATGTGGGTAAAGATCAGCACGATGTGGAAAATTCTCAGAATGAAGCTGAAATGGTTAGTGGTTTAGGAGGTATATGAGAATGCAGGATGATTTGTCAATGAAAATTGTATATAATATTTAATTGAGTATTTCTAGTTGATTTATTACAAAGTATTTTAAACTCCCGCATATCCACTGATTTGAAATAGCTGATGTGCCAGAAAAGCTATTTCGGTGGTACGGATAAAGTGATCCCGACAAATGGAATGACAAATATCTGAACCGATCCAAAAAGTGCAAGTTAGATCTGATCCAAGTGGCAAATGGAATATGCCTGCTGTATGGGTGGAGATAGTAATTCTTAACTACAGTGAGCTCAATACTGCATATACTGGAATGAAAACTGTCATAAAATTAATTAAAACTTCAATGCTGTCTCTCTCGCTTATCCTTACTGCGCTTGCACGAGCATATGACTCTGTACTGATGGCCTTTGGTTAGAGAGAGAAAGGTAGACATCTAGGCCTGGCGACAAAGTTTTATGATAAGTTTCCACTCCAGGTATGGTACAGTATAGAACTCACTGGTTAAGTATGAGTAAGTGCCGAAAAGAAATGAAGAACAGAAAAGAATTTTGAGAGAAATAAGGAGGAAGACATATTTCAAGGAAAGATTGTCTTCAGTAAAATATAATTGAAAGAAAGATGAAGAAGAAAATTTGAATGTTAACAGAAACACTGAAGAGAGGGATTTACGAGGGGCTGAAGAATAATATGGAGACAACACTTTCGCTGAGACCTACCCAAAGACAAAATTTACTAATTTATTTAACGAAACCCTAGAATTGAAAGGATATTAACTTTAGTGAATCCCGAAAAATTGGCCGAGTTAAGAGATGGAAAAATAAAAAATGATAAATCTGTTATGGCTAAAGTAGTTTTTTTAAGAGGGCAATCTTTAATTTCAGAAAGTTTCCCTTTAGATCTACATATATTTATTTCTTTGGAATCTACTATTTTTCTTTACTGATACAGAAAAGTATTTTTTAATAAACGTTACAATATCTCATATCGTACTAATAAGCGAATTTAATTTCATGTGAAAGCGATATTAGTTGTTTCTTGCAGTGTTCTGTCCTGCTTTAAAACTGCTGAGGTAGAAATCAAAAGGTGACTCACTGCTTTGTTATCATTAGATATTCATTTGTAATATTTTGTCTTGATAAAATAAATTTTACCTCTCGGCAAGAGAGGTATTGGATTCTGCTAAAAATCTCATATCTAGATTTTAATGAATAAGCATGTTTTAAGGTCCTTACAATGCAATTTTAACATTTTTACGATGATGTCTGTCTGTGTGTGAGGATGAATGTGTGTGTGTGTGTGTGTATATATGTGTGTGTATGTGTATGTGTGTGTGTGTGTGTGTGTGTGCGCGTGTGTGTGTGTGTGTGTGTGTGTGTGTGTGTGGATGTCAGAATGATAGCTAATAATTATGTACATAGATGTCAAATATCAATTTTTTATTCTAAATTTCGTGATTTTCTAATTCCATGTAGTTTATTTTCCTAGACAAATAAAGTCCACACTCCTGGTGACAAATTAACCACGTGAACTTAGAAAATTTTGATCTGCTTGTCACGGCCAACAAAGTCACATGACTACTCGTGCCCTAAACTTATGTAACCAAAATCGGAAATAGCAAGAGATATTGTGCTGGCCACAACATATTTTTATATGTAGGTACTTTGAAATTCTACTTTTATAAATAAATGGTAAATTGGTGTGTTGAAATGCAGAATATAGAAGTGAACAATAAAATAACAATTTAGCTCTTTTAATAACCTAATCAGGAGTGAAATTTGCAAAACAATCGAACTGGTAAACAATGTGCAAAATCCGAAAATCCATCGCGTAAAATACAGCAAACAAACATATCTATTACACGGTCAAATTCCGCGTGCGGATAGAGGCTTCAGCTTCAGCCCGGTCAATTGGAACAAAAAACAATAAATCTTTTTCAAGTTAATTGCGGAACACATAGGCATAGGGGATCGTTCGCTGGCCTACGTGTGTGCACGGTAAAAAGTTTAATTTTTAATTTAATTCAGGTATGTTGCGATGAAAAAGGAACCTGACGTTACGAAATGCCGTTTGGTTAATTTCATTTTGAAACAAAGCTTCGGTTACAAAAGAATTTCAAGAGCGCGGAAAAAATACATATACAGCGGGCCGCGCAATGACCGACTGACTACGCCGCGCTGTCCAGTCGACTTTTGTTTTATTCCATTTTTTTACAGACAAGGAGGAATGTATGTTGTGCTCAAGTGTGAATTTTAACTCGAGCGTTACTTACTCTTTTTCAAAAACACATTTTCAAACTAAATAAATAACCTTTCACGCTACTTTTCCTTTCCGTATCTTTTTCATCTTTTTATTTTACAGTATACGTTTTACTATTGTATTGTATTAAACACAACCGTAAAAGTTCATATTACAAAATATGTTTATTTATAGTTAGAAATATCAAATAACTAAACTATTAAATATATTATAAGAGGTTTGTTAACGAAGGCTCCCAGTTGTTGAGGAGAATTGACCACAGATTTGCTCAATACAATATTACTTTTGTCGGATTTGAATTCAAACTAAATGGAATCACAAACGATTACTTAATGTACTTACTATGTAATTACTATGAATCCCGTAAAAATGGAGAAATTTATAGGTTTCTTTTTAGTTGAAGTATTTTTACCTCCCGCTACCCTTGGTAAGGGAGGTATAGGGATCATGCCTAAAATCGCATATCGAGATTTTGATAAATGACCACGTTTCAAGGTCTATAGTCTATAGAATCCGATTTTAACATTTTCACAATGATGTCTGTAGCTGTGTGTGTGTGTATGTTAATATGGATATGCTCAAAATGTATTACTTTGCTCACATTTTCAGTATCTTGTCATATTGCATAATCTGCTGGGGTAATTCAACTCAACCCATTAGTGTATTCAAAGCTCAGAAAAGAGTTATAAGGGCAATTATTGGATATTCTCCTGATACATCGTGCAAAGGTCTCTTCGTCAGTCTTAATCTGCTTACTCTCCCTTGTATTTATATGTGCGGTTTTTGTCAAGAAAAATCCTTCTCTTTTTTAAACAATCAAACAAGCTACTGGGTTTCATAACATTCGCAACATCAACAACTTATATATTCTTAAATTCAGAACAAAAAATCTTCACGATAATGTTTCATACATGCCTATCAAGATTTTTAATCATCTACCTCAAGACTTAAAAGCTAATAATTCAATAACTTCTTTTAAATTTAAACTAAAACAATATCTTATACATAAATGTTTTTATTCCATTGACGAATTTTTTGATAATTAATTGTTTATTCCTATATTTCTGCTTATATATTGTAGATACCTATTTTTTGTTGTAAATTTGTGTATGCAATATTTAGATTTTTTCTTTTTTTTTGCTATGTATTTATATATTTTTTGTATCCTATTATTGACAAGCCAAATGAATTTTTGTAATTATCATGGCAAATAAAGATTATGTGTGTGTGTGTATGTGTGTGTGTGTATATGTGTGTGTGTTTGTGTGTGTGTGTGTGGATCTTCTGGATACTCTAGCTCAAATACTATCAATCGCAAAATTATGTATTGCCTGTTAACCTTGTATTTCGGCCTTGTTATGGAAAGAAGCCTTTAGATTTTGGTGTACATCGGATAACCGGAAATCACACCTTACTAGAAGCTCAAAATAGTTTTTCTTCCAAAAATACCTTTAATTATATTTTTTTCGCGATTATGTTATTCTAAAACTTAAAGATTATTATTATTATCATTCGGAAAATATTGAAACCTTGTGTTTCAACCTTATTCTAATATGGAAAGAAGCCAATGGATTTTGGTATAAATCGGATAACCGGAAATCGCATTTTACTTGAAGCCCAAAATAGTTTTTCTTCCAAAAATTTTTGATCTTTCGCGATTCTGTTATTATAAAAATTAAAGATTATTGAATTTTCTACAGGCATGCATAATAATTTTTCTATATATTTTATAGATAAATTAATAAAATAATCAATTTTATAAATCCCGGAGTCTATGTTTTAAAGATAAAAACGCCCACACCGTACGAAAATGTGAAATATATCATCACGGCTTATTACCCATTACTAGGTGTGCCAGTCTGCTGATGAAATATTTGTACCGTGCGGGCGGTTACCAAGCGTCTCTTCACTGTCACTCATTGTTGGTGTGGACAGGAGTCAATTTAGCGTAAAATTCGAAAAAAAAAAACGAAAAACGAAAAAACGGGAACGAACTCGGGTCCCCAGATTCGCGACCAGGCACACGTGCACACGGCAACGACACCCCAGATCCATAATATTATTTTAAAAAGAAATCACACTATTTCTTTAAGATTGTAATTATTTTTTTATAGGTAAAAAAAAAAAATTAAATTACATGTCTTGCAATTTTAATATTAATTTATATTTATGGAAATTGTTATGTTCATTTCTTTTAGTATTAATAACTTCTAGAAAAGAACTGCATAAATAACTACCACCATATCTACGTCAAAAATATTATAATGTGTCACTTTTTTCCACGTAGAGCAAATATGATATATTTCATTTCCTTCCAAGTAAAAGTTTATTCACTAAATTTTTACACGACTAAAGTCAAAATAAATAAAGAAAATACACGGTATACTATGATCCATACAAACTATTCATAGATCACGTAAAATGACACTTGTACGTGACAGAAATAATACTGAAAGCAGGTGACATATGACAGGTAATATTTATATTGTTGTTGCAGATGTTTACAATACAGGGGCTTTTCATGCCAACATACAAATAACGTATTTTACTTCTAATACTAATTTTTAACTGTATTTTTAAACGGTTATTATTTTATTGTCATGAATATGAATAAAACAAATGTAATGGGCCAAACAATTACAAAGACAAATTACAATGGAGTCCTAGTCTTTTTACCTTCCGATACCTCTAGGTAACGAAGGTATTGTCTTCGGTTAAAATTGTCGGTAGTGCGTTTTAAGTGAATAACCTCGTTATTATTCTCTATACGATTTTATTGCATTTTATACTTCATATTCAATAGATATAGATATATTCAAATTGACAGATGTCAGTGCAATGAAAACTAAATGGATGTGGCAGAGATGAGGATGTTGAGATAGATGTTGGGGAAGACACGAAAAGATACGGTAAGGAATGAAAGAATAAGGGAAATAACTCTCGTGTTTGAAGTTTCTATAAAGATACAAGACAGCGGATTACATTGGTTTAAACATAAGAAGAGATGAAGAATATATTGGAAGAAGAATGAATAGCTTAGTAATATGAGGTTGAAGAAACCAAAGATAAGATGGAAGGACTGTATTGCGGAAGACTTGAGAGAAAAGGAACTGAATGAGAACGACACGCAAAATATGAAATGAGTGGAAAAAGAAAATAAAAAATAGCGACCCCTAACAAATGGGAAAAGCTAAGGAAGACGAAGAAGATGTCAGTGTCAAGTACAATTTGCATAGTTTGTTTATGAAATAATTTTACTGAAAATTTAGTATCTTTTGCAAGAAAAATTATGTATGGAATTTATACATAATACACAGGATTGACGGAAGGTATTGTGCTAGCCACATCAGATTTTTTTAAACTCTGATTGTGCCTGCCATACAGCTTTAAGAGGAAAGGTTACCCCAGTACTAAAATATGAATCGAAAATTCAAACAAATTGTTCCTGTACTAGAACTATTAACATTTAAAAAATAATAATACTAGACGTGTATATCTCTGATATGAACCTGCATTTTAAAAAAGTATTATTGAAATCCATTAGTATTTGACTTTGATTTTAATGGAAAAACGAGAAATACTACTGAAATTTAGTTTTTCCATTAAAATCAAAGTTCAGTATTGATAGATTTCAATAATTATTTTTTTAGAATGCAGGTTAATATCGCAAGTATGTATGTAGTTCTAATACAGAAACAATTTATTTGAAATTTTGCTTCATATTTTAGTACAGGGGTAACCTTTTCTCATAAGGTCTAGTGTTAATATAAATGCACTGATATTCTAATTTATTACTATGATGAAGGACCTTATTGTTGCTTAGCGCGAAAATCGAGCAATATAATTATGAAATATGTAGTGGTATTATGTGCTGGTATTACACATATTTGAATTAATAATATCGTCATGATCCCTTTGAAAATGAACAAAATGAAATAGAGAATTGAATAGCAATAACACAAACAATTCAGCCAGTTGATTGGAATAAATAGCGGCGATATTTATTGGCTGTTGAGTTTTCCAAATGATTTGCCTGTAAAGCTTTTAATCCAAGTTATTTGATGTTAATTAAATTGTAAATTAACAAATTCAATCAACTGTGTCATGCTAAAATTAAAATGAGCACAAAAAGCGAGCAGCCGAAATCAGTTGACTGAATATCAAATATGGAAAAAAGAGAAACAGATATTGGGAATCAGTCAGTGAGATTTTGCATTCCATTGAATTTTCACTGAAACTGAGTTATTAAATTTCAATTTTAGCTGGTTATTAACATGAAAGGGAACTTTAATACTGTTTTAATTAATATGCAGGAAAGTGCTAAAAATAGAATCGCGTGTCCTGCATAATAGCAAATAATTCACACTACACAAAATTATATCAATATATTATGAATTTTGTTATTTCCCATCGTACTATTGTTGCTTCTAGAGAAATTTCATTTTATATTTTAACAGAGATTATTCATGTACGTGTGTGTACTACGTGTACAGCTTTTTAAATTAACGAGTAAAAAAGAAAAAATAAATTTCCAAATATAACTACATTCTTTAATAAAATTTTGTCTGTTATCGGTAGAAAAACATATTTTCAAGGTATTTTTTTTTAAGAGAAAGTAATACTTTATCGAACTGGACCTGCAAGCGACAATGCACAGGTTTTTGACATTTTATATTTTCAATAAAGGGTTTTACCTTTCGTCACCTATAGGTAAGGAAGGTATTGTCTTTGATCAAAAAATGCGATGGTGAGTTTCTAATGAATAAGCACATTCGAATACGAATTTACTGTTTTTATAATGATGTCTGATTTTATGGTATGAAGTGTACAAAATACACAGAATTGGCGGAAGGTATTATGCTGACCACATCAGATTTTTTTACCTCCCGCTACCCTTGGTAAGGGAGGTATAGGGATCGTGCTAAAAATCGCATATCGAGATTTTGGTAAATGACCACGTTTTAAAGTCCCTAGAATCCATTTTTAACATTTTCACGATGATGTCTGTGTGTATGTATGTGTATGTATGTATGTATGTATGTATGTATGTATGTATGTGTGGATCCTCTTTACGCTCTAACTCCAATACTATCATTCAGAAAGTTTTGAAACCATGTATTTCTACCTTAATCTAATATGAAAAGAACTGCTTAGATTTTGCTGGCAATCGGATAACCGGAAATGGCAGTTTACTTGAAGCTCAAGATAGTTTTTCTTCAAAAAATACCTTTAAATGCATTTTTTCTCAATTTGTTATTATAAAAATTAAAGATTATTCCATTTTCTACAAGTTTGTTTTAATACTATTTCTATATATTGTATGGATAAATTTATAAAGTAATATAAAAATAATATACATAGGTAAATGGCGAGAGGTACTGTGTTGGTCACATCAGATTTTTTATAAGATGCTCAGTTTGAATTTTTGTTTATGGATCCATCAGTGATTAATGTATAAAAATCATCTGAGCATGTTTGGTTTTTGTAGGAAATTTGAATAAAGTTAGATCATTTTTCAAATACAGAGTGGAACTAAATTGGTTCTTGCAGAAATACAAAGGTTCTACTTTTTACCTCTCGCTAAAGGTATGGTTTCCTAGACGCGACAAGCCGCGGCGGCTGGTCGCCGCGACTTTACTCCGATCGCTAGTCGCAGAGCATTACTGTTTTCCTAGACGCGACAGCTGCAGTTCGAAATGAAGCGAATTATGTTACAAAATAATTACATTTTACAAATGTAAATTTCAATTTATAACAGCATTAAGTTTTTTTTATATTATTTCATTTACAATTACCTAATTTTTCTATTTTCTCTGTAATCCCCATCCATATTTCGTCTTTATATATTACATATTTATACTTATCATTGATCATATCATACAAAACATTATTTTCTCGAACTTCTTTAACTAATTTTCCATCATCTAAAGCTGAAAATGCTGATTTCGCTATCCTGTCGCCGGCGACTGTCGCGGAGTACTGCTCATTATACCAGTCATTCGTTTGTCGCCGCGGCAGACGATTTGCCGCGCAGTCGCGGTCGCGCCGAGGAAACCACTTCTTACAATTTGCCTATACGCAGAGGTGCCGCGCGACCTGTCGCCGCGGCTTGTCGCGTCTAGGAAACCGTACCTTAAGAGAGGTATTGGATTCATGCTAAAAATGGCATATCCAGATTTTAGTGAATAAGCACGTTTTAATGTCCCTAGAATCCTATTATAACATTTTTATGATGATGTCCATGCCTATGTGTGTCTATGCCTATATGTGTGTGTGTTAGGATGTTGTAGGCACGATATCTCAAATTTTATAAGACTAAAAACCTGTGTAACAACGGATTCCTCAATCTAAAAGTAATGGGAAGAGTTGAATAGGTTCTGGTTACAATTGGACAACCGGAATTGGTAGTTTGTAAAAAAAATTCTCAATATTATTTTTGAAAATGTATGTTAATACAAATAATAAAGATACTTAAATTCTCAATCTGATACATTTAATTTTTTTATTATATCTCCTATAGGTTTAGAGATATAGTATATAATAAGCAGTTTTACTAACATTACTGGAAGATTTTCCTGGGAGGTACGAGTACATTTAATAAATCTTATTATATTATTGATTAAATATGTATTTAAAATTATAGGTATATTAATATTACATATATCCTTAAGAAATACTGCTAATACCGTCAATGAATTTGAAGAATTTTGAACATAGAAGAGTAGGGCAAAATTCCTCATAGAACTAAATAAGAGATACAATTTCAATTATTTGTATATACAAGAAACGTTTAATTCGTTACTTATAGGGCGCGAGCAATCATGTGACTTTGTTGGACTTGGCAAGCAGATTTGAGGATCAGTTTCAGAATGACGACAGATATTTTGCTGGCCACAACATATTTTTATAAATTGTAACATTACCGGAATCGAACGGTGCCATATTATCTGTGAAAAAATCGTCACACACATACACACACCCACATACAGACATCGTCGTAAAAATAGTTGTCGGGACCCTAAAACGTGCTTATTCACTAAAAAATAACAATCAATTTTTTTACCAAAGACAATACCTTCTTTTCCTAAAGGTGACGGAAGGTAAAAAAATCAAAGAAAAACAAACAACGATTAAACATGAGAAAAAACATGAAGTTATCGCATAATCAATTAAAGGAGAAGAAAAATAAAACGTCGGAGAAGAATTTGGAACAAAGCCGCCGCTGTCGGCTCGGAAGCACAGAGGCAGAGAGCGATAATCATCTTCAGGTGAATCTTCTTGCCTTGGTAAACCGCCTGCAGTTACTACAACGCCCGCGTACATTATCGCTAATGTTGTGTTTTATACCCGTAATTGAAATGGAGGTGTATTAGGAAGAATTAGCGAAAAACGGGAGTTTAATGTCTTTATGAACACAACAACACTCACTCGTCACTCGTTCTTTCTATGCAAAGTACTATAGAGTTCTTTATTTGAATGCAACAGTTACTGTGTGTTAACTCTTCATAATGTTTCACTTTAATAATAAATTTATTTGCAAATCCATATATATCAAATATGGCTTCTTAAAGTGTCTTGGTTCAGTAATACAATATTTAGTGTTAATCATCAGTCAATTTTCAAAATATCGTAACTAAATATACGGCGCCATAAAGTTACTACAAAAACTTAACTCCTAACGGTTTAATACTCGTCATAAATAAGTTTTTCTTTTAAAACTCGTAAGTACATTATTTTAATGCGTAATAGAATATGTAAATAAATACATAGAACCCATAATTTTTTTAATGATTCATATCAGGCCAGCACAATACCTTCCGTCAATCCTGTGTGTTATATATAAATTCCATACATAAATTTTCTTGCAAAAGAAAGAGGTCGCTATTTTTTATTTTCTTCTACCACTCATTTCTGTTTTATGTGTCGTTCTCATTCAGTTCCTTTTCTCTCAAGTCTTCCGCAATACAGTCCTTCCATCTTATCTTTGGTCCTCCTCTGTTTCTTCAACCTTCTATTACTAAGCTATTCATTATTCATTTAATATTCATTTCTCCTCATGACATTTTCAAACCAATGTAATCATCTCGCTTGTATCTTTCTAGAAACTTGTAACACTAGAATTATATAATCCTTACCTATATTTCCGTGTCTTCCCCAACACCTACTTCAACATCCTCGTCTCTACCACATTAATTTGCTTTTTACTTACACTGACATCTGTCAATTTGAATTATATGAATATATTAGTAGTTTCCATGTTTAGCATAGCTGGCTTATTTATAAAATTTAATTTCTTTAAAATTATTTAACTCTGTAACTATTAAATATGAAGTATAAAATACAATCAAATCGTATAGAGAATAATATATTCTTTTGTTATAATAACGTTAAATGTCAATAAATCAAATTTCAAATGAGGCTACTTCCGGTTCACTAATTATAACCAAAATCTAATCAGAGCTTCTGGATGTAAATTGAGGATTACGAAACAATTATAATTTTTGGAATCGTGGTATTGAAGTTATGCGATCCAAAACTTTCGTCACACACACACACACACAGACACACATACATACATATGGTAAAATCGTATTATAGGGACCCTAAAACATGCTTATTCACTGAAAACTCATCATTGAATTTTTTGACCAAAGACAATACCTTCCTTACCTCAATAAAACAATAAAACGTATATTTTTGTGATCCATTGTTTTAAGTAGAACAATCATTTCAATGCTATTTCTATTACCAATCCTTCTTTTTGAAAAACGATAAAACAAGCTTACATATCACCCCTATCTAATCGCATATGTATTGCTTCCTCCCCGTTTGTTATTCCCACAAGTGTATTGTTTGGTTCGCTCGTATCCGTACATTAATTATGGTCCTCGTCGATTGGATTCCATTCCGTGTGTTACCTGTCCCCCCTAGTCCGGGCCACGTTCCGCGCGTTCCTGCGTCGGCACGCAGGACCGGACCGCCGCTTTTTGTCTCTTCTGTTCATTTCACCGCCAACTCTACTGATCTCTACAGATATGGATGGAGTCGGAACCAGCGGCATTGTTGAGAGAATATCAGCCACGTCAGGATAAATACACTACAGTGATTGCTTGTTTTTGTGAAGGGGTTATTTTGAGGAAAAAACAAAGCTAAAATAAAATTAAATAATTTATTACCCTCTTTACCTTCCGACACCTTTAAGTAAGAAAGATATTGTCTTTGGTCAAAAAATTCAATGATGAGTTTTTAATGAATAAGCATGTTTTAGGGTCCCTATAATACGATTTTACCATTTTTAGAATGATGTCTGTATGTATGTATGTGTGTCTGTGTTTCTGTGTGTGTGTGTGTGACAAAAGTTTCGGATCGCATAACTAATACCACGATTCCAAAAATTATAATTTATTCGTATTCCTCAAGTTTACATCCAGAAGAACCAGATTAGATTTTGGTTATAATTGGTGAACCGGAAGTAGCCTCATTTGAAGATTTTAAAGAAATTAAATTTTATAAATCAGCCAGCTATGCTAAACATGGAAACTACTAATATATTCATATAATTCAAATTGACAGATGTCAGTATAAATAAAAAGTAAATTAATGTGGCAGAGATGAGGATGTTGAAGTAGATGTTGAAGACACGAAAAGATAGGTAAGGAAATAACTCTAGTGTTACAAGTTTCTAGAAAGATACAAGCTAGATGATTACATTGGTTTGAAAATGTTATGAGAAGAAATGAAGAATATATTGGATGAAGAATGAATAGCTTAGTAATTGAAGAAACAGAGGAAGACCAAAGATAAGATGGAAGGACTATATTGCGGAAGACTTGAGAGAAAAGGAACTGAATGAGAACGACACGTAAAACAGAAATGAATGGAAGAAGAAAATAAAAAATAGCGATCCCTAAGGAATGGAGAAAGCTAAAGTTTGTTTATGAAATAATTTTACTGGAAATTTAGAATCTTTTGCAAGAAAATTTATGTATGGAATTTATACATAATACACAGGATTGACGGAAGGTATTGTGCTGGCCACACCAGATTTTTTTAGTTCTAAAAGTAAATAATACTATATTTATGTTAGTATTATTTATAAAACTGAAGGTAAAGGAAACTGACAATATGTTCAATTAAGTACCTACTATATTAAATTTTATTTTTCAGTAAAATTATTTGCAAATTTATATTTATTTATTGAAATACCACCTACAATTATATTAAAAACAATGATAAATAAACTTCTGGATGCTATGATTATTACTCCAATTCAACAAATTTTGATATGGTGTATTAATAGAGTGTATAGAATTTGAATAAATTGCTTATAATAAAATTTCTTAGGTTTAATAATAATTTATATCCAATAAACCATCGTCTTTAATAATACGCAAATAATTTTTTAAAAGTAATAAAATTGAAGATGGCAATTAATTGAGTATATTGTCAGTTACCTTTACCCTCAGTTTTATAGATAATACTAACATAAATATTGTATTATTTACTGTTGTAACGAAAAATTTTGGGACTTGTCTTTTGTCATATATTTGCCCGTAGATTATTGTTTAAATGAGAAATTGTATATTAATCCAGTACACTTTATTAATAAATTTAAAAAAATGCCCAAATATAGTCTTAACTATTGTAACTAAAAATTTATTTTTTATTGCTCTTAATATATTTGTTTCAGAAGGTACGAAAACATTTCGGGTTGAGTCGTATATACTTTATTAGCATCACCAAACAACTAAAAACACTTACAAACATTTATGAAGTTATAACGTTAAAACCCAAACATGTTCACCAGACTTTATTTTAAATTTCGTGATAAAAATGTCTCTATATAATATGCAGTATAAAATGTAAATAAAGTAGTTTGAATATAAACCGTTGACGGGAATAAAATAGCCTCAGCAGACCGGGATAAGATTTCCTTTCATGACAATTTGATTCAAGTCTGCGGAACTAGGATAAAAGTTGGGAAAACTCGGCAGTGCAGCGAGAAATAAAATCGAACACTTCAAAATGTCTTGCCAGACGTTTGAATCGTTGTTTGAATGACCGTGATAAAAAGAGGAAGAGTTCACGGCGCGTTTACTTCCTTTTCCCCGCAGTCTAACTCTTTCCAAAGTCATAACTTGTTTTATCTTTATTTTCTTTTGTGAAACTTTTACCACTTGTTGCAGTGGATTAGTTCTCCTTGCGTTCGTTCTGCAGCTCATTGTGGAAACTTAATATCGACTTTTATTTTATTTCTTCCAATGGTAAATTATTTTGATTGCTTTTACTACATAAAACTCTGTAAGATCGCAGAATAAAACGACTATAAACGTCTTATCTTGCCAATTTGTTCTACATTATTCTGAAAGGGAATTTATTTCTGGTTCTACACATATAACATTAGAGCATATCTTGTGTTGTAAATTAAATGCGGGAACTATTCATTTACAACTTATTATCTTTTTAGTTTTTATTAGCTTTGTGTAATGAAAGTTAGTCATTTGTAACTAAGTTATATTGTTTTAAATACACGATAATCGTTGTTTTATCAATCTGAATGTTTTTATTGACTGTGATTACTCAATCACTCCATGAACAAAAAGAAGGTAATTGTTACAAGTACTTAAGTTATAATTAATAAATAAAATAAACTATAATTTGTGGTTTTCTAAATAAGTAGCAATTTGACAAACTGTACTGTTAAAGATAAAGAAATAGCTATTTTCGCTCGAAACACACACACGATTTTTTCTACAGTCGCCACAGTGGAGTCCTCCACCATAACAAAAAGTAATAAAATGTACACTTTGTACTTACACTACTACTCAATTAATAAGGATTAATATAAAGGAAAAACGTCTTTTATATTTAATTTATCGTTATTTCCCATTCTTCTTGACCTATTGCTTCAATCTAATCTAAACATTTTATACTTTCGTTTTTGTAAATGAATGCCCTATTTTATGTTCACAATAGTGCGGCATTTTTTTTGGTTATGTAATATACCGACAGAGTATAGTTTTTTCTACTTTGTCGCGCTAGAGCGGCAAAGTAGAAAAACGCTCGCTGTCTAAATTTCTAACTATACAATGTTGAGAAATGTCACTTGTCTACATTCTTAATGGAAACGTTTAGACAGGAACTAATGGCACTGTAGTGACACATTTACCACTTTTACAAATCAATCTGACATATAACTGCTCTGTCGGTATATTACATAGCCAAAAAAAAAAATGCAGCAGTATTGTGAAAATAAAATAGGGTATTCATTTACAAAAACAAAAGTATAAAATGTTTAGATTAGATTGAAGCAATAGGTCAAGAAGAATGGGAAATAATGATAAATTAAAATTAAATATAAAAGACGCTTTTTCTTTATATTAATCCTTATTACTTGAGTAGTAGTGTAAGTACAAAGTGTACATTTTATTATTTTTTGTTATGGTGGAGGACCCCACTGTGGCGACTGTAGAAAAAATCTTGTATGTGTTTCGAGCGCAAATAGACATTGTCGATTTCGAAAGAATGCCGCGCGACAACTTAACATTTACGTCATATATGCCCGGTTGTAGAAACGTTCATAAACGCTTTGTTTAATTAACGGATCATTAAAATGAACAAATTCGAATAACAAATTATTAAAATGAATGCTATATGCCCAAAAACGGTTGCGTCAGATACAATTTATCCATGAAAATAGCGTTAACCAGAAATAATTCTTATAAAGCTTTTCGACCAGTCAAATAACGTAACTAATTGGCAATCACAATGCTATTGATGTTATTAATATGTGTAAAATTTGTCAAAATTCAGAAATGATTATGTATGTGTGTATAAATGCTCTATATGCATGGAGTTTAAAACATTATATGAGAAAAATATGACAAATTTACAGGTAGATAAATAAAATGCAAGCATTAACCGAGAATCTTAATCGTAGTATTCTATCTGTTCAACTATACCATTGTTGGAAGTAATTATCCGTGAAAAAGAGGGTTTATTAGAAAATCTTTACTGAACTACAAAACCTATACTCTAACTAGTCTAACTCCTCAATTTTCCTTTTCAATCAAATCACTTATGTTTTTACCTCATCCTCATCCAGTTCATTACCCCAACATATTACCCGCCTTTGTAGGGCACAAAAACCTTTCAATATTCAGTTCCACAACAAGCATTCATACTTGTAGGTTTGCATTGAATCCGACCGACAAAAAGCTGCAGTCAGCGTCAATGTCGGCTCAAAGCAAAACCAAGCGAATAATGTGGTAGATATTGGAACAGTGTGTGTGTGGAAAGGACACCATAGAGGGTATGATAAGGGTAGGTCATACGCAACACCCTCCAGGAACAAATGATGCGATAAACGATTACATCCCTCAAGAGGGAACGGATGATTTGTATAAAGGAAATGACCAAACGAAAAGAGATAAATACAGGAAATTTGACATCAATGACAACTTTAAAGACCAAGTACCACTTAGGCCTAGTGCAGCAAAAAATACGTAATAACAATTGCGATAACGGGTATCTATTATATAAATATTAGAATCTTGGACCTCTTTTGTTCATTGTTTTCATAAATCATATTATTTCTTCTATAAAACATTCTGAAGTGTTACTCTATGCCGATGATTTGAACATTTTTAAAACAATCAATTGTCAAAATGATTCCATTCTCCTCCAGAAAGATACTGAAAGTATTCTGGCGTGGACTCAATGATCTAAATTATTTTTTAACTACAGTAAATGTAAAATTATGAGTTTGTAAAAAAAGACAGTTTATACTTATCAATATAACATGGAAAATACATATCTTGATAGAGTAACTCAGTTTAAAGACCTTGGCATATTATTTGACCCAAAATTAAGTTTTAATAGCCATATTGAATTGATCTAGGATTTCTCATTCGTAACACCAAATCATTTCATAATTTGTCTACGCTGAAACGTCTATATTTTGCATTTATCAGATCAAAACTTGAATACTGTCTTGTCATATGGAATCCTATCTACAACAAATATATCACCAAATTAGAATCAATTCAGAAATTTGTTAAATACTGTTTTTATAAAGAGTTCAAACACTATCCTGGTTTTGATTATAAATACAATACACTGTTATCCAGAATGAACTTGGTTCTTCATAATGTAACCGACCCCAATATATTAAGTAAGATATCATTTCATGTGTCATGAGTTAGCTCTAGAACTAAAATTACTTTAATTGTACAACCCCCCCCCCTCGTATTCGGCGCATATGGTTACAATACACATAGGCGTAGTGTCTGTTAAACAGAGACGTTGCGTTGCAATGACTATCACTACACAAAATTCAAAATTCGGACTGTGAAAACTAAATTGTATTGAAATAAGCAATTTTTGGCTTCTAGGGAATTCAAAAAAAGAAAGTTCAATTTAAAAAAGTTTGCAATAGTAGGTATCTGGTTTAAATTAATAGCACAAATAAATAATGTATTTTATATTATTTTGCTGTTAACTCGTTGACGACAGGACGAATTATATAGGGCTAAAGTGTTCCACCATTTCCCATCATGAAGCTTCGAAACAAATGACAAGCACATCAACATGAGCAAGGGGATAAATTGATATAGGGCACAATGAACGTGTTTTGTTTACGCGAACAATCAAGCAAGCTCTGCTCCCGGATAATGTGATTAACATTAACAATGACAACAGTGTTTTTGTTTTCATTACTGGGTCAGCTGGTTCGGTTTGTACCGAGGTTCATTATTACTTGATTATTTCAAGAATTTCAATTGTGAGATTGAAATTGATATTCACCCCAAAAGCATTTTTTGATTATTTAGAATATGTATTATTTCACAGGTACGAAACGAATGGAATGTTTGGAAATTTTGCGGATTTTTATTTCCAGATAATTAGGGGGGTTTAATTTACTCTCTGCATTTTATCACCAATTAAAAATCACATACGTAGATACGTACATATTCCATTCAAGCAAAATTAATGAGAATATGCCAAAAATGTCCCCCGATCTGTAATAAAATTTAAACAAATTTCTGTTTAATTATCAGCAATCACTAAAAATTCTCTAAAGCGACTTGAAATATCAAACTTCCAATAAAATGTAACGATTGGGGCACGGTATTATGCGAATGAGCGATGACCAATTGGGCGATAAAATAAAACATGTGTAGAATTATAAAATTGTGTTTTAGGTTAAGTTGTAGTTGTTGTGATACCAAATAAGGATGAGTAAACATTTTTTTTTTTTTACTATATTAATATTCTTTAAAACGTTATAATATGTGGAGCAACATTAATCTAATACAAAAAATAATATCCTTTTCATTTGAGTTGTTTACAAGAACTAAAATAGATCTCATGAAAGAAAATGATCGAATGCGAGTCATTGGCGATTTTTATAGACATAGATTATCGGAAAAATCATTCATTTTGTTCTAATGGGACTACGTATGATATAATTAAAAGAGTTGATAGTAGATACGCACCATAATAAAGAGGCAAAGATAGTTATAGAAAAGCCAGGAAAATAGATGAAAATAAAAAGAAGCTTCAGACGGAATCTACTAGAAAAGATAAACAATCTTTAGCCAGAATTCAAAATTTCACAAATGATGTCCATATCGCAAGAGGATAAAGTTGAGCACTCCGCTCAACAAAAAGAAGGAAATTACGAACTGTGGTAATTTTAAATTTTATTGAACTGTCATTTTATGTAATTGGTTTCTTAGGATTTCTTAATGGCATTTGTTAATAAAGAAGAGACACAATGGGGTCATTTCACATTTTCTAATTTATTTTTTTCTTGAAAGAATAGGTCAAATTAAATATGTAGGTGTATGTTTTACACTTTAAAAGTCTTTAGGACCAGAGATATGATTTTATAAAAGTTGCCTTTATTTTCAAACTATGATTGTTTAGGTTATCACTTATCAGTTTGATTTTGTGACAGCAACATATTGTTAACTAAAAACATATTTCATACAACTTTTGGTATTTATTTTAATAAATGTATTATTTATTATACCTTTACTCTTAACTCTGCTGTCATCTGTCACATTTTTAGGTTAGTTTGTTTACAAAAGCAAACGGAAACCACGTGGACCGTTGCGTGTATGTGTGTGTGTGTGTGTGTGTGTGTGTGTGTGTGTGTGAGAGAGAGAGAGAGAGGAATAACTCTGTGTGAGTAACAAACCGTGACGTCACGAATTTTACAGCCGCGAAAGTTTATTAGCAAATTTAGAATGAAAGGTCGCATATTTCATGTTATTTTCTATTACTATATGTATTAAATGAGACAAATTTTACGATTTTTTTTAAATGATCCCATTTCAATTATTTGTGTACACAAAAAATGTTAAATTCGTTACTTATAGGGCGCGAGCAGTCATGTGACTTTGTTGGTCATGGCAAGCAGATATGGGGATCGGTGTCAGAATGACGGCTAATAATTATTTACATAGATGTTACAATTGTCTATGTCATAATTTAACAAAAAAAAAAATTAAAAATATTCTTGATATGTTGTTTATTTATCATCAATAGAATGGAATATAACTAATTCATTTTGTGGAAAATGCTCGGGATTTAATGTATGCATTTATTTCATGTGTAATAAATTATATGACAATACAATAATTTATTTGTTCCTTACGTAAATAAAATTTGAGTTGTCAGCTGTTTCGAATGATAGTGTTAGAGACCATTTAAATCTAAATATAAATCATGAGTAGTACTTAAAACTTGTCATATATAAGTATGAAATATGTACACAAGTTAATGAAGTTTAAAAATATACTTTAACCCCTATAATCCTTTATTTAATCTTCTCCTTGACTCAATTATTAGCTCTGTAAATATTCCACTTCTTTCAATTGACCACCGCTTTTTGAAATTTAAATTTAGCGCCATTTCCTTGACTTACTTCCACTGGTATATTTTTACCAAAATTACAGGTTTATTAACTTGTAAATGTCGTGAAGTACGCCATCTTTTTGTGAATCATATCAGTCGTAAATTGCTAACGTCACGTCGTTGAAACTCCGTAATAATAACAACGTCTGTTATTATGTTTCACTTGTTTATTTTGAGAAGCTTGAATTGACATTTCCCAGGTGTAGTTAAGTCATTGTTGTGTGATGGCTGGCAGCCAATTTGTTAATTAAGTTTGTACAGAATAATCAGGATAAATTGGCGCGTTAATTGATTAGACGCCCACGTTATTTGGATGGAATAATGAAAAGAATTTTTATTACACGGATATGCGGTCTGTTTTCTGTAATTGGCGAAGAAATTGTTTACCTTCGTGTTGAATTATCATGTTTGATGAAAGTCATTATTTTTTCTTAAATAGGTATTATTTTTAGAATTTCATGCGTGATAATATTTGTAAACACAAGAGATAAATATTCTATTAATAAATATGTTACATTAAAGTACATATACTAAGCAAATATGTGTACAAGTAAAATTGTGGTATTTTCCTGATTTACATTTACATGTTTTCATATAAATAGAATGCATATTAATTTTGTGGTGTTATTTATTTATTTATTTATTTGTATTTATAATAATATATAGGATGGTGGCAGTTAGGGTGAACATAGGGATTTAATGTGTGTGTGTGTCGTTTTATAAACATAAATCAACGAAGGATTGACAATCTGGCCCAATCTTATAAAATGCCTAGCAGCTCGATTCTCAAAAAAACTTTAAGCTAAATCTCATTTTTACCTGTCGCTAACAGAGGTATTGGATTCATGCTAAAAATCGCATATCCAGATTTTAGTGAATATACACGTTTTAAGGTCCCTACAATCCGATTTTAATATTTTTACGATGATGTCTGTGTGTGTATGTGTGTGTGGAGGTTGGAAGGACGATTTCTCAAAAACTATAATACTTAATATCTGTTTAACTACGTATTTCTCAATCGGACATTACTGGGAAGAGCTAAAAATTTTGGTAATAATTGAACAACCGGAAGTAGCAGATTCTTTAAAAAAATCTTGTAAATATTTTTTAAAGTAGTTGAATTGTTCTTGCTAGTATTAAAGAAGAGTAAATTCTCTAACTGACACAAATAAATATTTTATTATATCTTTTATAGATTTAGAGAATAAGAAATATAAGGTATATAATAATCTGTTGTAATAAATCTCACAGCCCAAATTTCATGGAAACTGCCAAATCAGTGTCAAAAATCCTGACACATTACTGAAGATTTTTTCTGGGAAGTACATACATTATATTATTTCTTATAGTATTAATAGTTAAATATTTAAAATTATAGGTATATTACATATACCCTTCAAAAATACTATCAATCACGACAATGAATTGGAAACATTTAGAAAAATTAGAAGAGGACAAAATTTCTTCATAGAATGAATTTAAAATTAAAAAATCTAAATATAAAGAATAGATGTAAGTAGAATTTTTGTAGTGTAGAGTGTACGTATACAAAAAAATGTTAAATAAAATAGGGCGCGAGCAAAGAGATATGGTGGCCCGTGTCAGAATGATAGCTAGTAATTATGTACATAGATGTCAAATATGATCATTTTTCATTCTAAATTTAGTGATTTTCCAATTCCATGTGGTTTATTTTCGTCGACAAGTAAATTCCAAACTCCTGGTGACAAATTAACTACGTGAATTTAGAAAATCTTGAAATTATGTAACCAGAAACGGAAGTGGGACGAGATATTGTGCTGGCCACAACAGATTTTTGATTAGCGAATTCTACTTTAATTTTAACAGTTTATTTATTAGAATCGAGCTGTAAGTGTTTTACAAAAATAACAATTTATCATACTGTTACAGAAAATATTCGTCATTTACTTGTGCCAATATTTATTTCGATGTAGAGAAAGCCATTGAAGAGATCATGGACTGATTGTAATTAACAAATAAATAAATACGTATATCATCACGGCATATTACCCAATACTGGGTATGCCAATCTATTTTGTACACAGATATCGGTAATGATGAAATATTTGTACCGTGCGGGCGCTTATCAGGGTTCACCTCACAGGTATTCATTGCTGGCGTGAAGAGTGCACCACAGAGGTAAATTTTGTGCCATTTAAATTCTACGTAATTTATGGTGTGGTCGGGATCGAACCCGTGTCTCCAGATTCGCGACCAGACACTCAAGCACACGGTCACGAGACCCCATAATTAGGGTAATTAACAAAATATATAGATTTTTGACTTTTAATTTGATTCACTGTTGAATATTTATGTACGTTGCGAATTATTTTTCCTTCTTTCAATGTCATTTTCAATCCTGAAACGCTGTTTTCTATACGCAAATTATATGCTATTTTTACATGACTGATCAGTACGATGGTTTACTCATTAGTGTCAACGAAATTTATGATTAATGGCAGACATACATAAATAAAGGATCATATAATGAATGCATGATCATAAGTTTTCTCCGCAATCTAACAAATTAGCTTTATTTGATGGAAAATAAATTTTACTGCATTCGAATTTATATGTAGAATATTAAATAGTGAACGACTAAATCTGATATTGTATCATCAGTTTGTATAATAACAATGCGGCAATGGTTCTAGTACTTCAAAAATCGATTAAAAAAATATGTAACAATGATTCATTTATCTGATTGTTAACTATTGTTTTTCTATTATTTTCTACATGAGTTGTACATACGAATGTATTCCAAAATATTTTACAAAGTCTCGCAAGTCAAATGGTCATCATCCCCTATCCCTAGTAAGGGCATGAACGAGGGTAAGGGTGCTAATGAATACTCACGCTCCACAACCCTTAGGGAAAAGCGTGAAAATGATATGTTCGGGTAATCGCGGTAGCGATGATTTGTTGAGCGTAAAAAATCCATTTTTAGATTTGAGGGATTAGAGATGACGCGAGAAAATTGTTGCTTCCAAGAATATTATGAAAATAGTGACAGTTTCATGCATATTTAACTGGTGCAACTTTTCCAATTTATCTAGAATTTCTAGTTATAATCAGGAGACTCAAAATCATTCTTTTTCCTTCCGTCACTGCTCCGGTGGTAAGTTTTCAATGAATAAGTACGTTTTAAAATCCCTACAATACGATTTTACTCTTTTTAAGATGATGTCTGCATATGTGTCTGTGTGTGCGTGTTTGTGTGTGTGAAAGAAAATGAATGTAGCAGAAATGAGGATGAAGGAATGAAAGAATAAGGGAAATGACTCGAGTGATATTAGTTTCTAGATAGATACAAGAGAAACGATTACATTGGTTTGAACATATCATGAGAAGAGATGAATAATATATTGGAAGAACAATGAATAGCTTAGTAATAGAAGGTTGAAGAAACAGAGGAAGACCAAAGATAAAATAGGAGGAGTGTATTGCAGAAGACTTGATAGAAAAGGAACTGAATGAGAACGACACGCAAACTATAAATGAATGGAAGAAGAAAATAGAAAGTAGCGACCCCTAACGAATGGGAAAAGCTAAAGAAAAAGATGTCAGTGTCAAGTGCAATTTGCATAGTTTCTTTATGAAATAATTTTACTGGAAATTTAGAATCTTTTGCAAGGAAATTGTAATTTATACATAATACACAGGATTGACGGAAGGTATTGTGCTGGCCACATCAGATTTTTTGTTATAGTTACAGCTTAAGTCTAAAGTCTAGTCTAGACCTAGAGTCCAAAATTTTATTCTTCAATTAAAATAGTATTGATTAGAAGAGGAAGCCTATTAGGTATGGTTTGTTCCTTTCATTACTTTAGATTTAACTACAAAACGTCGCTGTTTTGATGCTGCTACATTCAGTCTTCTGCGAAATATATGCCGAAAAATTACAGACTTGGTAAATTAGACGTCGGCGAATGAGCAATGATCATCTGGACAACTGACGCCCAATTGTCGTTAACTGTAAAAATTGAGTCACTGAAAAGATGAATTTAATCTATCTAGAATATGTAGCGTTTTTATATCAATTAATTTCCTCCCGATCTTCCACAATTTCAGAATCCAATTGTCCTCTGGTTGAACACCAAGCACCAGTACCATCATCAGCATGATGGTGTGTAGCTGAGCGGACAGTAGAAGATAATTGCAGTCCAGATATAACGCTCCCGCCCGTCGCATTTCACTCGCGAAGCTCCCGTGTTGCCCCCTGCTTCCCGCCCACTCCGCCGCCACTGCTGTTTAATCGTGCGGGATTTTATTTAGTGCCGTGACCGAGGATCCTGGCAGATGGCCAACCAGCGCATCCAAAACAACCACAGACGAGGTGATGATGGAAAAGTACACACAATTATAATGGGCAGTAATGCGTTATACTCGCCGTCAAATGAGTATGGGCTGATGCTCAACTATTTCCATCATGGAGGTAGGAATAAATAAGGAGGGAGCAAGGTAGAGCCTGACTGTCAACCTTTAACAATATCATTTTGTTTCGGTTGTTTACGTTTGTGTTGTGTCCATAAACCTATTATTCTCCTATCCTTTACGTAGAGACTAGCTGAAGCCTTGACTGAGAGATAGGAATATCATTGCTGCATAAGTCTATCTCACTCAATTTCCCAAGTTTTCATTATGCGCATGCATGTAATATTTGAATTATATTGGCTAACTCTGACAGCGGCCGACAGCTGATACAGCGAGCGTATGGTTTAGTTTAATTTTCTGTTTGCACTTGAATCGTTAGCATTGTTTTGTGTGCGTACAAAAGATTACTTATTAAAGTGAACATAAGTAATTCAAAATACCATTAACATATTACAGGTCTCTTCAAAAAGGGAGAATTTAAAAAATCCTGTTTGTGGAGAAGATTCTGTAAGTTTTAATAGATTTGACCATGACTAATATGATGTGGGGTTTGAACACCTATGTTGAAAATGTAGAATATATAGCTGGTTACGTTTTAAGTAAAATTTAAAAAATATGAATATTTGCTCATTTTGTTGGGACTACTTGTGCTCTGATACAAAAGAGAGCATACTAATTAATATATAAAATAGGGGAGTCTCCCTATATCCTCCAAATGATATGATATTTATTTGTAAAAATGCTGAAAGGGTATTCAGGCAAAATCAAAATCAAATGTTTAAAAATAAAATCTAAAATAACAGATGGTTCTTAATGTATTTCAACTATGTTTTGCATATGTGTTTAATACAACAGAATTTTTAAACCACGTCAAAGAACAAACCATTTTAGATAACCATAAAACGCAAATTATAAAAATTAATTGATACATTTTTAAAAATTAGATTCTATCATGAGACTACTAAGTTACTCTCGGAAAAAGACGATTATATTCTAAATTGTGTTATTTACAAATCAATAAATATTTTATAAATTATTTCTTTTACTCTTTACCTTCACCAAAATAAATTAATCTTGACCAGAATGAATTCCTATTATTTTTACAGTACAACAATAGTATATTATGTTATTAGGAGTAGAAAGCGGTCTTTTTGTGTTGAACCCAGCTATTGCAGCCGAGGCGCTAGCCGAGGCCAGGCAAGCTGGGTAAAACACAAAAAATGGCGTTCTACTCCGAATGACATATACTATTTTTTCTTCAAGTGTTTCAAAGAAAATTGAGGATTTTTAAATATTTTTCTAGAATTGTTTTAATTATAGTGTTTGCAATTTCAACCATAGTTGGCTGTGTATATTACAAAACACAAACGATACAACTGTCAAATAACAATTTTTTAATATGGTCTGTGATGCTGTGACGACTGCTGCCGCCAGCGGTGAACTAAGAAGCTAACATTTTTTTACTAGTACAACAATGAACAACATTGTTGTACTAGTAATAAAATGAATACCTTCTATAGTGTGTGTATAGTAGCATAATATGAATATTATTGTACACTTGAAGAAAAAGTAAATTATTTCATTCAAATTTAGCACTAGAATATTTCATTGTTATTTATTATTACTAATATTCATATTCAAGAATTTACACGCAAAATAATCCTACTTAATTCTCAGATTTAAATTAGTTTGCGCTAGTCTTCAATAATCTGAACTTAGATATCGTCGTTAGCCAATAGGATTCAAATATTACGTGCATGCGCAAAATCAAGACTTGTGTAATAGAGAGAGATATAATTATGCAGCAATGATATTCCTATCTCTCAGTCAAGGGTTCATGGAGAGCAGTGGATCCACAATATATTAATTAATAGTAAGAGTGTTCAGTTTGTTTTTCGCCTTTTTACTTGATGTAGTAACAATTATTTTTTGCAAAATATTGTTAATACAATCATATTTTCAAATTTAACAAATCATTGCTTAAAGCTTAAAACATGGATCTGTAGAGACTCACATAAGATAGTACATTTAATAAAAACTATTAGCCTATTATTTTAAACCAAAATTTCATTATTTGACAAACAAAAATCGGCAAATTTTCTTGCTTCTTTGAGAGTTTACTGGCGCCAAATTTATTTCTGGTTGTTGTCAGTGGTAGGTGGAGGTTGCACTATAACACTTGTTTGAATACATAGTTACAAATTTCTATTTTAGTAGATGATATACGAGTACTAGTACTTTCACAATATACGAGATATAATTTTAAAAACAAAAGAAAACAAAACATGCCAACCCAAAGAAGAGGCTATAATTAAAACAGGTAGGATATTATTTGATTTTTGGCAAAATTGATTACCAATCCGTAAGCAACAAATTAAGTCAACTTTTAATGTTCTTTTGATCATCAACCTCACCTCTAGGTAAGGAAGGTATTGTCTTTGGTCAAAAAATTCGGTGGTGAGTTATGAATGAATAAACACGTTTTAGGGTCCCTACAATACCATTTTACTATTTTTTTATGTGTGTGTGTATGTGACTATAATTTCGGGCGCGATTTCTCCAATACTATAATTCCAAAAATTACAATTTTTATGTATTCCTCTTCCTTACATCCATATGCAGACTTGATTAGATTTTGGTTATAATTTTAACAGTTTTTCTTCAAAAAATGTTGTTAAATATTATTTTTTGACATTTAAAGTTATTATAGAAGAATTGAAGAATATTCTTATCTATACGAATTGATTGCATTTTATATTTCATATTCAATGGATACACAGTTACAGAATTATAAGTAAATTATGCTATGCTAACCATGGAAACTGCTAATATATTCAGATAATTCAAATTGACAGATGTCAGTATCAATGAAAAGTAAATGAAAGTGGCAGAGATGAGGATTTTGAAGTACATGTTGGGGAAGATACGGTAAGGAAATAACTCTAGTGTTACAAGTTTCCAGAAAGATACAAGAGAGACGATTACATTGGTTTGAACATATCACGAGGTGAGATGAAGAATATATTGGAAGAAGAATGAATAACTTAGTAATTATTGCGGAGGACTTGAGAGAAAAGTAACTGAATGAGAACGACACGCAAAACAGAAATAAGTGGAAGAAGAAAATAAAAAATAGCGACCCCTAACGAATGGGAAAAGCTAAAGAAGATGTCAGTGTCAAGTGCAATTTGCATAGATTATGAAATAGTTTTACTGGAAATTTAGAATATTTTTCAAGAAAATTTATATAAGAATTTATACACAATACAGAGGATTGACGGAAGGTATTGTGTTGGCCACATCAGATTTTTTGTATTGGTTTTATTTTGAACCGGTACTGTTCGATTGTAATCTTGTTATATAATTTCATATACATGCCCAATTTGTATCTGCGTACAACATACAATACTTAAATAATCAATGTAACAATTTTGAATAAAATATATTTTAAAGTACCTACATCCTACATTTATTAGATTTAGGCAAATAATGAAGCAATTTAAATGTCAATTTATATTGAATTATTGTTTGTTACACTTTGATGATAAATGGCTGTTGTAGGTAGTATAGTATATTTACTCAAATATATTGCTGCCGTAGACATAATTACCAAACTAATATTGTACAAATATCCATAAATAATCTGTAATAATGTTATACATACGAGAACATGGACTAAATTTCACCAACTGTATATTTTGGCAAGAATAATTAATGTTTTTATAATTAATATTATTTTTTACCCCACAAAATTTTGTCGGTTAAATGTAATGGATGATTCACACAATTTTATTACGTACTTTCATTATATGTTTTCATTATGTATATTTTATCCATCTATCACAAGAAAATAAAATAATATTCCGTTTACATTAGACTGCGTAGGTAGTAATGTAAATTTGTGTATTAAATTAAATCATTAATCGCATTTACAACTAGTCATAAAATAAACATGACTGGTTACACATCATGCTACTAAGATACTATTCATAGCCACTTTCATTTCTCAGTTCGCTCAGTCTTTCATAATTTTCCACTACTGTTATTTCTATCATCGATTTAACATGAGATTTATCTACAAAGTAAAATCGGTTTAAATGGTACAAGGTACAGTATATAGGTCGCAGAATAATTCATTAGATGTTGTGACGTTCCATCAAATAAATATCCCTTTCGTTAATGCTATGTAATGCGTGAATCAAGAACGTTGAAGAAATTTTAATATAATACTTCTCTATATTTGTGGATTTCTGTTTTTGATTGACTATTTTAGATTTTACTTCCCGCTACCCTTGGTAAGGGAGGTATAGGTATCGTGCTAAAAATCTCATATTGAGATTTATAATAATAATAATTTATTTACTGCCCAACAGTTTTACAAAGCAATTACAGGACAAATTACTAGAACTATAAAAAAATACATAAATATTAACAATTACAAATGAAGATGAATTACTTAACTACGTCATTATAATGCAAGTTGGCACATCGACACATGACAGTAGTAGGAGCCCGTTGTAGAACATCCGTATGGGATTGGGGAAGATAAAATGTTATGGGAAATCTGGAAGCCTGACGTGGAACGTTGATTTGAACAAACGAAAAGAGGTCTGGGGCATCCTTCTCGCCTCATAGTAGGAGCCACAGAAATCTGGCACAACTCAGGTCTCTCCTAGACTTCAGGGACGGCATATTGTGGCGCTCAAGAAAGGACTAATGATCTGTACCCCTAGGCGGATAGATCCTATCTAGCTTGTAGGAGAGAAATTTTAAGAACCTACGATGAACGCGATCAGTTGTTGATATTAATAAAGAGGGGTGCAGATTAGGTGAGCGTATTCAAGTTTACTCATGACGTAAGCAAAGTACAGTGACTTAATGGCATGAATATTGTGAAACATGTTTGTTGATCTAATAATGAAACCAAGCATTTTATTAGCTTCTTTATAAGCAATGTTTATATTCAGAAAAACTGAAGTTTGAAGAAAATGTTACGCCCAAATCCTTAAATGATTTAACATTATCAAGAACTGAACCATGTATATTGTATGGGAAGGAAATGCTATTTATTTTCCGTACGTACGTATCTCGCATCGCATAACTCAAAAACGGTAAGCCGTAGAAAGTTGAAATTTTGTATTTAGGACTCCTATAACATCTAGTTGTGCACCTCCCTTTCTGGTTATTGCACAATTTCCAGAAGTTGCACTTTACATGAAGCCTATAATAGATTTTAATGAAAAACTGTTTCAAAATATAATCCAAAACTTTTCAAATTTGGTATACAAGACTTTTATGTCAATCGAAATAACATAATAGAATTTGGTTAAAATATGCTAACCGGAAGTGGTACATTACTTGAAGTCGTTAACAGTTTTTCTTGAAAAAAATGATTTTATTTTGATTTTAGAAATAAATGCTTCAAATAAAATTTTAGAGAATTAATTTCTGCGTCTAGCACATCAAGTATTATTAAATTAGTCCTTTGTATAAGCGAGATATATAAATTTAAAAATTATATACTTTTTGTTTTTTGTAATAAAGCTTGCTATGGATTAGGACAAAAAAACATAAAAAAATGTTCATGTCAAATTACGTTAAATACGTGCAATTTTATGATTTGTACAATAACAAATATTATATTTTTATTATGAAATTAGTCATATTCATTGTTGTAATCAAATATTTCTTTGTTGTAATCAAAACTCTCTTTAAAAACTGCCTTTATGGTCGCTATATATCTTACTGTTTTGAAGTTAAAATTAATATTTTGTAATTTATTTATTAAAACAATATGTATAGTTTAATTATCGTACAAGGAAGTCGTGTGGTGTCCACATCAGATTTTTTTTTGTAATAATTCATCATCATTTTAAGTATTTACATTAATAAAAATTAAATTAAACGGAAGATATTGTGTTGGCCACATCAGATTTTTATTTATATATTACGTTTTTGTATTTTTACTTGTCATTTTATAATTTTTCAAAAGCATTTGATCATATTAATCACAATATCTTACTTCATAAATTAAACACTAACTTTCAATTTTGTACCGATCTTCCTTTTCTTTCCTCCAGTAATCGTGAAATGTCTGTTATTTATAATAATTATACATCTAAACCCTATACCGCCTCTTCTAGTGGTCCTCAAGGTTCGAACTTAGGTCCCTTATTATTTTTACTATTTATTAATGACATTGTTAAATCAATACAGCACTCTCATCTCTTGTTATATGCAGATGACAAAAAAATATATAAAACTATTAATTCCATTGAAGATTCTCGTTCGTGCAATGCGGTTCTTGCAATGTGTCGCAGTAAACAAAGTTTGAATAACGATGAAGTCTGACAATCGTACCATTAATAGATTTAATAAATGTTTTCAAGTATTTTATTTAATGTGTTTTTTTTCCTCAGTCAACATAAATAATGTGAAAATAACGGTATTTAATCCTCATAAAAAAAACATACAAAACATCCTGTAGTATTACTAATATTATAACCTACAAAAATTCTTAGATTTAATAAGATCAAAGCAGTGATCTAAACTGACATTCAACCGTGAAAAACAGAAGCAAAGTGATCAAAGTGAAACAGTTTTAGCTGATTCAAGGCCTACTGTCTCCGTTCGCTCAAATCAAACACTTGATCATCTACTTGTCACCTAAAAAAAGCAACATCCGGTATATTATGCAAGGATCTAATAACCAGTTTTGTATTAAAGCGAAGGTAAAAATAGCACCAGCAGAAAATTATTAAGCATCGTGTGAACGTAGAAGTAAAAGCTACTAAACAGAATACGAATAGAATCTTAGCGCCAGCGGTTGTAATACTTACAACTAATTTAAATTACTGAATTTGTTTTGTTTTCAATTACAAATACACTAAAACACACTTTTGATCTGGAAAATTTTAAGATTTTGGAGGAAGAGCAGAATTACTCCAAATGTATGTTTCTTGAAATGTTACATGTCAGGGATGATTACAATAACATCAATGCAAGAACTGATATTCAAAGACTTAACAGCGTATATTTTGGTGTATTGGAAAAGTTCAAAAAGGCAAATTTCAGGCCAAACTTGCTACATTATTATTGTTGTACAGACGATCAATAGAAGTCCGTATCAATGATGTCACCAGAATCCTTACACAGGATATTTCCGGCTATTTTTCGTATTATTCGGTTGTCGTTTTTTAGAGTAAATGGATGTGTGTACGCTCTTTGAATTTTTTGTACGATGTTTAATAAATTAACTGAATGTTTTGTACGAATGTATCTTGTGTATTCTTTGGTTCACGAAAGATGACTATTCATGGTCACTTGTTCTAAGAAAGAATACACAACACTTTATACAGTAGTAACTTAGCAACATTTCATGTTAGAAAGAGAAAGATTATTTGACGTATGTCTATACAGTTTATGTTGTGCGACAGATATACGTAAATGGTGACATTACTTTCCAACACATTACAAATAATAATGATGTATGAGATATCTAATTATCTATTGCACTGCCCTCTGTCCTAATAGTTATCCAGTGACGTTGACCTTTAAATCAAATTATTATTACATGGTTTTTGTCAAGTCTATGTTTTGGGCTTTGCAAATGCATAGATGAAAAGCATAAATCTTTGAGAAAGGCGTTATTTAAAAAGAAACATAATTTTCATATAAATTACACTTATTTTTTTCAGTTAAAATGCATCCATAAATATTTCATGTTGCACGTCTATGTATGCGAAATGTAATGAAATTATCTGTTAGTAATATTATACCATACGGTTAATAAATTACCTTGAATTGTCATTTTTCGTGAACCAAATTATACATGATTTGTAACAATCTGTAAGTGTGATAATGTCCATGTTATTTTGTATGTATTACATTTTTGTTGTATAATTGTTGAAGACCCTGAAGAAGGTGCAAGGGTGCACCGAAACGTTGCTATGGTAAGCTGACTAAACTTTCGAGTAACTGTTAACACCTAATCCACATCACAGTCGCGAAATTACCCACAATTACAGATACTTTATTTTAATCATATTGAACATAAAGTTATGTCCCAAATACACACAAATATTATTATAAAGAAAAGTGTGAACAAATAGCCTAAACTTATATAATTATCCTTCCACCCCTTAAATTTCTAATCGCAGCATGTCTCCCCTTGTTTAAGTTTTCTTCTTGTATTCTAAACCTTCTCCACTTCTTGTCTTGCTGTCTCTTCGTCCAGTAAAAATCAATATAGCTCTTGGCCATTGTCCGAGTGCCTCGGCCGACCATAAACACAAAACAGATGGCGCTTGCGCGCGCCATTGTCCACCCCCGTTACAGGGGGTTGAGGCGCAAGCGAAGGACTTGGACGTGGACATCTTACGTGATGGCCTGTGCCCTATATTGCATCCCCCCACCATCCCAACAGCCGGAGGAAATAATTGCGCGAATGGCTTGAATTTTGTATGAGTGAACTGTTGCATTTGGAATGAATTCTTTGTTTGAAGAGACTTTGTAGTTAGTGAGTAGTCTGTATAGATCAAATAAAAGCATATTTCACTATTTATTTTTTTCATTATTGTAATAGAGACGACAAACACATGTGATACACTTATTCTGAACGTAGGTATGAATAATTTATTGTTTACTATTACAACTATTATGAGCAGTGAAGTCAGAACGGTACGGAATAAGTTCCGGGTGGTTTTAAATATTTTAAATAAAAATACAAATTGAGATTTTAATGTTGAAAATTTAAAAAGTAAATTATGTACAGGGCACTGAAAAACAGGCCATTCAAAATAACTTTTTACCTCTCGCTAAGAGAGGTATTGGATTCATGCTAAAAATCGCATATCCAGATTTTATTGAATAAGCACGTTTTAAGGTACCTACAATCCGATTTTAACATTTTTACTATGATGTCTGTCTGTGTGTGTGTGTGGATGTGTGTGTGTGTGTGTGTGTGTGTGTGTGTGTGTATGTATGTAGGATGTTGGAAGGACGATTACTGAAGACTTTAAATTTATTTAACTACGTATTTCCCAATCGGACATTCATGGGAAGATCTGAAAAGGTTTTGGTAACAATTGGACAACCGGAATTAGAAGATTCTTGAAAAAAAATCTTCTAAATAATATTTTTTGAAAATTTAAATTGTTTGTAACTGACAGATAAATGTCAGTGTCATAAATCCGGACACATTACTGAAGACTTTTTCTGGGAAGTACATACATTATATTATTTCTTAATGTATTAATAGTTAAGTAATTAAAATTATAGGTATATTACATATATCCTTCAAAAATACTGTCAATCCTGACAATGAATTGGAAACATTTCGAAAAATTAGAAGAGGACAAAATTTCTTCATAAAATGAATTTAAAATTAAACAATCTAAACATAAGGAATAGATATATGTAAGTAGAATTTTTGGTATAGAGTGTAGGTTGGCCTTGACAAGCAGATATGGGGGCCCATGTCAGAATGATAGCTAGTAATTATGTATATAGATGTCAAGTATCAAAATTTCTCATTCTAAATTTAGTGATTTTCCAATTTCATGTGGTTTATTTTCCTCGACAAGTAAATTCCACACTCCTGGTGACAAATTAACTACGTGTATTTAGTAAATCTTAAAATTCTGAATGAAAAATTGACAGTACATAATTACTAATTATCATCTTGAAACAGGTCCCCACATTTGCTTGTCAAGGCCAACAATGTAACATGACTGTTAGTTCGCGCCCTATACTTATGTAACCAAAAAAGGAAGTGGCGAGAGGTATTGTGCTGGCCACAACAGATTTTTTTATTTATTATTTATTAATTCTCTTTACATCTATAAACTAGGCTAGGGGCTCACAAATTATGGTATTTGGTTTGGTATGGTGGTAGCGCTGGGTAACGTCTAGTGTGGTTAGATACTATTTATCAACTAGTTGATGTTTGCATCCATTTTCAACGATTTGCATTTTACGTATTTAATGTTTCGCTCCATAGTTTAAAATAAAGAAAGATGATAGATAAAATGTTTTGAGAGATCAGGTAAGGAAGGTATTGTCTTTGGTCAAAAAATTCAATGATGAGTTTTTAGTGAATAAGCATGTTTTATGGTACATATAATACGATTTTCCCATTTATACGATAATGTCTGTACATATGTGTATCTGCGTGTGTGTGTGTGTGTGTGTGTGTGTGTGTGTCTGTGTGTCTGTGATGAAAGTTTCGGATCGCATAACTTCAATACCACGATTCCAAAAATTATATTTTTTTCGTATTCCTCAAGTTTATATCCAGAAGAAGAAGTGATTAGATTTTGGTTATAATTGGTCAACCGGAAGTAACCTCATTTGAAGATTAACATTTAACGTTATTATAACTTAAAGAATATATTATTCTCTATACGATTTCATTGCATTTTATACTTCATAATTAAAGAACTATACGGATATTAAATATCATAAATCAACCAGCTATGCTAACTATGGAAACTGCTAATATATTCAGATGATTCAAATTGACAGATGTCAGTATCAATGAAAAGAAATTAATGTAGCACAGATGAGGATGTTGAGATAGATGTTGGGGGAAGACACGTGTAAGAAGTTTCTCAATAGATACAAGAGACACGATTACATTTGTTTGAACATGTCAGGAAGAGAGTTGAAGAATATATTGGAAGAAGAATGAATAACTTAGTAATAGCAGGTTGAAGAAACATAGGAAGACCAAAGATAAGATGGAAGACTTGAGAGAGAAGGAACCGAATGAGAACGACGCGCAAAACAGAAATGAGTGGAAGAAGAAAATAAAAAATAGCGACCCCTAACGAATGGGAAAAGCTAAAGAAGAAGAATATGTCAGTGTCAAGTGCAATTTGCATAGTTTATAGCATATTCTGTAGTTGTCACATACTGCGTGATCTCTCTTTTTATGTATTGCTAATATTATATGTATTTCCCATTGTTTTGGAATTATCTCTGTTGTCCATAATTCGTTATATATCTTCAGCAACCATTCCTTTTCTTTGTTTCCCAAGTATATGATCATGTCTGGTTCTATTTTAACAACTCCACTTGCTTTTCCTATCTAAATTTTTCTTAAATTTAGTTCTAATTCCTCTAAATTTATTTCCTCAGTTTGTATTCCCATTTCATCTTCTTCTTGTTGTTCTATATCCATTTCTATAATATTTGTATCATTGTTTATTTTAAAATTTATTCTCATTTTATTTGCAAATAATAATAATAAATTTATTAAAGATGACATAATATAGAATAATGTAGCAACATGTTTATTGCAATATCTAGAACTAGATGATATAAATTCCATGAGCCAAACAATCAGTTAGCGCTAGTTTAGCCCATGAATTTGCATCCATCATCCTGGCTGGCCATGTTTGCATTCACAGTGCATTCGGGCCTGGCATATAACTCGTGTTCCGTGTTAATTTATATGCAATATGTCACTAGTGCAGAGATGTCGCCATCTCACGACACGGCCCTTTACACACACACACAGCCCTATATAGCTGACCGCTCGCTCGCTCATGCTGATGTATAATTCTATTAATCTAAAGCGAAATAATGCCGCAATTTATTGCCTGATTAACTCGTGGATTTTGTACAATGGATGAATGATTACCAGTAAATGGAAACCAGTAGTATGTTATTGCAAGCGATTGATAATATTAATGTTCGATTGTGGCATTATGCTCGGCTTCAGGGAATAAATTATTTTGTAAATCAAGTATAGCAAACAGGAACTTTTATTTAATAATGCATGGATTCATATTGTGTATTGTTCAATAAACGGAATTGATTTTGCAGGGATATAATTTGTTATTGCTGGAATATTTGTCATAACAATGAAAATGGTATTAATTCTTTGAAATTTCAAATGTATTATGTTGACATTTTATACATTTTCACAGGAAAGTGATGAATATTTTATGAGTTATTGAACAAACTGATCGCGCCAGACATGCTTACTTACATATTTATTTAATTTATGATATAAATAAATTATCGCTAATTTTTATTTTATCGTTCTATTGACACATAGCATAATATGTTTTCTAAAATATTTTGTTTTAATAATGTAAAATTAAATTAAACTTACCAACAGTTCAAGAAGAACTGAAAAAAACTTAAACGAATTTAAAGTTGCAAGGATGTTAGGTTCTATTAAATAGAATGACTAAAAGAATTAAAGTAGCAATTTACAGTAAAAACATTGACTTTTGCCACAAACTTTGTTTCGAAAACGCTGTTTGTATGTACAAATTCCATAGGGCGCGAGACCACATGGAATTGGAAAATCACTAAATTTAGAATGAGAAATTATGATACTTGATATCTATATACATAATTACTAGCTATCATATCTGCTTGTCAAATGACTGCTCGCGCCCTATTGTATTTAAAATTTCTTGTATACCTACACTCTATACCAAAAATTCTACTTACATATATCTATTCCTTATATTTAGATTGTTTAATTTTAAATTAATTTTATGAAGAAATTTTGTCCTCTACTAATTTTTCGAAATGTTTCCAATTCATTGTCATGATTGACAGTATTTTTGAAGGATATATGTAATATACCTATAATTTTAATTATTTAACTATTAATACATTAAGAAATAATATAATTTATGAACTTCCCAGAAAAAGTCTTCAGTAATGTCTCCGGATTTCCGACACTGGCATTTATTTGTCAGTTACAAACAATTTAAATTTTCAACTATTTTCCATGGCATCCTTTCGGCTGTAAAATTTATTACAACAGATTATTTTATATATTATATTTTTTTTCTCTAAATCTATAGAATATATAATAAAATATTTAAATGTATCACATAGAATTTAATTTTCTTTAATATTACCAAGAAAAAATTTCAATAAATAATTTTTAGAAGATTTTTTTTTCAATTATCTTCTACTTCTGGTTGTCCAATTGTTACCAAAACCATTTCAGGTCTTCCCATGAATGTCCGATAATAGGTAGTTAAACAAATATAAAGTCTTATGGTTTTTGAGTCCTTCCAACACATACACACATACACACACACACACACACACACACACACACACACACACACAGACATTATCGTAAAAACGTTAAAATCGGATTGTAGGGATCTTAAAACGTGCTTATTCAATAAAATCTGGATATGCGATTTTTAGCATGAATCCAATACCTCTCTTAGCGAGAAGTAAAAAATGAGTAAAAAGATAATACATACGTAATTAGCGAAGTTCGGGTTTTTGAACGTAAGATTACCAAAAAATGAAACAAAGCTTTCATCTAAAACAACAGTTTGAGAAGAAAACTGTATAAAGAATGGATATTTATAAATTAAATATAAATTTCCATATTAATGTTCACTTTGAGAAATTCTGCAGAACTAGTCCAACAAAATATTCTCTCACTAAAATATTGTCCTGAGAATAGGTATCTAATTTCCATTTGGTTGCATGTGGAAGCTGTTTAAGTATTGCTACATATGTGCTAATGATAAATTGACAAAGTAAATCTGATTAAAGGCAACGATTTAGTCATAAATTCCCCTCTGACTGAACGTGTTTGTGTAAGCGGAAAGAAAACACCCCACTTGAGTTGCGAGCGCTTTGCATGTTCAGTTCAGTCCATTGGTTCCGTCGTCCGTCGCTCTGTTTGACATATCGATTAGTTTTTGTTTCCTGCTGCACAATCTTCCCGTCAGAGGCTTCGTGGATCTTCCTATTGGCCTCGTTGGCTGTTGACGCGCTAAACCACGACACGCGACACGCCGCGACGTGATGCGACGCTCATGACTTATTCCGGTTCTGGTTCCGGTTCCGGTTACAGTTTCAGGATAGCACACAGGCTTCATCTTGCCGGCATTGACAGGAATTAATTGAGAACAATGATAGAAATTGAAAGATTTATTTCATTATCAAAAGAGATTTTGTAGAAGTATGATTATTATAATTTAACGTACACATCAGAAAAAATAACAAAACATTGTTTTTTGTTGTCAATAAAATTTGTTTGGCTAGTAAATTAATAAAAAATGTACATCTACCCAAATTATCTTATATGTACAATAACTTTTATTTTTGGAACACAGCATTTGCATAAAATCGTCGTATAATGGATTACTTTAGTGCCGATTTCTGAACTTTTAATGACGATTCTTATGCACTAATTTTGTTTGTTAATAATGTTATTGACAAACTCAATTCGGCAGAAAAGAGATCTAGAGAGAGCAGAATGTTATTAACACTTTTACCGCCAAAAATAGCTTGTTTGTAACATTTATTATCATTAAAATCCTTTGATCTATACCGCCCCTAGAGCGATCACAAAATTTCTCTTATTAACAAAGTTATAGCAACACATTTATCAACAGGTTAATGAAAGAGCGAAGTAAATAAAGTTAATAACAATGTTATTAACATTTCTAGTGGCCTAAAAATCAAAAGGTAGGCCTATATTTTATTTACCCATGCAGTAGTAGCGTGGAGTGTATAAAATTCCATTAATTTTAACTGTAATAATTCGTATATTTTCATGTTTGTTTCTATACCTTCCTAACTATGACTGTAGTAGTTTAGTAGCGGATGGTTACTCTTGCGTAATTATAGTACGAGGATGGATTGAAAAGTTTCCGAAATCACTGAGAAAACCTTGGGTTTTCGGAAACAATCATGTCGTTTCATATGAACTGTCAGGAAATTTTGGTACAATCTGTGTCAGTCTAAACGTGAAAAGCGTCTGTGTCGATCTATCTTGCGTTAAACCGATAATGAATAAAAACGAAGTTCGTGCGGTGATCAAGTTTTTTATTTGGAAGGAAAGACGGCAACGGAGATCAAGACCAGGTTGGATGCTGTCCTTGGGAATACACCTTCGTTTTCCACAGTGAGTTTCTGGGTTTCGGAATTTAACCGTGGCCGAACACACACCTGTGACGAGCCACGTTCAGTTCGCCCAAAATCGGCTACCACACCGGAAATTGTTGATAAAGTCCATGATATGGTGCTGGAAGATTCCCGAATGAAAGTGCGTGAGATATTTTACATAATGAGCTGGGTATGAGAAAAATGTGTGCCAGGTGGATGCCGCATTTGCTTAATTTGGAAAAAAAAAACCAGTTGTGTAAGAAAAATCCGGTCGATTTTAAAAGCCGTTTCATAACCATGGATAAAACTTGGATGCAGCACTACACTCCAGAGACGAAAATTCAGTCGAAAGCATGGATTGGACACGGTGAATAAGTTCAATCGGCAGGAAGGTGATGGCGTCAGTCTTTTGAGACGCCAAAGGCATTCTGCTAATTAATTATCTTGATAAAGGAAAAACTATAACTGGACAATACTACGCCACATTTATAGACAAGCTGACAACAGAAATTCAAGGAAAACGCCCGGGAATGGCAAAGAAAAATATCTTGTTTCACCACGACAATGCGCCAGCTCATTCAAGTCGTATTGCTCAACAAAAATTGACCGAACTGAGGTTTGAAATCTCTCAGACTTCCATCTTTTACCGGAACTCAAAAAGTTCCTCGCTGGAAACAACGAATCCAACGAATAAGCCATCGAAACAGTAAATGCTTATTTTGAGGACCTCAAGGAAAACCATTTTCGGGGGGGTAACGAAACGTTGGACCAAGTGTGTTGACCTCAGAGGGGACTATGTAGAAAAATCCACCCTCTCGTATATTAAAATATATATGCAATCAGAAACTAAAATTAAAGGCGAATATAATAACGGAGACTGTCAGAATCCGTGTCACCAATAACTTTATATTTTTGGGCGCCACCACTGCAGGTTAACCCTGACTTTTCTTGATCACCGACAGTTTAAAGCTTGGACTTTTCTTGCAATAGAAAAAAATCATCAGAAACTTAAAAATGATTTAAAAACACGAGAGACAGTGCGCAAATATTTTACAGTCCTATTCTATTTTTCCTAGTATTTTATACGAGATAACAAAGTTCAACTGCATTCATATAACTATGATTATATTTCATAATGCAATAAGAACGATAAATAATACGCCTCAAGTATTTGTATTTGTACTAGGTTATGGCATAAGCATTTACATCCTCTTAGTCAAAGAAAAGGTATCAAATAACAACGATAACAACAATCACATTCCACACTCGTCATATTTCAAAACACTCTTCATTAATACTAGCATCAAAATAAACAACGGATAATATAACAAAATGTTGATGTTTTATTAACCTTTAGACCAACAAATATTTAATCAGTATATACATTTTAAAAATAATTCCCCATCCTCGTGGAATAAAATTCTGCAAACGTGAAGTCGGTCGTTAAAGGAAGAATTCAGAAACCATGTAGAGATAGCGTGAGTAATTTTTGCTAAAACCAGAAGCCTGTTAAAATGTTGAAGCAGATATAGAATGACATTTCATCTGTGAAAGTAAACGTTAGATGTTTTCCTTCGCACTTTTTTACTCTATTTTTTTTTGTCTGAATCAGAATTTGAAATAGATTCTCCGTTCTAGTGATTTATTAAAGCAATTAAGAAATATAGAATTCTGATTCCTGGGAAAATATATTTGTGTAATTAAGAACAAGCTTTCAAATTAAGCAATTTCCATTTTTGGAAATGGGTTTTTTACAGAATTAATCAGACATTACGTGAATTTTAAATGATAAATTGCTACGCCTTCTTGAATAATGTAACTGTTCTTCTGGCAGAAATTTTTGTGAAACATAATTTCTTAAACAACTAAAAACATAAAATTATGTGCTATCTACATACATTTATCATCCTTTCCAAACATTTTTACCTATCGCTAAGAGAGGTATTGGATTCATGCTAAAAATCGCATATCCAGATTTTAATGATTAAGCACGTATTAAGGTCCCTATAATCCGATTTTAACATTTTTACGATGATGTGTGTGTGTGTGTGGATGTATGTGTCTGTATATGTGTGTATGTATGTATGTGGGATGTTGGAAGGACGATTACTCAAAAACTTTAAGACTTTATATTTGTTTAACTACGTATTTCCCAATCGGACATTCATGGGAAGATCTGTAAAGGTTTTGGTAACAATTAGACTACCGGAAGTAGAAGATTCTTGAAAAATAAACTTCTAAATTTTGAAAATTTTTCTTGGTAATATTAAAGAAAATTAAATTCTCTATCTGATACATTTAAATAATTTATTACATATTTGTAAATGACAGATAAATGTCAGTGTCAGAAATCCGGAGACATTACTGAAGACTTTTTCTGGGAAGTACATACATTATATTATTTCTTAATGTATTAATAGTTAAATATATAATATTATAGATATATTACACATAGCCTTCAGAAATACTATTACTCCCGAAAATGAATTGGAAACATCTCGAAAAATTAGAAGAGTAGGACAAAATTTCTTCATAGAATGAATTTAAATTTAAAAAATCTAAATATAATGAATAGATATAAGTAGAAATTTTGGTGTAGAGTGTAGGTATACAAGATATGTTAAATACAATAGGGCGCGAGCAGTCATGTGACTTTGTTGACATTGACAAGCAGATATGGGGGCCCATGTCAGAATGATAGCTAGTAATTATGTATATAGATGTCAAATATCATAATTTCTCATTCTAAATTTAGTGATTTTCCTATCCCATGTGGTTTATTTTCCTCGACAAGTAAATTCCACACTCCTGGGTGACAAATTAACTACGTGAATTTAGACAATATGGAAATTTTTAATAAAAAATTGACATCTATGTACATAATTACTAATTATCATTCTGAAACGGGCCCCCACATCTGATTGTCAAGGCCAAGGATTGGGTTCGTAGACCCTGAAGACGGTGCAAGGGTATAGTAAGAATATATGTTGTTTGACTGAAGTTTCGAGTAATTGTTAACACCTAATTCACATCACAGTCGAGAAATTACCCACAATTATGTAAATAACATTATAAATCCCCATATTAATGTGGTTTTGTTAGTAGAATTCCCCATAAATCGTGATATCTTTCCAAAAATATCTGGTTAAATTTATCGTATAAATGCAGTTAAATTGCAATCTGTACATCACGTTTGGCATCATGCAACAAACAAACTGATACCTGTGTGTGTATATTGAAAGTAAAATCCGCTAAATATAGCAAACACAAGAAATAAAAGTTGGAATATTTATTTGTCGTAAACATTCCTCGCTCCAATTTCAATCCAGTATATTTTCTTTAGTACTGTTTCCCAATCCGCAGTCTATATCAAAATAGACAGTATCAAAATATTTTCAGTTTATCATGGGACAATACTGTTTGTTGATATGCTCTAAATCTAAATGTTACAAGTCGACATTCTTAGAACTTTTATTTTCGGTCGGATTTCCCGAAAGCGACCAGAACGAGAAGCTTAGAGCAAATTAATGATAGGTGTATTTATAAACGTTTTCACGCAGACACAACTGTAGTTCAATAATAAATAAACTTATAAATAAGTTGTCATGTTGTATCTACATCTTTCCAGAGTTGGACTATATTTACCAGGCTGACATCGATTAGAGCCACATGTGTGAAGTGATATCGAGATGCTGCGAGGTTTATTTACTACTCAATTGCATGGCCTGTGCCAATTTTATTTTTATTACTTTCGAAATTTAATTCATTATGATGATGGAAATAGAACATAGAAACTTTTATGAGAAATCTTCAAATATATTTGTCGACAGCCAACTGAATTAGTTGAAATAGTAACAATTTGGTTTAAATCATATTTTATGTTGTACTATCATTAATTTATATATCTGTGTTGTGATCAAAGGCCGGAATTAAGTTCCAGATTATGCGTGTATATAAAAAGAGCAAGTATAAAAAATAGTATATTGTGTTACTAAGAGTAAAAGTGATACAAAGGCACTTTTACTCCAAATGACACATTATATTTTTTCTTCAAACGTAGATATTTGAAGAAAAATATCTACTACTGACGTTACATTTTATGTAAATTACGTTTGCGATTTCAATTGCCCTGTAGCTATGGATACTTATTTGTTCACTCTTTGTTATAAACATTGTGGTGAAAATTTTCACGTTTTGACGTTTAAATAAAAACTGTGCAATTTTATATCCTCTTTGTGTGCAATTATGTCGGAATTTGAAGTATTATAATGTTGTTCCATCAATTGGATGGAAATCTAACAGTGTGGCGGAAAGATATGTCCAGGAATCACTGCAAAACAATAAAAACTTTTCTTATCACTTTAATTCTAAGTATTCTTATGTTCATTGCCGGCCCTGTAATTATAATCTGTAAGTCTGCTATTCTTTAATATGTTATTTCCTCAAAAGTAAACCCTGTTTATATTTCAATTCATAGGTTATTTATTTAAATTTGACAGCTATTGATGGTATTTATCTAGCGTGTTATAGTGGCATTTAGGGCGATATTACAGGTTTCTTTTATTAAAGTTATTTCTTATTCGTTGATTCTGCATAGTTTCTATGGATATTTATTTATTTTATTACACAAAAGATGCTACTTTTATGACGTTTGAAGAAAAAATATATTTTTCTACAGTCTACATAGAAAGTAGCCATTTGCGCTCTCTTTTGTCAAAATGTCACTTTGCCGCTCTAGCGCGACAATGTAGAAAAAACGCTCGCTGTCCAAATTTCTTACTATACATTGTTGAGAAATGTCACTTGTCTACATTCTTAATGGAAACGTTTAGACAGGAATAGATGGCACTTTAGTGACACATTTACCACCTTTACAAATCAATCTGACATATAACTACTCTGTCGGTATATTACATAAACAAAAATAAAAAAATTCCGCACTATTGTGAAAATAAAATAGGGCATTCATTTACAAAAACAAGTATAAAATGTTTAGTTTAGATTGAAGCAATAGGTCAAGAAGAATGGGAAATAACGATAAATTAAATATAAAAGACGTTTTTTTCTTTATATTAATTCTTATTAATTGAGTAGTAGTGTAAGTACAAAGTGTACATTTTATTATTTTTTGTTATGGTGAAGGACCCCACTGTGGCGACTGTAGAAAAAAAATTGTGTTTGTTTCGAGCGCAAATGGACATTGTCGATTTCAAGAGAATGCTGCGCTCCTGCGTCGCGCGGCAACAACCTCTCTAAAAATGATAAAGTCGTATTATATGGACCCTAAAACGTGTTTGTTCACTAAAAACTCATGATTGAATTTTTGACCAAAGACAATACCTTCCTTACCTAAAGGTAAAACAACAAAGATTATTATAAAAACTTTATACCATAGGTTGAACTTTTGTTTTTAGTGGTTTAGTTTGTAGTTGCTTTGGTAGGTACTAAAAATTAAAAAAAAAAATATTTAAATTTTGAATTTTTGTTCTTGTAGCATCTACCTCGTAGTTATGTGAAATATTTATCTAGAATTTTACATTCACATTGTGAATCATTAAAACAGGAAAAAAAATGTATTTTTATTTATTTCTAAAAATAATCCTATCACATAAATATATAATGTCAATCGACCAACTTTCAATTCTCTGGAAGTGTTAATTGATTTTACAATACCATGGAAACGTTTATTTTATTCTAAAAACAAATAGTATAGAAAATTGTTTCTTGTATGCTTCTTTCAATTATCTTCCAAATATGGATCGGTAGCCTCTTCACAGCTTTACCGAGAACTGATGATTTATTTCTACAAGATTAAATCCAAGAAACCGCTGAATAATTTTCTCGAATTCACGCGAAATTCTCACCCAAGTCTTTGCTTTTCATTATTTTTTCTCTGAAGAAAGCTGATAGGAAATAAAGATTATTAAAGCGCATATATTTCGTTTTATGCTAAAACATGACATTTCGATTATATCCTGCTTTTATAATGTGCAGAGTACTAAATGTTTTACTTAAATTGTGAATTAAAAGATAAATTAAGAATTTTTATACAGATACATTAATGTTGTTAGAAAGTTAATGCGTATGTCCATATAAATAGTGTTTTGTATTCAAGAAAACGGAAACTTACGTTACATGACATGACGTCGAATTGATAAATAAATTAAAATATAGTATTAAATAGTGTTTTATATCGTGATAACAACATTAATAAGTGATAAATCATGACGTATTACGATATTGTTTCACAAAAATTGCGAAATGACATTGTTCTTGTTGTTATTATTATCGGATAATACAACATAAAAGTGTTTGTTACAAAAGTAATTAAAATTTAATATTCCTAACTAATTAAAAATTTACTATATGTACTTTCGGATTAATACATTTCTTTGAATTTTTATAAAACAAGAAACATAACTAACTCTAATTAATGGTGTGTTAAAAAATCCGCAGAAGTTTATTTTATTAATATCTTGTAAAACTTAATAATGTCAAATAATATTATCGTTTTCCTGTTAGTTGTTTGAAAAACTAAAACGAATATCAAGAAAGAAAATCACCGAAGGTGAATCATTGACGATTTTATTTCAAACATAGATTAAAGAAAAAATATGGAAGATGGAAGGACTGTATTGCGGAAGACTTGAGAGAAAAGGAACTGAATGAGAACGACACGCAAAACAGAAATGAGTGGAAGATGAAAATAAAAAACAACAACACCTAACGATTGGGAAAAACTAAAGAAGACGAAGATGTCAGTGTCAAGTGCAATTTGTATAGTTTGTTTATGAAATAATTTTGCTGGAAATATAGGATCTTTTGCAAGAAAATTTATTTATGGAATTTATACATTACACAGGATTGACGGAAGGTATTGTGCTAGTTTTTACCTCCCGCTACCCTAGGCTAAGGTATAGGGATCGTGTTAAAAATCGCATACCGAGATTTAGGTAAATGACCACGTTTTAAGGTCCCTATAATTCAATTTTAACATTTTCTCGATGATGTCTTTGTGTATGTGTGTGTGTGTGTGTGCATCGTTCAGAAAATTTTGAAAGCTTGTATTTCTACTCTTATATGGAAAGATGCCATTAGATTTTGGAGTAAATCAGATAACCAGAAATGGCTCTTTACTGGAAGCACAAAATAGTTTTTAATACCATAAATGTAATATTTTTTTGAGATTTGTTATTATAAAAATTAAAGTTTTTTTAAATTTTTACAGGTTTGTATTAATACTTTTTTTTATATATTTTATAGATAAATTTATACAATTATCCATTGATTTTATCCCGGAACCTACGTTTTAAACACAACAAATACACATGGTTACACATTTCAGATCTTAAATGTTTGTAACTGACAGATATATGTCACTGTCAGAAAATAGTAAATGGAACAATAATATATGGAAAGGAACTTAATACAGTTACCAGCATAAGTAAATATGTAAAAATATATGTAGGTAAGATAATAAAAAAACATAATATATCATCACGGCATATTACCCATTGCTGGGTGAGCCAATCTGCTTTGTACACAGATGTCGGTAATAATAATGACATATTTCTTCCGTGCAGGCGGTTACCAGGCGTCACTTCACGCGAATCTTGGGAACGTGTTCGATTCCGACCGACGCCAAATATTTTAGAATTTTAAATGGCACAAAATTGACCCCTGTGGTGCACCTTCCACGCCAACAATGAATATAAGTATATAAATAAATAAAATAAGTATATCATCAAGATATTATACTACCTTATGCTGGGTGTGGCAATCTGCATTGTAACGATGATATATTTGTACCGTGCGGGCATTTACCAGGTGTCATCTCATGAGCACTTATTGCTGGTGTGGAGAGTGCACCACAGGGGTCATTTTTGTGCCATTTAAAATCGAAATATTTGCCGGTATTTAAATTTAATTTAATTTTAAGTATTTTCATGAATAAAAATTACATTAAACGGGAAATATTGTGTTGGCCACATCAGATTTTTTAATATAAGTTCGTAAGTTTGTTGTTCATGAAACAGTTAATTATTAAATGTTACAAAACTTTAAATAAATTCATTTTTATTAGAAAAAAAAATGTTGAAAGGATAATAAAACATATGTACAAAATGGATAAATATTTTTGATCGAAAGCATTCAGTGTCGTTTTCAAAAATTCAAAACATGGATTAATAAATAAGAAGAATAGATTGTTTCAGCAATATCAACACAACACCGTTATGTTGAAATAAAGTAGAGATGGAACATAAAATTTAATGATTAAAAATTAGCATTTTCTCATCTTTCTAATTTTTTGCATATTTAAGCATTTCTCGTAAATTCCAACTAATTTATTCTTCATGAATATTTCCATACAAATTGAAGTAAGTGCGCACGTAATTTGATATTTAAATGTAGATTTATTGAATGTGTTATGAAGTGGCGTATTTTGGACTCTTTCGTTTTGTTTGCTCGTTGTTCCCCCATTCACGATTCAATTTTGTCGCTGTGCTGTTTGGCTGTTTCGCTTCCGCGTGCAATATTCACCCTAGCTGTTTGGGTAATGGCCAATAAATAAAACCAGCCGGAATAAAACACTTGGCCCAAGTCAAATTGGAATTTACTTTTCAAACTTTCTCACTGATTGCAAAGCAGTAACATTTTATTTCACAATATACGAATGAATCATTTTCTATAATTCTAATATTTGCTGAATAAGCGCGGATAGTTGGTGTTTTAATAATAATTATACAGATCTTTATTTTACTTCTTGCGTATTATTTGAGATACCTTATACGTCCGTTTCAGGCAACAAATCTACGTTAATACGTTTCGTAATTTGGCGTATAAAAATTACGTGGCGTCCTTTTATTATCCGTTATGTCCGTTGGACCACTCCCTTCTCCACTACCTAAAGGCTGACGGCCGCACATCTGAAGCAACATGCAACGCAGTCAGTAACGGAGGTGCAAAACAAGAAAACTTCGTAAGTTTTATAATAAAGTATCCCTAAATATTGCGGCCAATCACAGCATATAGAAGCCCTTGGCGCTCAGGTTAATATTGTGTACGCTACTGGATTATTTGAGAGGCGTGGTTTGCAGAACCCAGTCATGACTTAGACGGCTTGATCTTAACGTGTACGGACTCTAGGTACAGTCCGTCTATTCTTAACAGTGACAGTCCCGCTGATGTGCACAAATGGAAAGAGATAGAAAGTACGCACAAGAAATACACTCCGATATATTATTGTTAAAAATAAATTTGGTTCCTTTACACATATAAATACAAACTTACCAGCACACTATTTACTAAATTTTGGTGTAGAATGAGACTCAAATTTAACAAATATGATTTATGTCTGAGATAAGGTAACTTTTAAATGCTTTCATAGTTTACGCCCCGGTTTGTACATTCCGATCTTAACTGCAGTAAAGGTAGGACAAAATGAGCTCCGTTCCATATTTCACCCCCCACCACAGTCTATGAACCATTGCGCATCTTAACTCAACTATCAGGTAAGAGTAGACCATATACCTATGAATAGTTAATAGTTTTTAATAAATCGTAGAAATGGCCTTAATGGATCGGGGAGAAATAAAATACACGAAGAAAGAAATTGTAAAAAATGCGTGGACTTCGCTGGGATTTGAACCCAGGGCCTTCCTATATTTAGTAGGACGCTGTAACCAACTGAGCTACGAGTTCCCATCGAAGTCAATGAATACTTGTCTTTTTACAAATCGTAAGAGTACACTCTATTAAATGGAGAGATGAATACTCATCGCGAACAATGCGCATATATACAAGTTATTGTGAAATTTTTAGGCGTCACACATACGTAAATTATAACTATTTGTGATCCACCCTAAATGTTCTTAATAAATCGTAGAAATGGCCTTAATGGATCGGGGAGAAATTAAATAAACGAAGAAAACATTTAGAATGGATCACAAACAGATATAATCTACGTATGTGCGACGGCTAATAAGTTCACAATAATTTATATAATTCGCATTGTTCGCGTTGAGTATTCATCTCTCCGTTTAGTAGAGTGTACTTGTTACGATTTGTCAAAAGACTTGTAAAATATTCACTGATTTCGCTGGGAACTCATAGCTCGGTTGGTTAGAGCGTCCTACTAGATATAGGAAAGCCCTGGGTTCAAATCCCAGCGAGGTCCTTGAATTTTTCTTTCTTTGTTCATTTAATTTTTCCCCGATCCATTAAGTCCATTTCTACGATTTATTAAAAACATTTAGGATGGATCACAAATAATTATAACGTAATAGTTAATAAGTATATGGAGTAGACGGACTGTACGTCTCAATAGTTCTCGATTTTCTCAGGAGGGCCATTACTTGGGACACCCCACATATAAATTTATTATAGATAAGACACTAAATATAAACTGTTAAAAAATTCTGGTTTTTATAATTTTTACTTTCCGAATAATCCTCGTATTTTTCAATTAATTCGAAAAATGAAGATCGTCATTTTGTAGGCAAAATGTCTAGAAAAGAACAACATATACGAGATAGATAGTTTATTTTAAAAATATTTAAAAAAACTACAAAGTAGGTATTCCGATCAAGTGACAGAAACCACAGTAAGTAATAATTAATAAACAATGATGGTGCCAAATAATAAACCAATTCATCGACAGATAACGTCTATAAAATAAAGTCACTACCAACACACATTCGTAGTTAATATTCAATAAAATCTTCAACAAAGAATTCCATTTTATATCGTAACCTCTTTCAACCCTCGCAGCATACACCTGTGGCTGACTACTTCCCATACTGTGCTCGTATCTACATCCCCTCACGTTTCCACACCTCAAGCTGATGAGATTTGAGAAGTTTTTACTCTTTCTCCCGGGGGTGTTTGTTGGCTGATATGAGGGAGGGCGCTAGCGCTCCGCTAGCGCTCCCATGCCAGTGATGACGATGGGCTACTTGTTGCGCCAGCAGAACGAGGTTTGCTTGGAAATTGAATGAAATTGGAGTTGTGTGAATGTTTACACTTTTTAAATATATGAGTATGGCAACAAGGGTGAGGGTGATATTATTACCGTCCGTCACCTTTAGGTAAGGAAGGTATTGTCTTTGGTGAAAAAATTCGATAGTGAGTTTCTAATGAATAAGCACGTTTTGAAGTATCTAGAATATGTATTTACCATTTTTAAGATGTCTGTACGTGTGTGTGTGTGTGTTCGTGTGTGTGTGTTCGTGTGTGTGTGTTCGTGTGTGTGTGTGTGTGTTCGTGTGTGTGCGTACGTCTGTGTGTGTGTATGTGTGTGTGTACGTGACGATTGTTTCGGATCGCAAAACTCCAATGCCACGATTCCAAAAATTATAATTTTTTCGTATTCTTCGAGTTTATATCCATATGCAGACGTGAATAGATTTTACTTATAATTGATCAACCAGAAGTACCCTCATTTGTAACTTTTAACAGTTTTTCTTGAAAAAAATCAGTTAAATAACATTTATTGACATTTAATCTCTATGGTCGCTAGTATGAACAGTGATTAAGGGTGATTAGTGAGCATTTGATTAGCATTGTTTTATCTCTGTCAATTGTTTATGGATTATTTTACAGAAAAATACTTCAAATAAAAGTTATAGAAAAAATAATTATACGCATTTTCTATTTGAAGTATTTTACTCTAAAATAATCCATGAACGATTGACAGAGATAAAACAATACTAATCAAATGCTCGCGAATCACCCTTAATCACTTGTTCATACTAGCGGTCTATACGATTTAATTGCATTTTATACTTCATGTTCAATAGATACAGAGTTCATTAAATTTCATAAATCAACAAATATTCAAATTAACAGATGTCAGTGTCAATGAAAAGAAAATGAATGTGGCAGAGATGAGAATGTTAAGATAGATGTTGGGGAAGACACGAAAAGATATGGTAAGTAATTAAAGGATACGGGAAATGGGTCGAGTGATATAAGTTTCTAGAAAGATACGAGAGAGACAATTACATTGGTTTGAAAATGTAATGAGGAGAGACGAAGAAGATATTGGAAGAAGTATGAATAGCTTAGTAGTAGCAGGTAGAAGAAACAGAGGAAGACCAAAGATAAGATGGATGGACTGTAATGCGGAAGACTTGAGAGAAAAGGAACTTAATGAGGACGACACACAAAACAGGAATGAGTGGAAGAAGAAAATGTCACTGTCAAGTGGAATTTGCATAGTTTGTTTATGGATTATTTTTACTGGAAATATAGGATCTTTTGCTAGAAAATTTATGTATGGAACTTGTACACCGGCTTGCAAAAAAATCGCGTACACCTGTTTTTTGCTGTATTGAGTCGGTCTCGATTGTTAACTTGTCAGTGTCATTAGTGTCAATTAAGATGCCAAAATTATTAGAAAACGAGAAAGTGTAGTACTTTCTAAGTTAGAAGAGGGGTGGTCAATCAGATATAGCAGAACATTAAGATTAAATAAAGTACTGGTCGCTGATAAATTACTAATATTACTTTGTCCATAATTTGTTTCAGTCATAATTTTTACTTATTTATAATCCATTTAAAATAAATACTTGGTTGTTCTTTAATTTTTCTAGAATATATTTGTAATTTAGTAGTAACTTAGCACAATGAAGAACTTGCTCCACGATACTTTAAATAATGACATGACAGTGACAACGGTGACTTCATTGACAGTTGATATTAACCTATTTTAAAAAAATTGTATTTACATAGCTAAAAAATCTGTTGTGGCCAGCACAATACCTTCCGTCAATCCTGTGTATTATGTACAAATTCCATACATAAATTTTCTTCTAAAAGATTCTAATTTTTTGGTATTTTATGATTCCCTTTCTCGGCAACTGAATTCCATTCTCCTGATAACAAACAAACCACATGAAATAAGAAAATCATGAAATTTTGAATGAAAAATTATGACACTTGTCAGTTATGGACATAATTAATTGCTGTCATTTTGATACGGGTTCCCATATCTGCTTGCCAAAGGCACGCGCCCTATACATATTTTTTTTTTGCAAAAGATGCTATATTTCCAGTAAAGTTATTTCATAAACAAACTATGCAAATTGCACTTGACACTGACATCTACTTCTTCTTCTTTAGTTTTTCCCATTCGTTAGGGGGTCGCTATTTTTTATTTTCTTCTTCCACTCATTTTTGTTTTGCGTGTCTTTCTCATTCAGTTCCTTTTCTCTCAAGTCTTCTGCAATACAATCTTTTCATCTTATATTTGGTCTTCCTATGTTTCTTCCACCTTCTATTAATATATTCATCGCTTCTCATGACATGTTCAAACCAATGTAATCGTCTTTCTTATATCCAGAAACTTCTAACACTAGAGTTACTTCCCTTATTCTGTCATTGATTTACATTTTATTGATACTGACATCTGTCAATTTGAATTAGCAGTTTCCATGGTTAAGTTAGCATAGCTGGCTGAATTATGAAATTTATATGAATTTTTTTATCTTTATTATTCTTTAATCCTTATCTGTTAAATATGAAATATAAAATGCAATCAAATCGTATAGACAATAATATATTCTTTAAGTTATAATAACATTTAACTGAGTTTTTCAAGAAAAACTGTTAAAATCTTCAAATGAGGGTACTTCCGGTTGACCAATTATAACCAAAATCTAATCAAGTCTACATATGGTTGTAAGGAAGAGGAATACGCAAGAATTGTAATTTTTGGAATTCTAGTATTGGAGATATCGTGCAGGAAAAAACGGTCACATACACACACACACACACATACACACATACACACACACACACACACGCACATACGAACACACACACACACATACAGACATCATCGTAAAAATAGTAAAATCGTATTGTAAAGACCCTAAAACGTGCTTATTCAATGGAAACTCACCACCGATTTTTTTGACCAAAGACAATACCTTCCTTACCTATAGGTGACGGAAGGTAAAAAGGTAAAAACTCGGTTACTTGATTTTTAAGGTGTACGCGATTTTTTTGCAAGCCAGTGTACATAATACATAGGATTGACGGAAGGTAATGTGCTGGCCACATCAATTTTTTTTGGATGTGGTTGCTTTGTTCATAAGTATGGTTAACTACTCCGTTGACAATTTTATTTTAAGACATCATTTCTATAGAGGAAATTATAGTTCATAGTTATTGGGTAATCCATACCGCATTTTTGATATTGACTACAATTAAATTCTAGTGTCTAGCTATTAAACCAAATAATAATACCTATTAAAAATAGGTAATACATGTATGTACCTCCCGGTACCTATTGAACATTCTATTTATATAAATGATTCATTATATACCGCGTGTTTAGATATTTTTCAAAGAAAGGCACTTTTTTTATAATAGTCATATATTTATGCAGCAACAATTACTAAATTATTCATTTGAATGAATATGAATGACAGATTTATCATTACTCATAATTTTTATTACTTCAAACAAAATGCCAACTTTTTGCATTACAAAAAAACTTCTATTTAATATAAGCAAAAAAGTAGTAAGCTATTCTTGAATGAACGACAATGAATTACGTGACAAAAATAGTAAACTGTTTATTTGCTATAAACAAATTTAAAATAGAAAGAATAAATATTTGAATTAGCCCATTGATTCATACAGCTTGTTTATCTAACAAAAAATGTTTAAGATTTCAGATAATTTTAGTTGGTTTACTACAAAAAATTAGGAAATGACTCACCCTCAACTATTTCACACCATCAAAAAGAAGAAATAAACTGAAGCAGAAAATGACTTACCTAAAAAAGAATAAAAAAATTATTAGAATTGCATAAAAAACAGGTGTTCATTTTAAATGGGCCACCATTACTATCTCGAGAACTATATAAGAGCTACAAGTACGGTTAAATGGGCAAACAAATTATATTTCACAAGATAAATGTAAAGAAAAGAAAAAATATTTTTTTATATCAGTGGTTCTCAAAGTACGGGACCTAACTTTTTTTATTTTAAATGAGAACATTTATTGTGTATACAAGATAATCACTTATTTCAGCCAGGGTACCCTAATTCTATGTAAAAAAATATTATGTGGCCAGCACAATACCTCCCGTCATTTAATTTTATTAACTTTAACGTTTAATTAATTGATTAGATATTTTACAAATTCATATTTTAACATTTTCTTCTTAAAATACTACAATTATTAACTTGAAATGATTAATTTATAATAATAATAATTTATTCCTTGTCAGTATTTACATACAATTTAAATATATTTTCGAAAAAAAATGTTTTGAGCTTCAAGTAAAGTGCGATTTCCGGTTATCAAAACAAAAATCTAATGGCTTCTTTCTATATTAGATTAAGTTATAAATACAAGGTTTCAAAAGAGGATCCACACACACATAAACACACATTCGCAGACATCATCGTGAAAATGTTAAAATCTGATTCTAGGATCCTTAAAACGTGATCATTTACCAAAATCTCGATATGCGATTTTTAGCACGATCCCTAAACTTCCTTTGCCAAGGGTAGCGGGAGGTAAAAAAGTAACACGTACTCATTTTGCCTCTAACCATATTTTAATCAAATTAATATAAAACTTTACATACCTACATTTTTCTCAAAAAAAAATCGATATAAAAAATATGGACTGAATTCAAACTTAAACGAATGAGCGAATTAAAAATATATGTTCTCATTTAAAATAAAAAAGTTAGGTTAGGTTAATTTTTCTTTAAATTTGTCTTCTGAAATAGAAATTGTTTGCCTATTTAACCGTGATTGTAGCTCTTATAGTTCTCGAGATAACAATGGTGGTCTATTTAAAATGAACACCTGTATAAACAACAAAATGGATAACAATAAAATATCATTCACAATATTGCAATAAACTTGTAAAAATTATATATAACAAAATTATCTGTAAAAATAATAATTATTAAGACAGTGGCGAACTCTTTTAGAATAAGAGCTTTTTTCCAATGTTCGATCTCGTTATTCTTATTAATAAATCTTAGCAGGCAAATTTAAAGAGCCATGTAGCAAAATATTTTAACACGTTAGCGGTTACGGTATTTTGGCAAGAATGTCCCTCTGGGTTAAAAAATTTTTTTGTCTGATTTTGTAACTGGTGCCTAAATATAATTAATAATTAGCAAAACAAACATATTATATACAAATAAATAGTTTAAAACTGTAAAATATATTTTTCAAAAAAAAAACCTTCACCAAAAAAAAAATTCACGAAAATAAAAAGTTAGCACAGCCCGACATTTCCTTGAATCCCTAGCGGTTCCCTTAGTATGTTAGGTGCTTGTTCAAAGAGGTCCACAAGCCTGTACAGTAACGTTTGCTACAGAGTAATAAAGCGGGCCCTATGACCGCCGTACCCTACAGGGACATTTTTGAGGTGGTCCCTAGGGCCCGCTGTAACCGCTGACGTGTTTTAATAAAAATCATCCCATTTAAATTTACTACATGAAGCTCAGTACGTACCATCTTTTATCGTTCTGATTAAAAATGCCATCAACATAATAAGTACAAAAATATACTGAAATCATTTCTATTTAGTCTTATTTGATCATTCCCCAAAAAGTTTTTCAGATCTTATTCTTAAGTTGGTAATATAAACATATAAATTTGCTTACGGAATGAATTAAATTTAAATTAGTTCCATCAAAACAATCGGTGTAGAGTAGAGTAAATAGAAGGTATTCCTACAACTCAAATATTTGCGCACGTTGATAGTAGAGCACTCTACCGTTCTATCAAATGCAATCAAAACAGATAGATAATGACATTTCAGTTACATCCGGATTTTATTACTCGGCTAATATTTACACTCGGATCAATAGCAGTAGCATTAGTAGCATTTATGTTAAACACTACACTGACTAGTGAAGGTCACATTTGAAAAGATAATTGTCCTTTTGTATGCATAAATTAGACTGTGCGAGAAACAGGAAATGTAACGTAAGATTGTTGAGCAATGTTTGACAGCATAGCGAACAAAAGAGACCAAAAAAATGAGCAGCCAATAGAACGTAATTAATATAAATAAAAATGTTAAGATTGAGTCTGTAGACACTCAATAATTTCACACAATATTTGTTATTGAACAATATTGTGGACAATTTCTCGAATGTGATCTGTGATGTCGATTAGGTGTTAACAATTACTCGAAAGTTCAGTCAAACAGCATTTATTCTTACTATACCAACGTTTCGGTGCACCCTTGCACCTTCTTCAAGGTAGTAAGATCGTACAGATTGTTACAATTCATGTACACAAAATACATTCGTACAAAACATTTATTAAATATCGTACAAAAAATTCAAAGAGCATACACTCATCCATTTGCTCTAAAAAACGACAACCGAATAAGCAATAGAGTTTTATGCGAATGTATTTTGTGTACATCAATTGTAACAATCTGTAAGATCTTACTACCCTGAAAAAGGTAGAAGGTAAATAAATGCTGCTTAGCTGAACTTTCGAATAATTGTTAACACCTAATATTATTGATAGTCTGGCGGGTAAAGTTAACATTTATGCAATATAGTTTGTAAATCAAAATCTCTATTCATAAAAGTATTAGATTGTCTGTAAGTGTTATTTAGTAATTCTCGTGGCCACGTGTCAAAATGTTTGATCGCGAATCTGGCAAACCGGGTTCGATCCCAACCGACACCAAATATTTCGAATTTTAAATGGCACACAACTGATCCCTGTGGAGCACTCTCCACACCAGCAATGAGTGCCCGTGTAGTGACGCCTGATAAACACCCACAAGACAAATATGTCACCATTACCGAAATCTGTATACAAAGCAGGTTGGCACACCCAACAATGGGTAATATGCCGTGATGATCGCAGGAAAAATTTTGTCACACACACACACACAGACTAAAACGTGCTTATTCAATAAAAACTCACCATCGATTATTTTTTGACCAAAGACAATACCTTCGTAAGTTAAAGGTGACGGAAGTTAAAAACACTCCAAAATGAAGAACTACATTTTTACCTCCCGCTACCCTTGGTAAGGGAGGTATATGGATCGTGGTAAAAATCGCATATCGATATTTTGGTAAATGACAACGTTTTAAGGTCCCTACAATCCAATTTTAACGATGATGTCTGTATATATGTGTGTGTATGTGTATGTATGTATGTATGTGTGTGTGTGTGTGTGTATGTGTGTGTGTGTATGTGTGTGTATCCTCTTTACGCTCTAACTCAAATACTATGATTCAGAAAGTTTTGAAACCATGTATTTCTACTTTATTCCCCAGATTCACGACCAGACATCAGGCACGCGGCAACGAGACCCCATAGGTAAATGGCGGGAGGTATTGTGTTGGTCACATCAGATTATTTGAATTTTATTCCATCGTTTTATTAAATCATTTCTCTTCATTTCCTTCTTTGTTCGACATGCATTTATTTGCTCTGCAAGTTCCGTTATTTAATGTTTGTTTTGATAATCCTAATTTATTGCAAACATAGCAAAAGTAATTCGCTATGAATAGGCGAGAGTGAGCCGGCTTCTTTTCCCCGGAGATCGTAGAATATTATGAGGACAACGATCTTGCTCCGATGATGTGAATGAAAAGAGCGGAAACGAACAAGATGTAAATATGATTTACATCTCAAGATAATGTAACTATTTTGGATTTAGGTAAACAGTGTTGTACTAATATTTGAAATATATAACTAAATATAACAGGTAATAAAACAAGGATTATCTATGGCTTTGTGAACTGTTAAAAAGTCGTACGAGTATTTTATTGTATTTATGTATGACGTACGATCAAATACCCGTATCTACTAGTTGTAATCTATAGATAATAATCGATAATACTGATAGTAAATTTAATAGTTTTATTTAATAGATTTTTAGAAATAAAGATAGCAACATTGACGCACACATGTTTTTCTTTAAAACCTATGTCTAATAATCTGTATGACAAAGATAATAAACCTATAAAATATATGTTTTTGTTGAAAAAAATTTTTATAGGGGGTGGAGGGGAGGGGCCCCCACGTACTAATGGCCCAGGGCCCCGAAAATCTTAAAAACGACACTGCTTATCCCGAGAACCTGAAGCTACAATATATCTCACATCCAATTGAAAACAGGTTAAAAAACCATCAACAAATTACAATTATTTACCATTATTCAATAATTCATCTCTTCCTCAACGCCGGTGTCTTTTACCCAATCCGTGAGAACAAATTTACATCCTTACATAACTTGTCCAAAATTGCATATTTATTGGTACTCCCTCCATTGACGAGTCGCTAATGCGCATAACGGGTCCCGTTGGTCGTGGGCGCGGTGATGGCGATCGCCCGCGCAGTGCCCCTTGCACCTCACCACACACCGCCGCCACTGACCTGCTGAGCTGAATCACTGCATTCATAATTAACATACTCGTTTATATTTTACTATCATGTGTTGCTGTATTGTTCTAGCGGACAAGCTTTTATAAATAAAATGCTCATGCATTATTAACCAGTATATGATGGGATATTTGTAGATAAATGATGTATTTAACGAATTTTTTGATAATATGCAGCAGATTTATTGTTATGAAGGCAATAAATAAGATTATTAATATCTTATGGTAACGCAAGTACTATATAATATATCGTTAGCAATATTTATAGAATATATGCATATACATGAGATATATTTTTAATAAATCTTATATGAAACACGGAGTAAAAAGTACATGTGAAGTTTTACTTGCATTTTAAAGAAACCACAATTTTAAAATCTGAGCATTTGCAGGGCATCGAACCCGAACCTGAACCGAACCAAAACCGGAACCGGAACCGGAACCAAACCATAACATTTTAACGAACCCAGAACCGAACCTCAAATATATTTTTCAATTGAACCCGAGTCGGAACCGAACCGAGTATTAAAATTCGGGTTCAGGGTTCAATTCCGGTTCAGATTCATTTTGAGTTCGAAACATACGCGTATTCGTAATACAGCTGATAATCGACGCTTGTGTTGTCTGCTTGCGAAAATTGTGTTCGCGTTCTTGTCTTGCGTAAATTCCGGCTCGCATTTTAAATTATTTCTATATAAAGATTGCTATTCCAAAAACATTAATTTAGTTTTCATTAGGTCAAACCGAACCTGAACCCGGAACAAAACCACAAATTTTATTAATGTTTGAACCAGAACCGCACCCGAACCCATCTCTCAAAAAATAAATTAACCGGAACCTGAACCGAACCCAGTTTTTGACGGGTTCGATGCTCTGGTTCGAAATTAACGTAGAGTTAACAGTCTGATTGTTCGAAATAAATTATGAAAGTGTGAAAAGATATTTCGAACAATTAGACTGTTAACTCTACGTTAATTTCAAAAACTGGACCGATAGGGCCAGGAGTAATTTCTGACATGTCCACAATAATGTTTAAATGTAGTGGTAATCCAACCCCACATCATACAACGTGACACAAAACTGTATTCACCAAAGAGAGATACATTAGCGGTTAAAGTGGAAGATAATAGGCGAATTTTCGCGACAAACCAAAACGGTTTGGTTAATGTGGAAGATAATGTCAGCCATTGGATAGGTTGGCCATAGCTCAGTTGGTAGATCGTTACTCCGGCAAAGTAATGGTCTATGGTTCAAATCCATGTGACTGACATTATCTTTTCACACTTTCATAATTTATGTTGTGTTCGTCTGTACCATCAATTTAAATAAAATAAAATTTATGTCTGTGAATTTCTACATTTCTGATCGCGCAACAGGTTGAATGACTAAGTTTTATTTAACCAAATCTAGATTAAATGTCCCTGAAAAACTTTTGCAATTTCCAGTCAGGTGATTGAGAATATGTCTTCGTAATAATTTTACTGGAAATATAGGATCTTTTGCAGGAAAATTTATGTACGGAATTTGTACATAATACACAGGATTGACGGAAGGTAATGTGCAGGTCACATCAGACTTTTTTTTATTTATTAAAAAATTAGCGAAAATTTAACTTCTTATTCATTATACGGACCGGAACGGACACTCTTGATAATTACCGACTATATAAGAACGATAGAACTTCAGAATAAATGAATTAAATTTTTATTATTACAAGATTGTAAAGTTGTTCTTTGATGACATTTTGTGTAACATCTTGGTGTTCAATTGTTCAATTGCAAGTATATAGAATTGTTAAAAGTAAGATGAAATTAGAAAATAACAAACAAATCAACCCCTGGTTGTTCCAATATTGGATGGAGGGGGGCAATTGCCCACCCTTGCCCCTCCTAAATCCCTGGGTCACAGGCTTACACGTGACAGGTCTGTAGCCAATCCGTGTTTGGGGTATGACTGTCACTTTGTGTTGGCGGCAATTTGAATGTTAAGTGTTTTGTAGGTGCACCGAACCATCAAAATGAGCATTAAAAAGTTAGGTTGTTTTTTATTTGCTTGAAATTTGAAAAAAAATATTTACTAATGAAGTAGTAAATGTAAAAACAAACAAATGAACAAAATTGTGAAAAAAATGTTTGTTTGCTCTACTTTTTAGATAATTGAATGGATTTCTAAATCCTAATTCATTGTTGTTTTTGATCAAAAATTCTAGAATATTATCTTAATCCTGATAATTGCTATCAGATGACACTGATGATAAAGAAAGTAAACAACTGCGAACCGCAAGTGAAAAGATATAACATATGACTCACTATGTAAGCTCACACATATACACTTTCACGTATATCGTTCATATGTTTGGTTAACAAATATTATGTAGTACAACAAACTCAAATACAGAGGAAATTTTAAAACATAATATTCATACGAAAATTGTTCAATTTAATAAAAAAAAAGTCTGATGTGGCCAGCACATTACCTTCCGTCAATTCTATATATTTTCTACAAATTCCATACAGATAGTTCAATATGACCATTTATAATTTTATAAAGAAATATTATGTCCAGCATCGCTCTACGTTTTTGTAAGGAGGTGAAATAAATTAGATTATTCGGAAATTTAGATTTCAGTGCAGAAATAAATTTACGCTGAATACCCTCAACTCCATTCACATATATTTGATAATGTGGAAACCAACATACAACAGCAAATTCCAGTTGAGATCTGACAAAAGTGTAGTACAAATGAGAGTAGTAGGATTATTAAAATTTGATCCAACTCGCAATATAAATCCAAGCATTTTATATGCCTTTTTAACTACGTTGTCAATATGTATACATCATAAATGAATTTCTTATCTAAAATGATCCCAAGATCTTTGACTTGAGCTACACGACTGATGCCATTTCCATCAATATTGTAATTAAATTCAAATACATTTCTACTACGTGAAAAAGAGATAATGGAACATTTACTGTAGTTGATGTTGATGCATAAGTCACATATTTAGTATATCAAGATATTCTTGAAGACTCAGACAATCAGTCAAAGAAACATTTTTCTCCAACACTATTTTGGAAACTACACATTCCACAACTAAAAATTATGTTGGAATTGATAATATTCCAACAAACCGTGTGGAATAATTCCGTACGCCGTTTGGAATAATTCCGCACGGCTTTCGACGAATCACAATCTATTTAACCGCATATTAGCGCGGTATATCAAATATCTTGGTTCGATTGCTAGGTTATGACTCTATGTTTTATATTTATTTATTTCTGTATTCGCGTTTGACAATTTAAAGTTTTGAACATTTTTAGAGTTTTTTGTTAAGTTTTACAGGTTTTTGGAGTTGTCCAGAGTAATAAGTTTATCTAAATAATAATATATTACTTAGAAAATTAACTGAAGACATTTTATAGAAATACGTATAAGTGGAAATGAAGATATAGATATGGAATGTACATCACCAGAAATAAGGGAACTTGCTAATGATACAGGGAGTCTGTTATTACCAAATAAATCAAAAGAAAAATATGAATGGAGTTATTATAAGCAATTTATGGACTGCCGTCAAAAAAAATATTTAATGGTATATGATAATATATTGTTATTATCAATCAACATTTTATGTATAATTTCTAAAATCTTGTTAAAGAAAGTATAGTCTACAACACGTTTGGAATGACATAATCCACACTCGCAAACCGTAGTCCTCGTCTTCGGCTCGGGCCACAAACTTTTTGCTCATGTGGAATATGGGCCATTCCATTGCCTGTTGTAGAATATACTATTCTAAAATAACTTAAAATCATCAGCATACATTATGAATTTAGAATTTTGAAAACAGGAATTAATGTCATTTATAAATACTTATAATAATATTATAATAATAATTTAAATTTAATTTCTATTCTTTTATGTTCTGCTCGTATATGACTCATATTTCTAATAAAACTTACGATATACGGCACAATGTGAAAGTCAACCAATATCTCATATTAAAAATTTGTCATACACAATGCAATCGAAATAACAAAATATTTATCTTCTCAGATAATATAAAACATTTTATATTATCTTCAAAACAAATTTAGTCTTTGTATTTTGTAATAAAGTGCGCATAAAATTAAAATTAACCTTCATGGAATCCTAACCTAAATACTAATCTCAAATAAAAAAGCATTCCAGGAAAATATTTTAATAATTATGACATTCCATATTGCTTTCGGTATGTAAAGACGTCAGTGAGGTTGTAAAAAGATACGACGTCCGCATAGAAGGAGACAGTTTGATTGTCAGACCGGAAGGAAGAAGAAAACAGGAGATGAAGAAAGACCGAAAAACGCGACACGAGCCAAACGTCTCCAAGCAACACACGCACCCACGTACACAAAATACAATAAAAGCGGAATGCAGTATGTTGAATATTATATATTCACCAAGTGTGAACTATCTCCGAAAGAGTTTATTCCGTATCGTCTGGAATTCACACGACAATTGCGAAATATGTAATATGTGAGCAAACTACAATAAAACGTAGAACTTCACTAGTAATTTCATACTCGCGAAGCTCCCTAAACGTATTATATTTGATAAAGAATATCCTAGAAATTTTATTAGAAAAGTTTTATTTGCTTTGCTTGAAACCAATATCTATATACAAGGATACGAGTATCAATCCGTCTAACCCTGAATAAAAGCTGTGTCTAACCTAAGTATAAACAGAATATATTGGATACGAAACAAGCAATATTCAAAATTTACGTTATACAGTATTTTTACCTTCCGTCACCTTTAGGTAAGGAAGGTATTGTCTTTGGTCAAAAAATTCAATGATGAGTTTTTAGTGAATAAGCATGTTTTAGGGTCCTTATAATACGATTTTACCATTTTTACGATGATGATGTCTGTATGTATGTATGTGTGTGTGACTGTGTGTCTGTGTGTGTGTAACAAAATTTCCGGATCCAATAACTTCAATACCACGATTCCAAAAATTTTAAATTTTTCGTATTCCTCAAGTTTATATCGAGAAGAACAACTGATTAGATTTTGGTTATAATTGGTGAACCGGAAGCAGCCTTATTTGAAGATTTAACAGTTAAATTTGATTTATTGACATTTAACGTTATTATAACTTAAAGAATATATTATTCACTATACGATTTGATTACATTTTATACTTCATATTCAATAGATACAGAGTTAAAGAATTTTAAAGAAATTAAATTTTATAATTCAGCCAGCTATGATAAACATGGAAACTACTAATATATCCATATAATTCAAATTTACAGATGTCAGTATCAACAAAAATAAATTAATGTGGCAGAGATGAGGATGTTGAAGTAGATATTGGGGAAAACACGGAAAGATACGGTAAGAAAATAACTCTAGTGTTACAAGTTTCTAGAAAGATACAAGAAAGACGATTACATTGGTTTGAACATGTCTTGAGGAGAAATGAAGAATTATATTTGAACAAGAATGAGTAAGACCAAAGATAAGATGGAAGGACTGTATTGCGGAAGACTTGAGAGAAAAATAACTGATTGAGAACGACACGCAAAGATAGGGACCCCTAACGAATGGGAAAAGCTAAAGAGGAAGATGTCAGTGTCGAGTGCAATTTGAATAGTTTGTTTATGAAATAATTTTACTGGAAATTTAGAATCTTTTGCAAGAAAAATTATGTATGGAATTTATACATTATACACAGGATTGACGGAAGGTATTGTGCTGGCCATAACAGATTTTTTTTAAGATGTCCGATCAAGGTTATCTGTATCATGAACTAATCAACAAATAGGCATACATTTATATCTTTCCTTTGCGAAGGCTATAAGCGTGTGAGATAAGGATGGATATATCACGCTTGTCTTTCAAAAATTCATATTGTTTCGACTAAGTTAAGACATTCCACTTTAAAACGATGCTCGTTGATAATACTTTCGCTGTAACGTAAGTTTATTTATTAATTCCGATACATTACCTTGATTCATAGCCGTCCGACTAACGTTATTTTCGGTCAGTGTCACTGACACTGATATTGTGTCAGTATCTATTTTTCACATTTTTGATTTTACATTTGCTAATAAAACTACCACTTGACTTATTTTTGATTTTTGAATGCTTTTATTATAACATATATTTTTATAATACCGAATAAAATAAAAGTAGTATCTTATGTACCCTCATAAGCAAACGACACTACTAAATTTGTCAGAATGGGCCGAGCAAAAATCTGAATTCATACAATTCGTAGATAACCTTGATCGGACATCTTTCAAAATTATGTACATACGAGCCCAAACTCATAATAATTCGACCGCTTTACATTTTCAACAAATTATAAAATCTAGACAAATGGTTAAAAATTTCTGCAAAATTATTTTGGGTACTTTAAATAGACTTAAAACCTTAAAAAGCTGTGGGCCAAATAACTGGTGATAATTCTACCAGCATTTTAAAGGTCATCTTCTAGTCCAGATTTAGCTTCTACCAGAACCCTTTACAAGTGATATGGATTATCATCGATGATATTCTCGAGTGAAACCGAGTTGCAGATTCGGTTTCACGAGCAATATCTTCGATTATTAATCATATCACGAGCTTATATTTAATGAGAGGATATAATGAATTTTTCAAACATATTGTGTGTGCTGCTAACCTCACTTTTAATATACAAATTCATATTGTATTGGAACATGGTACTTACGAATTTTATTTAATATATCGGAGTTTGAGTCATTGTTATTACTTATTTTTATACTCAAAATTAACTGTCAATGCTGAAAATAAAGAAAACAAATCCCTTAGTAACGATTATAAATAAATGTTGATTGGCGGAAAACATGATACATTCTATAAATTTAAAATCTATATTTTAAACTAGTCGAAAGAAATTTGTACAAATTTCTCACCATTTGCGTAGGTTTCATAATTTGTTTGTTGAAAATATTAACTGGCCGAACTAATATGAGTTTGGGCTCGTATATATTTATAAAAGTAAAAGTATCTATATGTCTTTAGAAAATACACCACATGAGATACTACAAGTATGTCTATGTACATATCTTAAAAGGTTTCCAATAATAGCAGAATTTTCAAAACAAGTAGTGTATCTCTGTAGTAAACATAGTCAAGGTAATAAATAAGTATAGAAGAAGGAAAACACAAGCAAAAGCAACCTAAATCAGGAGCCAAGAGTTTCTACGTTGACTCACGTTATCGGACTGAACACCTGTTACAATATCACCTTATCTCCAAATATATCGTCATCACTACTAACCATGGATTTTCCCTTTTATCATCATAAACAACAGATCAGTTTGGTTTCATGATATACAATCAATTTCGAGAAGTGCCACTAAGCTACATTGACAAATAAATGTAAATTACCATATAACATTGATTACAACAGTTGCAAGAGAAGGCAATAATAGATTTCTTTTTTTTTTTTTTTTGTATTTCCAATTAGATATTAGACCGTGAATTTTATAGAAAACATGATTCGTCATAGAAAATAACCCTAAAATTTGGCAATGTTCGATATGTGTTTATTGTAACGTTTTATTTATATGGGTGAAGTGTAAAAATAAGAGAAATAATATTAATTAAAATAATACGTTTATTAAACGATAAATAATTAGGTTAAATATTAAAAAGATAATAAAAATAACTAGCACTATGATTAAATAATTATAAACACTAATTTAAGACTAACAATATTATTGAGTTCTTAAACTCTAAGATTATTTATTTAAACAATATTTATATCACTATATTTATTTATATAACTACATTTATTTATGTTCACCACTCGTAGACTATTTATTTATATCACCGACTTCATTGCTCGTTGCTTCTATATCACAGACTATTTCTCCGCTGTCCTTCGGACGGTATTTATACGGCCCAGTGTTCTTCTGGAACTTTCTGACGCGACCATCATCGAGCACAAAGGATCACGCCACCGGATGTAATTATACATTGAAGAATATTTGTTTGAAACATGATTTCATAATTGCTGCAAATGCTTGCAAAACACAAATGACACATGGATCGGTAGTACGAACGTACTGCAAGAATGAGTTAGAGAGACTGTTATCTATCGTTACAAGAAACAAAAGATGAGCAATTGTAATTCTTTACTACCAAGAGCACCAAATTATTATAACATTAGTTTATTTGCCAATGTGCCATATGAGGTTCAATTTGAAAGAATTTTGCAGTTTCTGCAAATATTCACCAAATGCAGAATGACATGGTTGACATAAACACACCAAAAAATGAGATAGAAACAGTAATACTTCAATATGTATAATTTATATTTCCCGCCATTATATTTGATAAGTTAGCAAGAAAAGAGAGCAAATGCTAGACTAGCAAAATCGTTCAACAAATTTTACTTCCGGTTGCTTGTTTTGCTGGACTTATTGAATGCACCTAATACCTTTGTGAAATGATTTTACTGGAAACATAAAAATGTAAAATAAAAATTATAGCCCTAAGCCAATTCAGCAGATTATTATATTATAAATATAATGCTATGTATGTTTTTATTTTCTACTTCTTATTTTAAGAAACATACTGTTCTTTTTAGGAGTAGTTCAGTTCAGTTCAGTACGAGGTAAGATCAGTTCATTTCTCCCCTAAAAAGAAAACGTCCATAAAATAGTTTGCAAAACAAATTCTGTGTGAAATTTGTACAAAATACGTAGAATTGACAGAAGGTATAGTGCTGGCCACATCAGATTTTTTATTTTATGTGCTCGATTGTAATTCGAACATCCCGAGTTCAACTACAACTGATATCAAACTTGTAACTTATTGTTTTGGTACGAATAAGTTCCCGAAATCTGTGAATAAAAGCAGTCTGGTACACCCAGAATTGGGCTCCGGTGGGTCAATGGTTAAAGCAACGACTACGTTAGGGTCCCCGTCACCGGGCTTAAATCCCGCGAAGGCATGAATGTTTGTATAAGTGAACCAACTCTGTAATTGTGCATCCTGTTGAGAAGTTTTTTAAAAAAAAATACTAAGCTAGGAGCATTAAGCCGTAATGATTTGTAGATATTATATCATTATGTGGATTATAATATACCGTGCTTCCAAATACTGAGAGCATCGATTTAAGTGCGTGTATTTCCTTACTTGTCTTTACTGTCTACCAAGTTTAAAACTTCTCCAATATTCTAATAGTTTTATTATAGTTTCTTCACTTTCTAAGTACTGCATTTCAAATTAAAGAACAATCCAGACTAGTCTAACTCTTCCCCAGTCAGATGTAGTATAATGAAAGTCTTGCAGAAGCAATGATGTTAACAATTAATATTTAAATCCCGACGCGACAGTTGGGCGTCTAGGTGTAATTAGACATGAGTTCTGGCACGGGATTGCTGTTAATCTGGCTGGAGATCAGCTCTTCCAGGAATCGCCAGTCCAGAGAGTCATTTAGAAACCCAACACATTATGCCGTTATTACATTGCATTATTTCCGCATTAACACATACGAGTACAAGGATTATAGTCATCAGAGAAAACTAAAAGACTTTTAAGTATAAATAAATTATAAATGGTTCGCATTATAAAAAGTATTTTTTGTTACCTGTGTCTGTTGCAGGAACCAAAATATTTGAGAAAAGGCATCTACTTTAAGACTTTTTCTCTTGGTCATTGAAAAATGAAATTTATATAAAGTAGTTTATTGTTGTTTATAGCTAGACTCTCTATAGTATATTACATCCGAGGTGAGATATGTTTCATTAAATTCATTGTAATGAAACTCCCACCGAGATATGTATACTATTTTATTCACAATCATCCCCTTTTTACCACTCGCTAAGAGATGTATTGGATTCATGCTATAAATCGCATATCCGCATGTTATTGAATAAGCACGTTTTAAGGTCCCTCAAATGCGATTTTAACATTTGTACGATGATGTCTGTGTGTGTGTGTGTGTTAGGATGTTGGAGGTACGATTTTTCAAATTCTATACAACTAAAATCCTGTTTATCTAGAGATTCCTCAATCTAACATTAATGGGAAGAGATGAATAGATTTTGGTAACAATTGGACAACCGGAAGTGGTAGTTTCTTATAAAAATTCTTCTAAACATTATTTTTTGAAAATTTTATATTAATACAATAATAAAGATCTTTAAATTCTCAATCTGATACATTTAAAAAAAATATTATATCTTCTATAGATTTAGAGATATATTATATAATAATTTAGAAAAATATGTTGTAATAAATCTCGCTGCCCAAACAACTCCATGGAAACCAGTTGAGATATTTAAATGTTTATAATTGACAGATAAATGCAAAATGTCAGTGTCAAGAATCAAAAGTTTTATTAACATTACAGAAAGCTTCTTCTTGGAAGTAAGTACATTTAAAATTTCTTATTGTATTATTAATTACATATTTAAAACTATAGGTATATTAATATTACATATTATATCCTTTAGAAATACCGCTAATACCGTCAGTGAATATAAACAATTTTGAATATTTTAGAAGAGTAGCAGAAAATTCCTCGTAGAACGAAAGAATAGTTACAATTTGAATTATTTGTATGTACAAGAAATGTTAAATTCGTTAATTATGACCTGGATTCGATTCCGACCGACGCCAAAAATTACTTCGAATTTTAATAGCAAAAAATTGACCCCTATGGTGCACTTTCCACGACAGCTTGAATGCCCGTGAGATGACGCCTGGCAAGCGCCCACATGGTACAAATATTTCATCATTTACTGATATCTGCGTACAAAGCAGATTGGCACACCCAGCTATGGGTAATATGCCGTGATGATATATATTTATTTATTACTTATGTGCTGAAAAGGCAAATGGAAAAATACTTTTATCACACAATTTAAAAAATTCATTATTTTTGTTATAAATACTATCTAAATTTTATATTCCCTATCCAATAACAACAGGAAGCTTACACCACTTTTTCGTCATTTTCAGAAATGTCAATCGGATATATAAACTTATCATATTTCCCGAAATTAGTTGCTAATTTACATCAGGACAGATTTACACACTAATCTTCATAAATGCTTCGTGGAATAATTTATATTTCCTGTGAAGTTTACAGCATAGGTGTAAACATATTCACGAAGTGCTGAGGATGAGTTATTGGCAAATTTTTAAACAATTCTAAGAACATGTTTACAAAGAAATGTCAAAATATCTATTGCGATATGCTGATAATTGTTCTGAGAATTTGAATCTGCAAGCCACACATGCCAAAAAAGATACTCTTCAAAAAATCAAATGACAGTTGAGAAATCATTAAATTGAGTAACAATTTATTATATATAAACGATATATATACTTTTAAAAATCTGATATGGCTAGCACAGTACCTTCCGTTAATCTTGTGTATTATGTATAAATTCCATCCATAAATTTTCTTGCAAAAGATCCTAAATTTCCAGTAAAATTATTTCATAAACAAACTATGCAAATTGTAGTTGACACTGATCTTCTTCTTCTTCTTCTTTAGCTTTTCCCATTCATTAGGGGGTCGCTATTTTTTTTATTTTATTCTTCCACTCATTTCTGTTTTGCGTGTCATTCTCATCCAGTTCCTTTTCTCTCAAGTCTTCCGCAATATAGTCCTTCCATCTTATCTTTGGTCTTCCTCAGTTTCTTCAACCGTCTATTGCGTAGCTATTCAATCTTCTTCCAATATATTCATATCTCCTCATGACATGTTCAAACTAATGTAATCGTCTCTCTTGTATCTTTCTAGATACTTGTAACACTAGAGTTATTTCCTTAGCGTATCTTCCCGAGTCTTCCCCAAAATCTACTTCAACATCCTCATCTCTGTCACATTCATTTACTTTTTATTGATACTGACATCTGTCAATCTGAATATATTAATAATTTTCATGGTTAGCATACCTGGCTGAATTATAAAATTTAATTTCTTTATAATTCTTTAACTCTATATCTATTGAATATGAAATGAGGCTATTTCCGGTTGACCAATTATAACCGAAATCTAATCACTTGTTCTTCTGGATGTAAACTTGAGGATTACGAAAAAAATATTATTTTTGGAATCGTGGTATTGAAGTTATGTGATCCGAAACTTTCGTCACACACACATAGACACACACACATACATACATACATACATACATACATACATACATACATACATAGACATTATCGTAAAAATGGTAAAATCATATTATAGGGACCCTAAAACATGTTTATTCACTAAAAACTCATCATTCATTTTTCTGACCAAAGACAATACCTTCCTTACCTAAAGGTGATGGAAGGTAAAATATGGTGAGATATTAAAATTAAATAAAACAGAATTATTAGGTCAACCATGAAATGGAAAATAACTGATATTTTGCGTAAAAAGAATATACGTATAGAATGTAAATTTTTCTATACAAATTATACTGACAAATTGGAACCAATGATATATTGTTGTGTTAATAGGTTGGTAATGGATTTTTTTATGAGCAGTCATTTATCTTTAATAATTTGACCCAGTTGGAAAATTTGGAAATATCAAATTTGCAAGTAATTTAGGTAGGTATAATAAATTTGAATAACAGTCAATTAATATATTTTACATCTCAGTTAATATTGATCAACTATTAATTTGATCGCCACTATAAATAAATCGCAAAATATAAACAAGAAGTATTAGTTTTTTGACATTTTCTAGTATGTATTTATTATACTTATTCATATTACAGATCCTACGCTTATCTTTGGAGTGTAGAATCATATCTAGAAAGCAGATATTGGAAAAAATCTTAATATAAATAGAGAAAGAGATTATGTTATTGACTTGAACCGTGTTCTCTCGAGCTGTAATTGTGATTTTGTGAATCCTGCTTAGTTTAATCATGCTCCTCTTCAATCATGTTTTAAAAATTATATCAAGGACACAACTTCAATAATATAAACAACATCTAGCGTCAAATGTCACATATAGACAAATGCAAACTAACATATTTTATTTTATAAATAATGTACTGTAAAGTGTTATAGCCAACATTAAAAATTGATTATATAAAAGTAAAAAAAAATCATGATTAGGAATATGAAGTATGTTTACTTAAAACAACTCTTTTATGTAACATATTTTCTTTGTTTTTAAAAGATGGTGGGTCATTACAAGAAAATCATACATATGTAAATATTGTTTTTGAAAATTTATGTTATTACAATAATAAAGATCTTTAAATTTTCAATCTGATACATTTAAAAAAAATATTTTATCTTCTATAGATTTAGAGATATATAATAATATAGAATAATCTGTTGTAATAAATCTCGCTGCCCAAACAACTCCATGGAAACCAGTTGAGATATTTAAATGTTTATAATTGACAGATAAATGCAAAATGTCAGTGTCAAGAATCAACAGTTTTATTAACATTATAGAAAGCTTTTTCTGGGAAGTAAGTACATTTAAAATTTCTTATTGTATTATTAATTAAATATTTAAAATTATAGGTATATTAATATTACATATATCCTTAAGAAATACCGCGAATACCGTTAATGAATTATTTGTATGTATAAGAAATGTTAAATTCGTTAATTATGACCCGGGTTCGATCCCGACCGACGCCAAAAATTACTTCGAATTTTAATGGCACAAAATTGACTCCTGTGTTGCACTTTCAATGACAGCAATGAGGGCCCGTGAGGTAACGCCTGGTAAGCGCCCACACGGTACAAATATTTCATCGTTTACCGATATCTGCGTACAAAACAGATTGGCACACCCAGCAATGGGTAATATGCAGTGATGATATATTTATTTATGTAACATAAAATGTAATTGGCGAGAGGTCATGTGTTGGCCACATCAGATTTTTTGTTACGTAAAGTGATGTATTACCCTTGTAACGACGGTACACGATACCCCATGTAAAATTATTGTCGGACAGTAACAATAATGTAAATTAAATGATTCACCATGTGTATTTATTCAAATACACACTCGTATATCAATAGTCCTTTCTTAATATGTTTTTTCCTAATTACAAATTCATTCCCAAACTTCAGTACAAATATACTCAATTAACGAAACAAACAATAGTACATTGCACCATAATTTAACCATAACATCACCTAAACATCTATTATTTTCCTTTTCTAACATCTATCATCTTTCTGACACCCACACAAGTCTAAGTCTGGTCTAGGCTGTACTTATATGTTCCACGTACGTACGGTACTCATGCAGTACCTATACAAGTACACACATGTGTGTACTAACACAGGTCAGCAGGGCGGCGGCAGAGGCGTCGAGACAGAGGAAGAGGGGGCCCGGTGACTCATCGGGAACTTGCGTGACAACTGTGCTTTATGAGTAAGTGGAGATGGCGGATAAAGGGTTAGAAATGAAGAGTTCCTTTCTATGTGGATAGGATATAGACTTAAAAATGGGAAATACATGTTATAAATTATACAAATTATTTATTAATTGGATTATTGGGAACTGTAAGTATATCGAAAAGATACGAAAAAAAATCTGATGTGGCCAGCAGAATACCTTCCGTCAATCCTGTGTATGTATAAATTCCATACATAAATTTTCTTGCAAACTATTTTAAATTTCCGGTAAGTATTTCATAAACAAATTATGCAAATTGCACTTGTTACTAACATCTCCTTCTTCTTCTTTAGCTTTTCCCATTCGTTAGGGGTCGCTATATTTTATTTTCTTCTTCAACTCATATCTGTTTTACGTGTCGTTCTCATTCAATCCTTGTCTCTCAAGTCTTCCAAAATACAGTCCATCTTATCTTTGGTCTTCCTCTGTTTCTTCAACCGTCTATTAATAAGCTATTCATTCTTCATCCAATATACTCCTCATTTCTCCTCATGACATTTTCAAACCAATGTAATCATCTCGCTTGTTCTAGAAACTTGCACCACTAGAGTTATTTTCTTACCGTATCTTTCCGTGTCTTCCCCAACATCTACTTCAACATCCTCATCTCTGCCTCATTTCTTTAAAATTCTTAAACTCTACATCTATTGAATATGGAGTATAAAATGCAATCAAATCGTATAGAGAATAATATATTCTTAAGTTATAATAAGGTTAAATGTCAATAAATCAAATTTAACTGTTAAATCTTCAAATGAGGCTATTTCCGGTTCATCAAGTTATGCGATCCGAAACTTTCGTCACACACACACGGACACACCCACACGCACACACTCACACACACCCACTCACACACACACACACACACACACACACATAAAAATGGTAAAATCGTATTATAGGGACCCTAAAACATGCTTAGTCACTAAAAACTCATCATTGAATTTTTTGACCAGACAATACCTTGATTACCTAAAGGTGACGGAAGGTAAAACAGTTAAAAGCTATTATTTTTTGATATTTAATGTCGCGAATCTGGGAAACTGGGTTCGATCCTGACCGACGCTAAATATTTCGAATTTTAAATTTAATTATTTAGCTTTACTACTGCAACCTCGGTGCCCCCTTCGCTAATCGGCGCCTATGATTGGATTCCTCGAAAGACCTTACATCTTGATATCATAATCGATAAATGATTAGGAAAAAAACATTTTGGAAATTTTTCTATTTTAAATTTGCGGTCAAAATTTATCTAACCTATTAAGTAGCTATTAAAGAAAGAATGGATAACTTTAAAAATAAATAAAATCTTGCATGTATGTTAGTTACATAAATCTTGCAATGTCGCTTGTCGTAGTCACTTCTGTGTTTACATATTCCGCATTCATTTATGTATTTGTCCTCTAGGCGTATGTGTGTAAAAGGTAACGGGTCGAGATAAAAACTCGTCGTAATACTAGTGGAATAATAATGGTTTTCTTTGCGCGACCGGTGACTCTCTTCGCGGAAAGTCTACCGGTGATTTTTTTCCTCCAGTTGGCAGCATTGTGTAGGGATTGGTATCCCTGACATGTGGTTTTATAGATTTTCAAATACGTGATGTTATTACGATGAATTTCAGATATTTTTTGCGGTTCTGGGAATTTGTGGAACTAGTTTATAATTGATGCTGCAGAAATAGAGGAAATTTACAATAAATAAACATATTAATCATGGGCGCGCTACAACAAATACACCGCAAATTCAACCTGGTTTGAATCTAATTCATGTAACACTGAACAGTAGTTCAATAAAAGATAATTTGCTGCTTTTTGTCGCAGGGGCGCCCTCCAGAAGGTTAAGATAAAACTAAATTTGCGTCAATTTTCGCTCACAATTTGCACTGTTTTATAAATTTGAAGTTCGATTGAAAAAGAACTCCTAAATCTTTAATTATTTTTACTCTTTCTAGGCATTGTGATCGAATATTCAAATACATTCCCTTTTTCTACTGTAACTATTTTACATTTGTTTATATTGAATTGTAGTTTATTTATCTATAACTTTTTGAAAATTATTACAATCCTCAAAATCATAAATTTCAGAATATATTTTTGAGTCATCTGCATATATAGAATGAGTGTGGGAAGACGTCCCCCCCCCTTTAACTTTTTTATTATAATAGAAAAAAATCTGATGTGGCCAGCACAATACCTTCCGTCAATCCTGTGTATTATGTATAAATCCATACATAAATTTTCTTGCAAAAGATTTTAAATTTCCAGAGAATTATTTCATAAACAAACTATGCAAATTGCACTTGACACTGACTTCTTCTTCTTTAGCTTTCCCCATTCGTTAGGGCTGACTATTTTTATTTTCTGTTAAAATCTTCAAATGAGGTTACTTCCGGTTGACCAATTATAACTAAAATCTAATCACCTCTCCTTCTAGATGTAAACTTGAGGAATACGAAAAAAATATAATTTTTGGTAACGTGGCATTGAAGTTATGCGATCCCAAACTTTCGTCGCACACACATACAGACACATATAGTAAAATTTATGAAAGATGTCCGATCAAGGTCAAGGAATTCAGATTTTTGCTCCGCCTATTCTAACAAATTCAGTAGTGCCGTTTGCTTAGTTACAAGATACTGTTATTTTATTATTATAAAAATATATTACAGTAAAAGCATTCAAAATTCAAAAAAAAAGTCAACTGGTAAGTGTATTAGCAAATGTAAAATCAAATATGTGAAAAATAAGATACTGACACAATGTTAGTGTCACTGACACTGACAGAAAATAACGTTATTCGTACTACTATGAATCAAGGTGATGTATCTGAATTAATAAATAAACTTACGTTATTGCGAAAGTATTATCAACAACGAACATCGTTTTAAGATGGAATGCCCTAACTTAGTCGAAACAATATTAATTTTTGAAAGACAAGCGTGTTATATCCATCCTTATCGCACACGCTTATAGCCTTTGTCAAGGAGGGAGATAAATGTATGTTAATTTGTTAATTCGTTCATGATACAGATGACCTTGACCGGACATCTTCCGAAAAATTTACTGTACATACACACAAAAATGCTAAAATTGTATTATATGGACCCTAAAACGTACTTATTCATTAAAAAATCATTGAATTTTTTGACCAAAGATAATACCTTCCTTACGTAAAGGTGACGGAAGGTAAAAAGTAGAACAATAAAAAATAATAATAACACTTCTTATACTTTTAATGCTTTCATAATTCACATCTTAAACGTAATATAACTCTGTTAACAATGAACAATAGTAATTATAAATATAAAGATTATACTTTTCAAATTTGCATTCATATGTTTGATAAAACAGTAATAACATTCAATTGTTGACAATGTTGTTAACAAGTGAAAGGTTAGAGGGAGACCAGGCGGAAAAGAACGAACAAAATATGTAGAAAGAAATAAATAACTATACCGCAAAGTAAAAAGTGTAAAGTTCACCAGCGTCCCAAGCCAGCATGTTAATTGTTACCCATAATAATGACGTAATTACACTGTTAATTTCCTGAGACGTCGGTGACAGCAATTAAATAAGAACAATTTGCCAAAAATATGCCATGAGTCACATTTTTAAAGACTAAAAATAAAGTTATTAATGTGCAATGCGACCTAGGACACGGTCGAAGAATGCAAATATTATTTTAAAACATGGAACATTATAAACATATACAAAGTTTAAAGTTTAAATCTAAAGCAGTCAATTAATAAATCTTTAATCGTTTACCCTTCTGAAATCTAAGATTAGAGTGATTTCGGTGCCAAGCTTTCATTCGATATACTCATGGTCTTATCCAATTTTTCTTGGCAGAAATACAGACCTCATTGATAGTTGTGGTAATATTAACTGCGGTGTTATATGTATGAACTAGCAACAGATGCAGGGGTGTACTATAAATCTATTTGTAAATTTGCAGCTAGACCGTGGTACGATAGATTCATTACTAGTTTTGAAATCAACGAATAGATACTTTTTACTTCCTTGTACGTAAGTAAAGGAAGTATTGTAATCGCGAAAAATTTCGGTTTTCAGATTTCAGCTGAAATATCCATTTTGACTAATTTCGTCGTGACGTCTGTACGTACGTACGTACGTCCGTACGTATCTCGCATAACTCAAAAACGGTAAGCCGTAGAAAGTTGAAATTTCATATTTAGGACTCCTATAACATCTAGTTGTGCACCTCCCTTTCTATAGTTATTACACAATTTCCAGAAGTGGCACTTTACATGAAGCCTATAATAGATTTTAATGAAAAACTGTTTTAAAATATAATCCAAAACTTTTCAAATTTGGTATACAAGACTTTTATGTCAATCGAAATAACATAATAGATTTTGGTTAAAATAGGCTAACCGGAAGTGGTACATTACTTGAAGTTGTTAACAGTTTTTCTTGAATAAAATGATTTTATTTTTATTTTAGAAATAAATGCTTCAAATAAAAGTTTTAGAGAATTAATTTCTGCGTCTAGCACATAAAGTATTATTAAATTATCCCTTTGTATAAACGAGATATGTAAATTTAAAAATTATATACTTTTTTGTTTTTGTAATAAAGCTTGCTATGGATTAGGACAAAAAAATGAAAAAAAATGTTCATGTCAAATTACGTTAAATACGTGCAATTTTATGATTCGTACAATAACAAATATTATATTGTTATTGTGAAATTAGTCATATTCATTGTTGTAATCAAATATTTCTTTGTTGTAATCAAAATTCTCTTTAAAAAGAACCAGGTTAGATTAATTTATCGTCGCTATATATCTTACCGTTTTGAAGTTAAAATTAATATTTTGTAATTTAGTTATTAAAAAAATATGTATAGTTTAATAATCGTACAAGGAAGTCGTGTGGTGTCCACATCAGATTTTTCTAAATAATGATTCATATAAAATTATTTAATATACACCCTGTATCTCCGAGTTGATCCCTACGTCAATAATTTCTGATGCAAGAATTGCTAAACTTTCATCTAGCATCTTTATCGTACACACATGACATATATGAGATTTATATTCGCTATCTCATTATCGTTGGTGTTTCGAAGGGGTATACGCTATCTCCGTCCAATTGACGGCAAAAAATGAAAAAGGAACTGCATTGTACCCGCAGTAACAAAAAATATAAACAACTTAGAACAGTACGCAACTCAGAAATCTAAGTGCAATGATTTTAATGCATTGAGAAGATTGATTTTATTCAAAGAAAAAACAATTTTTACTTTTATCACAAAAATAATGACTCACCGATACATTCACGTTGGACAGAAGAAAGCTTGAATTGAACAATCACTCACCTACAAAAAAGAAAAATAAATTAGAATAACATGTAAATATAAAAACATATAGTATTTTGTTGTTATAATAAACTACAAGGTTTTTTAACAAGAACTTTTTACCATCCGTCACCTTTAGGTAAGGAAGTATTGTCTTTAGTCAAAAAATTCAATGATGAGTTTTTAGTGAAGATTTTATCAGTTTCTCTAAAAAAAAACGCAGTTAAATATCATTTATTGACATTTAACGTTAAAGAATATATTATTCTCTATATCATTTGATTGCATTTTATACTTCATATCCAATAAATATAAGTTAAGGATTTATAAAGATATTAAATTTTTGCTGTGCTAACCATGGAAACTGCTAATATATTCAGATAATTCAAATTGATAGATGTAAGTATCAATGAAAAATAAATGAATGTGGCAGAGATGAGGATGTTGAAATACGGTAAGGAATGAAAGAATGTAAGAAGTTTTTAGAAAGATACAAGAGAGACGATTACATTGGTTTTAATATGTCATGAGGAGAGATGAAGAATATATTGAAAGAAAAATGAATAGCTTAGTAATAGAAGGTAGAAGAAACAGAGGAAGACCAAAGATAAGATGGAAGGACTGTATGGAGAGAAAAGGAACTATAAGATTACGACACGCAAAACAGAAATGAATGGAAGAAGAAAATTAAAAATAGCGAATGGGAAAAGCTAGAGAAGAAGAAGAAAATGTCAGTGTCAAGTGCAATTTGCATAGTTTGTTTATAAAATACTTTGACTGGAAATTTAGAATCTTTTGCAAAAAAATGTATGTATGGAATTTATACGTAATACACAGGACTGATGGAAGGTATTGTGCTGGCCTGAGTGTCTGGTCGCGAATCTGGGGTCCGGGTTCGATCCCGACGACGCCAAAAATTACATTTAATTGCACAAAATTGACCCCTGTGGTGCACTCTCCACGCCAGCTGAGTGCCCGTGAGGTGACGCCTGGTAAGCGCCCGCACGGTACAAATATTCCATCATTACCGATATCTGTGTACAAAGCAGATTGGCACACTCAGCGATGGGTAATATGCCGTGATGAAATATTTATTTATTTATTTAAACACACATTTTATTGTAGAAATATGTTGTAGAGACTTTACAATTTATGAATGAAAAACAATATCCGAAAAATATCCAGCATGACTACGTTGGCATACATAATACTTTTGACAACATTTTCTATCACCTAACGGTGACGGAAGGTAAAAAATTGAAAAACCAATTACATATTTTTTAAATAGAACTATTTTAACCTAAAAATTATTGTGCATTATTTATTTACATTTATAATAACATATCTCTATGTTTTATACTATCGTTTTATTATCTATTAATGTCAGACTTGTCAATATGACATACTATAATTGCCTACCGTCTACCGTATAAAAATGCGTGTGAAAGTAACAGTACTGCATTTATTGCAATGTTCTCTATCTAATTCATTCGGCCCTGCAAGTTGGCAGACCTGGTGCCAGCACTAATTTGCTGTAAAGTTGGCAACGTTCGGTTTACCGCACAGCCGGTTACAAACCGATCCCGTAAATAACCAAAGATAAATGAATCAAGAACTGTCTTTTTTGGCGGTTTTTTTTTACTTTGCAATACACATGTAGTCAATTTACGTTATAAATTAACTGAACAGTTATAATGTTCAATACGCACGTAATCTTTGTTGTGGTTTATTTAGTTTAAATTAGAAATGACTTAACACTTAACAGAGCAATAAAACCAATTTATTAATTGATTTCAATTACTGCCTGCAATTATTTGATTAGGTTTTTATTAGTAATAATTCTATACTGGTGATTTTATAGCGTCGTGTACACTAAAACATAAATTACGAAAAGTTTTGCCGGAAGAGAGAGGATTTTTATTCTTTCCAAATATATCTAAAATACATACTCAATGTAATTTATTACTACACTTTCTAAAACTAATTTCCAATATGCGAAATAGATCTTATCGGTACAGTTTACTTAATACATAATTGAACGAATATATTGATGATTGTAGCAGAATTTGTTCATATAACTGCATTTTTTTATAAAAAAAATATCAATCAATGAATTTTACATTCTTTATAAATTGTAATTAAAAATATAGAACAAAATGAAATGGTTTTTACCTCCCGCTACCCTTGGTAAGACAGGTATAGGGATCGTGCTAAAAATTGCATATCGAGATTTTGGTAAATGATCACGTTTTAAGGTCCCTACAATCCGATTTTAACATTTTCACGATGATGTCTGTGGGTGTGTATGTATGTGTGTGTGTGTGGATCTTCTGGACGCTCTAACACAAATACTATCATACAGAATTTTGAAACCATGTATTTCAACCTTATTCTAATATGGAAAGAAGCCATTAGATTTTGGTGTCAATAGGATAACCGGAAATGGCAGTTTACTTGAAACTCAAAATATTTTTTCTTCAAAAAATACCTTTAAATGTTATTTTTTCGCAATTTATTATTATAAAAAAATAAATATTAATGCATTTTCTACAGGTTTGCATTAATACTTTTTCATATATTTTATGGATAAATTTCTAAATAATATAAAATTTATATCTCAATGCTTTAAACACACCTCCACAGTTCAGCTCAAATGTATGTAACTGACAGATAAATGTCACTGTCAAAAAAATAATCATTTCAAATTAATATCAGTAACGTTTTAAAAAGAAAATTGTAACAATAGTTATATGGAAAAGAACTTAATATACATAATTTCTAGCATTAGTAAATATGCAGGTATGTATTTAAATAAAAAAATAAATAAGTATATTATCACGGCATATTACCCATTGCTGGGTGTGCTAATTCAGTTATACAAAATACATACATTTTTTACCATATTATTAAATTATATTATATTGTTAATTCATTATATCAAAATAAGTTATTTTACCGTTTTTTGGTAGAGGACGCGCGGCCATGCGGCCCCATTAACCCCATGCCTCTGGGCTTAATCTAATTTGAAAATAATTTTATTTTAATAACAGCAATTGATCCTAGAGATTTCCTATACTAAGAAAAAATTATCTGCGTTTATATATACAGGGTGGTGACCGGCACAGCCGAACATAGGACTTTAATGTCTAAAATCAGACTTTCCCAATTTCCTGCTGCCCTAATTATGTTACGTAAAAAAGCTTCAAATAAAAAACAAAATTAATTTTGTATGCCTTGTACCGGCAGATATTAGGTATGATAATGTCGAAAATCACCTCAAAAATAGCAAAAGCATTCGGCGAATTCCGAGCAAATATTCGCCAAATGCCGAATGTGTGGATGAGCTGCTCGCCGCGAATATTCGGTGTTTACCGTTTCTCGCTTCTTGTCGCGAACTTAGGACTTTAACATGTAAAATCAAACTTACCTAATTTCCTGTTTCCGTAATTATTTTCGGTAAGAAAGCTTCAAATAATAGTTGTAGAGCATAAAATTATGCATCAGAATCAGTAAACCAAATTAATTTTGTGTGCCTTGTAATGCTAGAAATTAGATATGAAAATGGCAAAAATCACCTCAAAAATAGCAATAGCCATGGAATTGTGACAAAATAAATAACAAATGTCTAAGAGTTTATCTGTCATGTTAGAGTATATTTATTAGGTATTATTTCTAATTTCTGTTCCAGTTAACATATATCTGTTAATTTAAATTGGTATTTGTTTATTTGAACAGATATTACAAATAGTAGTAAAAATAAATTAACGTAGCTTGACAGATAAATCATTAACATTTGTTATTTATTTTGTCTCAATTCCATGGCTATTGCTATTCTTTGGATGATATTTTCATAATACATAATTTCTGCCGTTAAAGGCACACAACATTAACGAAATAAATTATGAAAGTGTGAAAAGATAATGTCAGCCACATGGATTTGAACCATGAACCATTACTTTGCCGGAGTAACGTTCTACCAACTGAGCTATGGCTGATCTATCCAATGGCTGACATTATCTTCCATTATAACCGCTAATGTATTTCTCTTTGGAGAATACAGTTTTATGTCACGTTGTATGACGTTAACTCTACATTACTTTCAAAAACTGGACCGATAGGGTCAAAAGTAATTTCTGACATGTCCACAATGATGTTTAAATGTAGTGGTAATCCATCCCACATCATACAACGTGACACAAAACTGTATTCTCCATAGAGAGATGCATTAGCGGTTAAAGTGGAAGATAATGTTAGCCATTAGATAGTTCGGCCATAGCTCAGTTGGTAGAGCGTTACTCCGGCAAAGTAATGGTCCATTGTTCAAATCCATGTGGCTGACATAAATTTTGCACACAACATTAATTTTGTTTATTGATTCAGATGCAGAATTTTATGCCCTACAACTTATATTTGAAACTTTTTGTACCTAAAATAATTAGGAAAGCAGGAAATTACAAAAATCTAATTTAATATGTTAAATTCCTATGTTCGGCTGTGCCATTTTCATTCAAAATGACAACTATAATACATTTACTCGCTATGGTTCAATCAGTATATAGGATTTATGAGACAGTCCACTTCCATTGTTTTGCAGTTTGATGATTCAACTTAAAACAATTTCCTTGTCATTACTACCCATTCCCAACCCTTTTCTCCTTCCTGTCAACCCCTATCATTTCAACCTGTTGATCATCTACCAATCACTCAACTCGCTTCAACTGTTTTCCCGCCGTTGGTTTATTTCTTGTTTGTTTACTTTCATTCTAGTGGTGAATCACCAAGCCGATTGCAGCCATGCCATAACGAACACCTGTGCTGTATGCGTGTGTCTGACTCTGACGCTTATGAAGCGCATATAAGCGACACAATGAGAGGATGGACATGGGACGGTACTTGACTACAATGAAAATGAAGGTGTTCAGCTTACAGCGGAAAGAAGAAAGAAAGATTATGTTGATGTGTGTAATAATAACTATCTTGGACGATGGAATTGATTATTATATACAATGATTCCTAACCTATACCAATCGTAGTTATTTGTTTCATTTCATTTCATAAATGTTAGTATTTTAGTATCTATGTAATCTTACTTACAAAGAAAGAGGTGTTTGTAATTTTCTTACTTAAACAAACTCATTTTCATTTCTCTTGACTTAATAGCGAATGATATTTTACAATATTTATTTTTTTCAGAGGAGCTTTATAGGACCGATTGTAATTATTTTCAATTTTTAAACAGTATAAAAGTGACCCCTTCTGAACTGAATTTGTATGGCCAAATGAATATAACGTCAATTTAAAGAGTTTTAAATTTTTTTTTACGCTAGTTCAGAAAAAAAATAAGAAATAAAATCAAAAACATAAATTATCTTTTTACTTCTCGCTAAGAGAGGTATTGAATTCATGCTAAAATTGCATATCCAGATGTTAATGAATAAGCACGTTTTAAGGTCCCTACAATCCGATTTTAATATTTTTACGGTGATGTCTGTGTGCGTGTGTGTGTGTGTGTGTGTGTGTGTGTGTGTGTAGATGTATGTGCGTGTGTGTGTGTGTGTGTGTGTGTGTAGATGTATGTGCGTGTGTGTGTGTGTGTGTGTGTGTGTGTGTGTGTGTGTGTGTAGATGTATGTGTGTGTGGAGACGTTGGAAAGACGAATTGTCACAAACTATTATATATATATATATATATATATATATATATATATATATATATATATAATGATAATAATAATAATTGGACAACCGGAAGTAGCAGATTTTAAAAAAAATCTTCTACATATTATTTTTTGAAATTTTTTGTTCTTGCTAGTATTAAAGAAGAGTAAATTCTCTATCTGATACATATAAAGATTTTATTATATCTTTTATAAATTTAGAGATAAAGAAATATAAGGTATATAATAATCTGTTGTAATAAATCTAACAGCCCAAATAATGTCAAGGAACTTGAAAAATGAAAATGTTTGTAACTGACAGATAAATGTCAGTGTCAAAAATCCAGAGACATTACTGAAGATTTTTCTGGGAAATACATACATTATTTTATTTCTTATTATATTAAGAGTTAAATATTTAGAATTATCGATATATTACATATACTATTAAAAAATATTGTTAATCCAACAATAATTTGGAAACATTTCGAAAAATTAGAAGAGTAGGACAAAATTTCTTCATAGAATGAATTTAAATTAAAAAATCTAAATTTAAAGAATAGATATAAGTAGAATTTTTGGTGTAGAGTGTAGGTATACAAGAAATATTAAATACAATAGGGCGCGAGCAGACATGTGACTCTGTTAACCTTGACAAGCGGATATAGGAATTTTTTAATGAAAATTTCTAACATTTGACATCTATGTATCTGCTTGTCAAGGCCAACAATGTCACATGACTGCTCGCGCCCTATACTTATGTGACCAAAAACGAAAATGGCGACAGGTATTGTGCTGGCCACAACATATTTTTTTTAATTATACATTTGATAATATTAAATAATAGGTGTAATAATGAAATATCAGATTCAAATAGATAAAATATTTCTTTCCAATTATGAAATATTTGTTTTATTTGTAATGTTAATATCAACATTGACATTCAATTATTTTAGAAAATAATAAACATTAAATCCAATAAATCCAAAAAAATCTATATTTAATTACTACCTATTATATGCAAATTTCTGAGAATTTTTTATGTGCTGCGTAAATAGTGCTAGACAAAACATTTCATGTGCAATGTGTCATAAATTTTAAAAATCGTAAATTTATAAATATTTTGAAGTGCTGCCGCTATAAAACAATTATTTATATTTTGCTCTCAAACAAAATCCAATAAAACGTTGTTTTGCAAGATCGATAAGACCGTATCAATGTCGCAGTTACAATTAGTGTAAACTAGCGATTATCCAGTCGATATCACAAGTAGGAAACGTAAACCGATGGGAAAAACGGTTCGACGCGAAATACAAGCCCGTCGACAAACGTAATTTACTTAGTCCAAGAATCAAATACATGTAGTGACAACAAAGCTCTAATTTCCGGTTTGCTTTCGGATACTATGATTGAGCGAACAGAGAAGTCACTATACTAAATTAGCATTCGACAAAAGAACAAGTCACATTCATATTAGTACTAATTACTTTCTAGCAACTGCCTTCTTTTATTTTTTCACAAGAATTGTTTGTTTTTGATTTTGGAATTACAACAGAAAGATACATATTTACATGTCTATAATTTGTGTACACCAAAAGTAAAAAGTCTCGTTGCAAAGTATCTGGACCCTTATTCTTGAGCGTTCGTAATTCCTGATGTCTGGTCGCGAATCTGGGGAATTCGATTCGATCCCGATCAACGCCAAATAATTCGAATTTTAAAGGCCATAAAATTAACCCTTGTGGGTACGTGGTACATACGAGTTTTATTTAATATTTCGGAGTTTGAATTATTATTATTTATTTTTATACTCAAAATTAACGGTCAATGTCATAAATAAAGAAAACAAATCCCTTAGTGAGACTATAAATACGGTGATAATTTCCTTGTTTTTTATCATCGCTGTGATAGCCATGTATCTAGGGAGATTCTGAATGCTGATTGGCGAAAAACATGTCACGTGACTAAGGAATTATATTCTCTAGAAAATACTTGAGTGTCCTTTAGGTGACTCCCGGTAAAGAAAATAAATACTGTCATTATCGAAGTCTTTTATATATTTACTTAAATATAATCATTTGCTGAAATTTTCCGTATGTTTAACTAATTATTGTTGATTTCCTTTGTTCAAATGTCAGTTTGTATGCAAAGCAATCCTTAAACACTTAATTTCAATGTGAATATAATTATTTATTTTAATTATAGTGTCATAAATAACAGTGATTTTTTTATCTTTTCTTCTTCTCGCTCTGAGCAAACTTTTTCGTTATCCCGTTAAAGTGTAATTGCTTCTTAAAAAGGATTGAACATTAAGCTAAATTAGTTGAACATAATTCGACTTGTTATGAAGTATGTTAACGATCTCAGATAATAGCAATTGTAAACTGAGCTTTAATAGTTGTTTAATACTAATATAAATAATGATAATTTGATTTATTATTTTATGGCGTTCTAATCAGTTTGCACATGACGAAAAAATGTTCTAAATATTTCTTAGTTCACTAGTAATAAAACACTATTATTAGTTTACAGTTATACTTTTAAACTGAAATATAAATTGTTTTATTTTAATGGCGATAAAATTGTTGTATGTACTTTGGTTCTAAAATTAATACTCATGCTACATGCTATCCGGAAATTTTTAAAATCATTAGAACTCGAACCTGAGTTCAGCATTTGGCAAACTCGGCCTCTTATAAATCGCGTGAGATTTAAGGGTAATTCAAGACACAAGAAAACGTAGTAAATGAGGATTTCCATAGCAACGTAGACCGATACAGCCGAACATAGAATTTTAAAATGTAAAATCATACTTTCGTAATTTCCTGCTTGCTAATTATTTTAGGTTGAAAAGCTTTAAATAAAACTAGTAGAGCATAAAATTATGCATATGAATCAATCAACAAAATTAATTTTACATGCTTTGTAACGGCAGAAATTAGGCATGAAAATGCCGAAAATCACCTCAAAAATAGCGATAGCCATGATATTTAACCAAAAAATTAACAAATGTTTAACGTTTTATCTGACAAGTTAGGTTAACTTATTTTTACCTTCCGTCACCTTTAGGTAAGGAAGGTATTGTCTTTGGTCAAAAAAATCAATGATGAGTTTTTAGTGAATAAGCATGTTTTAGGGTCCCTATAATACGATTTTACCATTTTTACGATGATGTCTGTATGTATGTATGTATGTATGTATGTATGTACGTATGTGTGTCTGTGTGTGTGTGTGTGTGTGTGTGTGTGTGTGTGTGTCTGTGTGTGTGTGTGTCTGTGTGTGTGTGTCTGTGTGTGCGTGTCTGTGTGCCTGTGTGTGTATGACAAAAGTTCCGGATCCCATAACTTCAATACCACGATTCCAAAAATTATATTTTTTTCGTATTCCTCAGGTTTATATCCAGAAGAACAAGTGATTAGATTTTGGTTATAAATGGTGAACCGGAAGTAGCCTCATTTGAAGATTTAACAATTAAATTTGATTTATTGACATTTAACGTTATTATAACTTAAAGAATATATTATTCTCTATACGATTTGATTACATTTTATACTTCATATTCAATAGATACAGAATTAAGGAATTTTAAAGAAATTAAATTTTATAATTCAGCCAGCTATGCTAAACATGGAAACTATTAATATATTCATATAATTCAAATTGACAGATGTCAGTATCAATAAAAAGTAAATTAATGTGGCAGAGATGAGGATGTTGAAGTAGATGTTGGGGAAAACACGGAAAGATACGGTAAGAAAATAACTCTAGTATTACAAGTTTCTAGAAAAATACAAGAAAGATGATTACATTGGTTTGAACATGTCATGAGGAGAAATGAAGAATTATATTGGAACAAGAATGAATAGTTTAGTAATAGGATGTCGAAGAAACAGAGGAAGACCAAAGATAAGATGAAGGACTGTATTGCGGAAGACTTGAGAGAAAAGGAACTGAATGATAACGATACGCAAAAATAGCGACCCCTAACGAATGGAAAAAGCTAAAGAAGAAGAAGATGTCAGTGTCAAGTGCAATTTGAATAGTTTTTTTATGAAATAATTTTACTGGAAATTTAGAATCTTTTGCAAGAAAAATTATGTATGGAATTTATACATTATACACAGGATTGACGGAAGGTATTGTGCTGGCCACAACAGATTTTTATTGTTATATTTATAATTTCTGCTCAAGTAAATACATAATTATATGTTCGAAATAAATTAAGAAAGTGTGAAGAGATGTCAGCTATCTAGATTTGAACCAAGGAATATTACTTTGCCGGAGTAACGCTCTACCAACTGAGCTATGGCCGATCTATCCAATGGCTGACATTATCTTGCACTTTAACCGCTAATTTCTAAGATGTCCATAATGATGTTTAAATGTAGTGATAATTCAACCCCACATCATATAACGTCAAATAAAACTACATTCTCCAAAGAGAGATACATTAGCGGTTAAAGTGGAAGATGTCAGCCATTGGATAGATCGGCCATAGCTCAGTTGGTTTAGCGTTACTCTGGCAAAATAATGGTCTTTATTCAAATCTCTCTTTCTATCTTTCTTTTTTCTTTCTTTCTCTCTCTCTTGTAGGTTCATAAGGTCACAAGAGCATGTTTGAAAAATATAAAATAGAGGTCTATTTTTTTCAAGATTTATTTATTTATTAATAAATCGATCCAACATGATACATGATCCCAATTACAGGACGATCATACGACATACAAATATAAAAACAAATGAGTTGAACAGTAAGTACATATAAGAAATTTAACAAGTAAATTTTGTTAACACTCTTAAATTTAGATGAGTCGCCAAATATGTCAATGGCAATAATACATGATACACTGTTATATGCTACACAGAGTTGTCTTATTGGAGATTTCAATTCATAATTAGTCCTAGCTGTTTTACAATGAAATGGTACTTTATTTCTTGAAGTGACGCGTGGCACGTGAAATGGTATTAGCTGAAGACTACATGGGTCATCAATACTATTATTAATTAATTGGTACAAGTAAAGAGATAATTGTAAATTTCTGCTACTTAATGGCACCAAGTTCTCTTCCGGCAATAAAACAGAATAATCATGGGTAAAGTTAAGATATTATCCATGTATTTTAAGATAACAATATTTGATGAATTTATGCTGGACAGACTCAATCTTAGATATATATTTATGATATATTGGATTCCAGACTTGTAGACAATATTCTAGCTTAGAGCGGACAAATGCACAATACAAGCTTTAGTGTAGTTGTTTTCCAGAAAGATCGACAATTTCTAATTACAAATCCAAGATTTTTGTAGGATGATCTTACGGTAGTCTCAATGTGTACATTAAATGTTAGTTTTATGTCAAATATAATCCCAAGATCCTTAAATTGAGTTACTTTCTCAAGCGAATTAGTTTCCATGTGATATGCATAAGTGTAAACGTATTTTTTAACAAAGTAACTCATTATTTTACATTTGCTGTAATTAAAGAACAATTTTGGGTTGTGGAACCATTTAAAAAAAAAAGAATACAGTCATTAATAGAGTTGATGGTTTTATAAATTTTTATGTCATCGGTATACAAAAGTATTTGAAATGTATGTATTTAAACAAGAATATTATTATTATCATATCACCATTTTGCATTTCCCGAGCTTTTCTAGAAACATATCTATTTCGATAACCGTATTATACCGTAAGATTTCTGAATATTAAACTGGCAAATACCAAACATTAAAACCTAATTAGTACCTGTTGTTCAATACTAAATAACTAATCAGATACGAACCCGATTCGTCTGACCCGGAATGCCTTAGGTCACTTATGCTATTAATGCAAGATTATGCAGTAAGACTCAGTTAATATCGCGTACATAATTTGAGCAGTATAATGTCATTACTACGCTAATATTTTTGTGTTTTATGCGTGGCAAATCTGAAAAATTACATATGAGTCATATCTAAGCGGCGCCAAGTTCTCTCGTAAAACAATCTGAGTAATTATTTCGCTGAACCAATTTTAAAATCATAAAACTAGGTTTTGATTAGAAAAAAATAACCACAAATCAAGGTTCGTTTTATTACAATTTACCGTGTGGCAATTTCAACAATTATCTTTCATATCTTTTTTATTGCTCAATCTTTAGTGCAACATTTACTTCCTAGAAGATTTCAAAGTTTTTTGATAGTTTTTAACTATGAGGATGAGATGAGGAACTAAAAGAACATCTGCAAAGAAGAACTGATAAAAAAGAATAGAAATAAAAGAAATGAATGTATGGTTTGTTATTTATTGCTTACCTTCCGTCACCTTTAGGTAAGGAAGGTATTGTCTTTGGTCAAAAAATTCAATGATGATGTCTGGATGTATGTGTGTATCTGTGTGTGTGTGTATTCTTCAAGTTTACAACCACAAGAAGAGGTGATTAGATTTTGTCTATAATTGATCAACCGGAGGTAGCCTCATTTGAAGATTTTAAGTTTTTCTTGAAAAAACACAGTTAAATATTATTATAACTTAAAGAGTTATTATTATTCTCTATACGATTTGATTGCATTTTATACTTCATATTCAATAGATATAGTTATAGAATTATAAAGATATTAAATATCAAAAATCAACCAGCCATGCTAACTATGGAAACTACTAATATATTCAGATAATTCAAATTGACAGATGTCAGTATCAATGAAAAGTAAATGAATATAGCAGAGATGAGGATGTTAAGATAGATGTTGGCGAAGACACTGAAAGATACGTTAAGGAATGAAAGAATAAGGGAAATAACTTTAGTGTTACAAGTTTCTAGATATATATAAGAGAGATGATTATATTGATTTGGACATGTCATGAGGAGAGATGAAGAATATATTGGAAGAAGAATGAATAGTTTAGTAATACAAGGTTGAAAAAACAGAGGAAGAGCAAAGATAAGATGGAAAGACTATATTGCGGAAGACTTGAGAGAAAAAGAACTGAATGAGAACGACACGCAAAACAGAAATAAAAATAGCGACCCCTAACGAATGCAAAAAGCTAAAGAAGAAGAAAATGGCAGTGTCAAGTGCAATTTGCATACTTTGTTTATCAAATAATTTTACTGGAAATATAGAATCTTTTGCATTCATTTTCTTTTCATTGACACTGACATCTGGCAGTTAGAATTTTTTTAATATAGTAGCTGTTTCCATGGTTATAACATAGCTGGATGATTTATAAGATTTAATTTCTTTATAATTCTTTAACTCTATATCCATTGAATATGAAATATAAAATGCAATCAATTCGTATAGATAAGAATATTTTTTAATATTTATAATAACATTAAATATCAAAAATTAATATATTTTTCAAGAAAAACTGTTAAAATCTTCAAATGAGGATACTTTCGGTTGACCAATTATAACTAAAATCTAATCAAGTCTGCTTATGGATGTAAAAAAGAGGAATACGTAAAAATTCGCACACACACACATACGTACAAACATTATCGTAAAAATAGTAAAGTAGAGGCCCTAAAACGTGCTTATTCATTGAAAACTCACCACCGTATTTTTTATCAAAGACAATACCTTCCTTACCTAGAGGATATACTCGTAAAGGTCTGAAAATTCCAAAACAAATTTCCTTTACGTTATTTTGTTCATGTATCTTTTTATAACATATCATTAAGCTATTTACTATTTTCTACCATATAATTAGCATTTAATGCTATTATATTAATTAAATATAAATTCATCACACGGAAATTAGCTATGGATAAAAAAATACAAAGCAACTAAACGAAGTTTTAAATAGAAATGTCAAGCTTAAAAATGACGACAATATTTTTGGATTATGTCGTTGACCCTAAAAAGTGTAAGGAATACTAATTGTGACGTCACAACAATAGAATACTAAAATTTGTAGTTACAAGAGACATTCCTTTGAAATGCTCTGACAACTTATTTAGTATAAATTGAAAAATGTAACAACTTTATTTTTACATTTTAATATAAAAACTTTAAAATATGATTACATGTTGGCAAATAACATGCAACACAAAAACATTGATTTTGTTTTTTTCTAATGTTTGAGCAATCTGAGTTGCATGTTTAAAATTTTGTTGAAATATATTCGGAATATTTCACACGTTTCGAAATTTTTAATCTTGATTCATTTGACATTTATTTTATACGAGATATAATACAATAAGGAATAAGGCATGAGAAACACTATCCAATAAGTATGAAAATATATATCGTCCGTATTAAGAGTAACATATTTGTACTGACTCCTCTGTTGACCAATGAAAACCCAAATGTTAATAATACACCAATTTTTAATAATAGGGAATATAATACTTAATATCGATCGAAAAAAATGAGAAAATTCACGACAAAATTGGCCGTTTGCACCAATATAATCTTAAATTCTACTCTGCTAAGATTTACTTAATGTTAAGGTGCACGTTGCACATGAAACTTTTAAGTTCTACGTATCTAAGAATAGGATTTGGTTATAAAGTGAACGTTTTTGTAATACAGGAACGTAGTTAGTTTATCATTTGAATTTTTTTAACAATATATAAAATAAATATATCACGGCATATTACCCATTGCTGGGTGTGTCAATCTGATTTGTACGCAGATATCGGTAATGATGATGTCATATGCGTACCCTATGGCGTTTACCAGGCGTCACCACACGGACACTCATTACTGGCGTGGAGAGTTGTACCACAGGAGTCACTTTTGTGCTAATTAAAATTCGGAATAAATTTTGTCCTCGGTCGGGATCACATCCGGGTCCCTAGATTTGCGACCAGATTTTTGACTGTTTAATATTTAAAAGTCGCAACGTTCTTTATTAAATTTTACAAGTGATCATCTTGATTTATTATGGTAATAACATTAATGCTTATTTTATTAATGAATAAGAATAAAAATCACAAATAACTGGTGGTGGTGATACGAGGGTGGAATTAAAAGTTTCCGGAATCACTGAGAAGGCCTTGGTTTTTCGAAAACAATCTTATGACGTTGTGTTGCTTAATTCTTCATATGAACTGTCAATTTCAGTACAATCTGTTTATGTCTAATCGTGAAAAGCGTCTGTGCCGATCTACCTAGCGTTAAATCGTTAATGGATAAAAACGAAGTTCGTGCGGTGAACAAGTTTTTACCTCTCGCTAAGAGAGGTATTGGATTCATGCTAAAAATCGCATATCCAGATTTTATTGAATAAGCACGTTTTAAGGTCCCTACAATCCGATTTTAACATTTTTACGATGATGTCTGTGTGTGTGTGTGTGTGTGTGTGTGTGTGTGTGTGTGTGTGTGTGGATGTGTGTGTGTGGGATATTGGAAGGACGGTTACTCAAAAACTATAAGACTTAAAATTTGTTTAACAACGTATTTCCCAATCGGACATTCATGGGAAGATCTGAAAAGGTTTTGGTAACAATTGGACAACCGGAAGTAGAAGATTCTTGAAAAAAAATCTTCTAAATATTATTTTTTGAAATTTTTTCTTGATAATATTAAAGAAAAATAAATTCTCTTTCTGATACATTTAAATATTTTTATACATATTTTATAGATTTAGAGATAAAAGGAATATAATATATAAAATAATGTTGTAATTAATTTTACAACCGAAAGGATGCCATGAAAAATAGTTGCAAATTTAAATTATTTGTAACTGACAGATAAATGTCAGTGTCAGAAATAATGAGTAATGAAAGAAAAATGTATTTGGAGAATCCCTTAATTCTTGTTTCAAACATTATGGGACAATGTACACCAGTACTATAGACTAGAGTAACTTTGAATTGCGAAAAAGCTATCAAATTCTTCTCAAGTAAGTTGTAAATATTGACAAAATTACACATCGATATAAGAATAATCGGAGTGCAATCTATCCGTCACTTTATTAAAGGGAATTAAGGTTATTTAGATATAACAAGTATGAAAAAATAAAATGTAAAAGAAGATATATAAGAATAGATGCACAATCCAGATATATACATTTTAGACCGCCCAAAATTAATGTTTTTACTAGAAGAATATGAAGAGAAAGTAAACAAAGTTGTTCGAATTGAAAATTGCTGTTACCAGCCTAATATTTATATATGATAAACTCTACTTTGTAATTTATTGTAACATAATTTATGGTAAATATCTTTATGTTGAGACATGCTATTATTGAATAATAAAGAAGTTTATACGTCATAGATTTATATGAATATATTATTTGTATTTATAAAAATAATCTTTGCTTTATGCATACAGCCAGGTAAAATATACGGCGAGAGGTTATGTGCTGGCCACATCAGATTTTTTTATTTGGAAGGAAAGACGGCGACAAGATCAAAATCCAGGTTGGATGCTGCTCTTGGGAATGCTTCACCTTCGTTTTCACGGTGAGTTTCTGCGTTTCGGAATTTAAGCGTGTCTGAACACACACCTGTGGCGAGCGACGAGCCACATTCAGGTCGCCCAAATTCGGCTACCACACCGGAAATTGTGAATAAAGTCCATGATATGGTTCTGGAAGATCGCTGAATGAAAGTGAGTAAGATTGAGAAAGCCATAGGGATCTCTTATGAACGTGTAGTTCGTATTTTACATACTGAGCTGGCCATGCTTAGTATGGAGTAAAAGCGCATTCGAGCACGAACTTCAGCCGAAAATTTGGAATTGTTTAAAAAAAATCCGGTCGATTTTAAAAGACGTTTCATAACCATGGATGAAACTTGGAATGAACATGGTGAGTCGGCGAAGTCAGCTCCTCGGCAGGAAAGGTGATGGCGTCCCCCATCCACCGTCGGACTTCTATCTTTTCCCGAAACTCAAAACGTTCCTCGCTGGAAAGCTTATTTTGAGGACCTCAAAGAAAACCACTTTCGGGAGGGAATCGAAAAGTTAGAAAAACGTTGAACCAAGTGTGTTGACCTCAGATGGGACTATGTAGAAAATTAAATGTAGTCCGTGTTATATTTAACACAAATATATATATATATATATATATATATATATATATATATATATATATATATATATATATATATATATATATATATATATTTATAAGTAGCGCTTAGCCTAAAGTACTCATAATTCGGTATTAAAAGTGTCAGATAGTGTTATTTGGATTCTCCTTTAAAATATTATACTGATCTTGCTAGCGATGAACTAGACAAAAATTCAATTAAAATTATAATTCATCATCATCGTAATCAATCATATTCATTATCAAAGTCGATCTTAAAGGTTAAGTATTCCTTAAGCTACATAAATCTGAGGCTTAAAGTAAATCTACCTAAGTACACCTTAGCATACAGTGCAATACATTTTTAAAATTTAAGGTTCCACTTAAATGTTATCATACTTAAGTAGATGCGATGCAAATGGTCATTACCGTTATAGTTAGAAGTTACAGAAAAGGTACATAATTTCCTTAAAATTGATTGTTTTATGGTTTGTTCAAACCTACATTTTGTGTAAAATGGCGCGAAAATATATATATATGTATGGAATATAACAAAAAATACAATAACTACAGCAAAATAACCAATAAAAAACTCCATTAATATTCAAGCTGTCTGCATCAAACCCAGACATTTCATTCAAAAAACTCCGAAAGATCGCGTGCCGCGTTTGTTTTTCTTTCTTTTGTCCAATTTCCAAAGCGTGCGAATCCGGCACTGGCGAAGAAGCGATAATCAACTGTGTAGCGAGAGCGAGAGAAGAATCGCCACGGGTACTTGCTAGCTACTTCGCTATCGCTACTTGAGTAGCCGCCGGCGAGAACGGTCGCCCAACGGTTTCCAAGCTCCGAGCCAAGGAGATGCAACACTGGATGAGAATAATTAAATGGTCGCCACGCCGATCACAAAGGTGATTGGTGTGTAACACGACAGGGAGATCGTTTCAGAATATAGAATAATAATGTCAGGTAGGGAATTTTATTAAATGATGAGTTCTAATATAATGTTTATTCAAATTTCAAAGGCAACGATATTATTTAATATAATTAAACTTTGATTCATAAACAAGAAATTATATGTTCATATGCGGAACTCGAGAGTACCTACCTATTAATACATACAGGGTGTAACAGAAATAAGTACATTAAATTTAACCAGTGATAGAACTCGTCGGGAGCAACAATATATCTTAATAACTTTTTTTCGAAATCTCATTTTTTTAACATTTTTACCCCCTCATAAATTAACGAGTCGTTTAGGTATTTTCATAATAATTTGATCTGGTGGCAATAACAATGAAACAATATGAGTTGTCAGCGTTTTCAAATAAATTTTGACAAATAAATCGATTAATTGTGTTGGCCTATGGTAAAGCTCAGAGAAACGCTGCCAAAGCCAGCAAATTTATTTTGGACCGTTTTCCGAATCGTCATCTTCCAAACGTTCTCACCTTTTTACATGTATGTAAATAAAATAAGTATTGATTCTTAGCCAGGTTTTAGTATTACAAAACAAAATGTCACATATGACAATTTGTAGGATATAACAATAGTTATATCATTTCGTCGACGCCTTCAGAGTGTATTGACAATGACGGTGGCCATTATGAACATTTATTGTGATTTCATTTAGGCCTGCATTAATTTTATCTTTATGTGTTTTCTTATTCAGTCAATTGTAAAGTTGTTTTTGGATTGTCCAACCTGATGTAACAAAAATTTGACGTATGATTTTTTCTTTACCTTAGTCGAGGTATTCCATTCTATGTGTTATCTTTCCCGATTTGTGTATAGTTTCACCATCTGGTGCATCGATAAATCTATTCACCAGTTTCTAACCTTTCTTTTGTGTTGACAAATTCATTCAACCTTTCATTGTGTTCTGGCGCAGTCACAACGGCAATAATTGCTTGTACAGCGTGATATATACTATTTTTTGCACGATCAGGTTTTTTTAAACTTTACCGATAGAGTTCCAAGGCAGTAAGTTTCGTTTACAAATTACTGATCAGTAAGTGGTGTGGTACTGATCAGTAAGTAATGTGACTGACCGGTAAGTGATGTGCCTATCTGCCGATCTGGAAGCGATGAAAATTACATAAATAAAAAATAAATGTATAATTTTTAAAGCTTTACCGATAACATAACAACGATCATAGCTTACTTAAAAATGACAACTAATTTTTTTAAAATGTTAAAATAATTTTTAAATAATTCTAAACTTTAATTTATTATTGGGACGATAGTGCAAAACATATAATAAGCATTGCGGGCATTGAGTGCTTCTCACCGGTATCGGTAAGGTGCACTTACTGACCTTAATACTCAAATAACTATTATTCACAATCATCCTTTGTTTACATCACCATTTTTACATCGCAGTGCAGTAATTATTGCCCACAACTTTTTTGAAAAGTTCTACAACTCATTATTTTAGTGTGAATCACTCAAAAACACAACTATTCCACTTATCCAAAAAGTAAATTTTAATAAATGTTAATATAAACATCAACTTAAAACCACTAAAGATCTTCCTATTCTTCAACAACAACACCTTCCTGCCCACTCCATCCTTCACAATCCAGGTGTTGATGAATGAAAGTTTTAGAATCACCTACTTCCTCGAACCGATAGGCCTGTCCGTGGCCAGCTCAGTGGCGGCGCTAGCCGGCAACAGGCGAGGGAAGAGGAATCATCTCAACATCCAAAGGCGAGCTCAGACTGAAGCTGAGACGGAGCCTTTGTTCTATTTTCCCACGGTGTCCTCACACACGCAGAGATGCGGACACCAGGTATATTCCGTTCCTCACGCCGAGGAAGTGAGATGCAAAATAGTGGGAGAAGGAAAATATTGTGTTCTTAATGCCATATAGACTGAGTTGACATCACACAATAAATAGATAGGATTATTTTACATACTCTTCATTGAAATCTTGAATGATTTTTGTACAAACAAAAAGAATTTGCTAAATCATAAATTGTCACTTTTTCATTAAATTGATTTACAAAAAAAAAGTCTGTCGTGGCCAGCACAATACCTCTCGCCGCGAGCAGTCATGTGACATTGTTTAGTAATTATGTACATAGATGTCAAATGTCAGAAATTTTCATTCAAAATTTCAATATTTACTAAATTTACGTAGTTAAGTTGTCACCAAGAGTGTGGAATTTACTTGTCCAGGAAAATAACCCACATGGAATTGGAAAATCACTAAATTTATAATGAAAATTATGATATTGGACATCTATATACATAATTACTAGCTATCATTCTGTAACGGGCCCCCATATCTGCTTGTCAAGGTCCACAAAATCACATGACTGCTCGCGCTCTATTGTATTTAATAATTCTTGTATACCAACAATCTACACCAAAAATTCTACTTATATCTATTCTTTATATTTAGATTTTTTTTTAAATTCATTCTATGAAGAATTTTTATCCTACTCTTCTAATTTTTCGAGATGTTTCCAATTCATTGTCAGGATTGACAGTATTTTTGAAGGGTATGTAATATATCTATAATTTTAAATATTTAACTATTAATACAATATGGAATAGTATAATGTATATACTTCCCAGAAAAAATCTTCAGTAATGTCTGGATTTTTGACACTGACATTTATCTGTCAGTTTCAATTTTTCAATTGGTTTACATGACATTATTTGGGCTGTGACATATATTACATCAGATATATATATACAGGGTGTTAATAAAAAAACTTTACGCACTTTAGCAGGTGATAGTAGAGATGAAAACAAGAAAAAAATTCTAATACACTTAGGTCCAATACTCATTGGTTTTTAGAAAATTTATGTATGGAATTTGTACATAATACACAGGATTGACGGAAGGTATTGTGCTGGCCACATCAGATTTAACAACTAAGGACTCTAGGTGTTTACGATCAAGTGCGTGAGTCTCTTCGACGACGGCTGCAACTTTGTTTACAATTGATCGTAAACACCTAGAGTCCTTAGTTGTTAAATCTGATGTGGCCAGCACAATACCTTCCGTCAATCCTGTGTATTATGTACAAATTGCATACATAAATTTTCTTGTTTTCATCTCTACTATCACCTGCTAAAGTGTGTAAAGTTTTTTTATTAACACCCTGTATATATATATATATATATATATATATATATATATATATATATATATATATATATATATATATTTATATCTAAATCAATAAAAGATATAATAAAATATTTATATGTATTAGAGAATTTACTTTTCTATAATACTAGCAAGAACAAAAATTTTCAAAAAAACCCTGTAGAATATTTTTTTACGAATCTGCTACTTCCTGTTGTCCAATTATTAGGTACCAAAACCTTTTCAGCTCTTTCCAGTATTGTCCGATTGAGAAATACGTAATTAAATCGATATTAAGTATTATAGTTATTGAGAAATCGTCCTTCCAACTTCCCCACAAACATACAGACATTATCGTAAAAGTATTAAAATCGGATTGTACAGACCTCAAAACGTGCTTATTCAAGAAAATCTGGATATGCGATTTTTAACATGAATCCAATACCTCTTTTAGCGAGAGGTAAAAAATTAATGAGTAGAAATAACAGTTTCAGTTGGCTTTGATACTAGGACAAGTAATAGCATATAATCCCATGCGTCCATTATGTAACCAAATAAACACATAAATAAATCACCACTTGTTTACTAGGTTTGTCACACAGATTTTGTTGATAATGCACAATTGCAAAATAAATATACAAAAGTTTATTCATTTACCGCTCCATTACCTTTCTTAATGTTATTTTTCTTTTTCTATTTCTCTGTTGTAAGAAATGAAATGAGGTATAGCAATCCTTGCAAGACGCAGTACGCAGTGTAACGTCCAGTTGATGACAAGCCTAACTCGATTTGAATTATAAGGCAGGCTGATTACACTCGGAGTTTGAAATTGAAAATGGGAGTCATCTCTTTTGGACGTGTTCTAATACCAACAAAAGCTTCTTACTGCAGACGTAACGCGCTTATATGAGCTCCGATCTAGAGTATAAAACTCTTGTACGACATGCTGTACTTTAAAATGTAGCAACTGCAGTTTACGATGTACTTTATACGCGTTTTCTCCACTCGGCTCTTCGTGAAGTTGTCTAGGTAAATTGTACAAACTGTAAAGTATTTGCCGCAACAATACACCAAGACGGAGTCATTTTAGAAAGAGCTTTACGGGAATAAAACTTCTATTTGTCGTCATACGATATTAAATTTGCACAAGCAAATCCAATAACTTCAGGAAATATTGTTAGAGGTATTTCTCTTAAAGTAGCGAATAGTTTACTTTTATAAATGAGTTCATGAAAAGCTTGATTTGAATGTAATATCAAACTTTTCGTAACAAAATAATAACGACTAATAAGTAGAAATCAATAATTACTAGCTATCATTCTGACACGGGCCCCCATATCTGCTTGTCAAGGCCAACAAAGTCACATGACTGTTCGCGCCCTATTGTATTTAACATTTCTTGTTACCTACACCCTACACCAAAAATTCTACTTACATCTATTCTTTATATTTAAATTTTTAAATTCATTCAAGAAATTTTGTCCTGCTTTTCTAATTTTTCGAAATGTTTCCAATTTATTGTCAGGAACACAGTATTGAGAAATACGTAGTTTAACAGATATTAAGTATTATAGTTTTTTTGAGCATGGACGGGAAAGCTTAAAAAGAGAGTGACTGCCGTGGAAATGAGGTACTTATGTGGTGTATGTGGGAATATAAGACGGGATCGAGCGAAGAATAATTTGGTGTATGAAGAATGTATGGTTAGGAACAATTTTATTAAGAGTTGGTGTGAGTCAGTTGAGATGGTTTGGGCATGTGAAGAGAATGGCGAGAGAATGGGGAGTGAACGGCTTGTTAAGCGTATATATCTTGGTGAAGTTGACGGTTTTCGACTGCCTGGCCAGCCAGTGTGAAAGGAATGGATGGGATTGGTAGGGTGCTTAAAGAGTAAAAGTTTCCAAGTGGGAAGAGAAGAAGAGCATGTATGAATGCGATTATGAGTGTGGCCAATGTGAAAGAAGTTTGCTTAGACAGAAATGTGTGGCGAAGGATGATTGTTTCGTAACTATTATTGTGACCCGGATGCGGTATTTCGCTACCGAACATCGGTCACTTTAATATGTTTAAGAGTAAGGATTTGTTGTATGATGTTATTCTTATTGTTTTCGGGTTTGTGCGAACCCACTAAGTGGGACACGCGTGATTTTATGTATGTATGTAGATATTGTGACGTGCGCCCCTGACTTATACGTATACGAGCGCCGCTACTGGTAGAATATTCCGAACGTATTATTTTAATTAATAATATATCTCTGATTTTTTACACTTCACCCATATAAATAAACGTTACAATATCATCCTTCCAACATCCCCACACACATACACACACATACATCCACACACACAGACATCATCGTAAAAATATTAAAATCGGATTGTATGGACCTTAAAACGTGCTTAATCATTAAAATCTGGATATGCGATTTTTATCATGAATCCAATACCTCTCTTAACGAGAAGTAAAAAACCTGATGTGGCCAGCACAATACCTTCCGTCAATCCTGTGTATTATTTACAAATTCCATACATAAATTTTCTTGCAAAAGATTATAAATTTTTGGTATTATGTAATTCCCTTTCTCGGCAACTGAATTCCATACTCCTGATAACAAACAAACCACATGAAATAAGAAAATTATGAAATTTTGATTGAAAAATTATAACACTTGTCAGTTATGGACATAATTAATTGCTGTCATTTTGACACAGGTGAAAGTCATGTTACTGCACGCGCCCCATACATAAATTTTCTTGCAAAAGATCCTATATTTCCAGTAAAGTTATTTCATTAACAAACTATGCAAATTGCACTTGACACTGACATCTTCTTCTTTAGTTTTTCCCATTCGTTAGGGGGTCGCTATTTTTTATTTTCTTCTTCCACTCATTTTTGTTTTGCGTGTCGTCCTCATTCAGTTCCTTTTCTCTCAAGTCTTCTACAATACAGTCTTTTCATCTTATATTTGGTCTTCCTATGTTTCTTCCACCTTCTATTAATATATTCATCTCTCCTCATAACATGTTCAAACCAATATGTAATCGTCTCTCTTATATCTAGAAACTTCTAACACTAGAGTTACTTCCCTTATTCTTTCATTGATTTCATTTTATTGATACTGACATCTGTCAATTTGAATTACCTGAATATATTAGCAGTTTCCATGGTTAAGTTAGCATAGCTGGCTGAATTATGAAATTTATATAAAATTTATTATCGTTATTCTTCTTTAAGTCTATATCTGTTGAATATCAAATATAAAATGCAATCAAATCATATAGGCAATAATATATTTTTTAAGTTATAATAACATTTAACTGATTTTTTCAAGAAAAACTGTTAAAATCTTCAAATGAGGATACTTCCGGTTGACCAATTATAACCAAAATCTAAACAGGTCTGCATATGGTTGTAAGGAAGAGGAATACGCAAGAATTGTAATTTTTGGAATTCTAGTATTGGAGATATCGTGCCCGAAAACGCGGTCACACACACACACACACACACACACACACACACACATACACATACACACATACACACACACACGCACACACGCACACGCACACACACACGCACACACGAACACACACACACACACATACAGACATCATCGTAAAAATAGTAAAATCGTATTGTAAAGACCCTAAAACGTGCTTATTCAATGAAAACTCACCACCGATTTTTTTGACCAAAGACAATACCTTCCTTACCTAGAGGTGACGGAAGGTAAAAAGGTGAAGATTTCGTCTTAACACAAGCAAACTAAATAAAATATTACTTTATATTCAACTGTTTTCATACCTAGATAAATATATTCTAAATCAACCTTGTATATTATAAAACCGAATGCTTAGTACAATGCAGTTTAATAAAAAAATATAAAACTATTCATCCAGGACGATAAAAATATCTATCCGGCTCTGACATATATTTTTAATACACTCGGTGTTAATACTTCTCGAATCATAAACAACGCTAACAATTTCCGGTGTTTGTAAAAACCAATCACAAAAACTTTTAACCGCGGTTATTTTACTGCAACAAACGATAAAATTACTGTCCATTCAGGAGTCCTCAACTGCCTCAATAACTCATCTCCTTCAAAGTCACTGAACGGTATCGTAAACCACCAAATATCTTTACAAAATCCCAGCGAACAGGTAGATAGTGAACAGGTTAGGCGGCTGACAGGTACAGAACCATTTCCTACTATACTCCCATCTCGTGTACGTGAAAGACAGAGATGGATATAAACAAAATTTATGGACCTTAGGTACAAGGTTACGGAAAGGCTGTATCATCTGTTTCTACAGATCGAAAAATTAATAGAATAGTGAAACTCAAACCTTGAAGAACTTCCTGCGAAAATTCTTGGAATAGTTAAAGTTATGGAAATTGTATGTTTTTTTTTTCATTGGAAATTGTGAAAAAATAAAACTTAATAAATAAATAAATATATCATCACGGCATATTACCCATTGCTGGGTGTGCCAATCTGCTTTGTATACATATTTCGGTAATGATGATAACACATTTGTACTATACGGGCGTTTACCAGGCGTCACCTAATGTGTAATCATTGCTGGTGTGCAATGTGCACCACCGGGGTCAATTTTGTGCCATTCGGAATATTTGGTGTTGGTAGGAATTGAATCCAGTTCCCCAGATTCGCGATAACACACTCAGGCACGCGGCCACGAGACTTCAAATCAGGGACTAAAAACGAAATAGAATCAAAAGCAAAATAACGAAATAAACCGATATTTTTTTTTCCGTTTATGATTGAAAACAAAATAATTAATATCGGATACCGGTTTAAACCGTTATTTTATTTAAAATTTTATTTTATTTATAGTAATACTTTACACAGATGCGTGAAGTTGGCATCAAGATATAGGCTACTAATTTTTAAATTGTTACTACGATTTAGTACCCAATTTGTACCAATAAGTACCCACAAAAAACTTTTGTTTTTTCCTCTGCGTAGAAGTTATTCATTGTTTAATTATTTTGGTGCCAACTTCAGGCTAGCACCACAATATAATTTTTTTTGAAAAATAATTATATTATAGATTATATATCTATATCTTCAAATCTATGAAGGTATAATAAAAATTTTAAATGTGTAGGATAGAGAACTTTGGTTTTTAAGATTGGTAATAACATAAATTTTCAAATTTATAAGATTTTTGTTAATATATTACTACTTCCGGTTTCCCAATTGTTACCAGAATCTATTCAACTCTTTCCATTACTATTAGATTGAAGAATCAGTAGTTACACAGGCCTTTAGTCATAGAATTTGAGAAATCGTACATAGAACAACCTCAGACACACACACACACACACACATACACACACACACACACACACACACACACACACACACACACACACACACACACACCATTGTAAAAATATTAAAATCGAATTGTAGGGACCTTAAAACCTGCTTATTCACTAAAGTCTGGATATGCGATTTTTAGCATGATTCCAATACCTCTCTTAGCGAAAAATAAAAATTAAATGGTACATCTACTACACGGCATATTGATCATAAGTCAAACATTTATTTTAAAATTCGTAAAATTAAAGACTTTTTATTTTTAGTGCCATTTTTGGCACGTTTTTTATTTTTTTTAATAATAATGATTTATTTGTTATTCTATACTAGTTAAGTGAATAAATAATTCATTACTATTTTTATTTAAATTTCGTGTCGACCAGTCAAGCTACAGATACAGACAAGTTCGAGCTAATATTAAGACCGGTGTTTATCATTTATTATTGCTGTCTTTTGTCAGTGTATTTGTTACCTACAAATGAGAATGTGTTCTGCTGGTAGTAAGTGCAATTCTCGTGAAAAACTTTTGTTTGGGAAATTAAAATAGTGTATATTTGTTTCTTTTAGTATCAGACTAACTTTCGTGATATGAATATTTAATGTGTGGTGGTTTCCAATGGACTAAATAGTGAAATAACTGAAATTTTGTCCCAATAAACGTTCCTAGAAGCAGTGGTCGTTGATTTCCGGAGATGCTGAGATCTTCGAAGCCTCTGTTGGCCAAATTGGACTGATAGTAGGCCAGGTTTGTTCAACATTTATCTTATTTTATTTTATAATTCTTCCATAGCTTATTAATATTAGTTAATCTGTTAATAATAACAGATTGTCTCACCGAGAATAGATAATAATTAGAACAATTTGACCAAATTTATTTGTCTCAAATAATTTGACTATGTTTAAATTATTTCAACTAACATATAAATACTGTTTGACAGTGTGAACATTTAAAAAAAAATCATTAGATGGTTATTAATCAATATGGGTTCTCTCTCTCTATATTATGAAAACTGTGGGGAATTGACATACGCCACTTCGTGAAACTGTGAAGTTGGTCAGTTCATCCAAACGAGTGAAGTATCTCATTTTTTGCATTTTATGAGTTACATCATTTCGTGATATTGACGACGATATGACGTCTGGCGACGAAAATATGAACTAGTGTAAGGTAGTTAGTCCCAGCCAAGGTAGCGGCGAACACGACATTTCTATTACTTATTTGACAAATAAATCATGAGTAAAATGAAATTTCTAGTACTAACAAAATCTAAAAGTTGAACAAGTTTTTGTTGCGTTGAGAAATATAGGCACGTCAGTAGCTCGCAGAAATGCAGAGATTAGTTTCCATAATTTCCCGAAAACAGGAACCAAAATTCTATGAAAAAAATCTGTTGTGGCCAGCACAATACCTTCCATCAATCCTGTGTATTATGTATAAATCTACTTCAACATCCTCATCTCTGCCACATTAATTTACTTTCTATTTATACTGACATCTGTCAATATGAATTATATGAATATATTAGTAGTTTCCATGTTTAGCATAGCTGGCTGATTTATAAAATTTAATTTCTTTAAAATTCTTTAACTCTATATCTATTGAATATGAAGTATAAAATGCAGTCAAATCGTATAGAGAATAATATATTCTTTAAGTTATAATTACGTTAAATGTCAATAAATCAAATTTAACTGTTACATCTTCAAATGAGGCTACTTCCGGTTCACCAATTATAACCAAAATTTAATCAGTTGTTCTTCTGGATGTAAACTTGAGGAATACGAAAAAAATAATTTTTGGAATCGTGGTATTGAAGTTATGCGATCCGAAACTTTTGTCACACACACACACACACACACATACATACATACCGACATCATCGTAAAAATGGTAAAATCGTATTATAGGGACCCTAAAACATGCTTACTCACTAAAAATTCATAATCCTTCCTTACCTAAAGGTCACGGAAGGTAAAAATTGGAAAGGAACCGAACAAAAATCTACGTGTGTGCTACTTGCATTTTGTGAAGCAAGATTATATTTTGCCAGGTATAACTTCATGAAAAAATCGGATGTGGCCAGCACAATACCTTCCGTCAATCCTGTGTATTATTTACAAATTCCATACATAAATTTTCTTGCAAAAGATTCTAAATTTCCAGTAAAATTATTTCATAAACAAACTATGCAAATGGTCCTGGACACGGACATCTTCTTCTTTAGCTTTTCTCATTTTTTAGGGGTCGCTATTTATTATTTTCTTCTTCCATTCCTCATATCTTATTAACATTAAGCTTGCAGGCAGTAGAGATTGTAAATATGTGTCTTTAAGATATCGTTAATCAAAATTCCTTCACTAATATATTATGCAGAAAAAGTACCGACAAACAAAATATTTATTCCTAGTTTTTATGTATTAATTATGTGCAAATTACAAGAAAGTATCTACTACACAGGCAAACTTACTCAAATGAACTTTTCCCTCTGTCGTATACCATAATTGTGACGTCACAACTAGGCTGTATGAGGTGTCAATCTTTCGCTGATTCTATACATTCGCTTTTGGAAGAAGTTTAAAAACATGAAACTTGTCTTAAAAGATGTTTTAAATTATTTAAATGTTATTTATATTAAACTTAAGATGTTTGCTCAACTTGAACCGCGAACACTATATTTTCATTTTTCAGCTTCTGTAGTGAATTTGCATAATTTCAGGCATAATCCAAAAAAAATTATCTAATTACATATAAATTGATCTATTTATCTTGTTTGCAATTCCTCCCCTAGTAGCTGTTTCTTTGTCTCCATTCTTCAGTTGTTCTGCCTTCGTGCGACGTGTTATTTTCAATAGTCGAATGTCTCGTGTCACCACCGTGCGTGTTTTGTTTCATGGCGTGTTACATGTACTTCACTTTTTCTTCAAAACAATCAGAAAAGGTTATTACCTGTGTTCTAAATTAAATTCTTAATAACTTTAGAACATATTTTATTGAAGTGCTGTTGATTGATTGCACTTGTTTTTCGATTGTGGAAATATTGTTACAGCTATTTTATCTGATAAACGTCAAATGGAAATGTTAAATCTGAAATATAGCCATGTTGTGGATTTTATGGAAATTGTTTACTGTTTTAGCAACATTTGTAATCAGCAGTAATTATAAGTAATTAATTTGCATTTGTTTTGATATGTATCTTTTACTGTCTATAAAAGTTAACACCGGTTACACGTGGAAAAACCAATATGTATTTATTTTTAGAACTGATAAAATTACACACATTTTTTAGGAACAATAGTTATTTCTACATTAACATATCCGTTACATTAAAATAATTAAAAATTAAAAAAACATTAGGAACAAAAATTACATCGCATTTAATGGCACAAACTTGACCCCTGTGCCGCACTCTCCACGCCAGCAATGAGTGCCCGTGAGGTGACGCCTGGTAATCGTCCACACGGTACAAATATTCCATCATTACCGAAATCTGTTTACGAAGCACACCCAGCAATGGGTAATATGCCGTGATGAAATATTTTTTTTTTTTTAGGAACAAATTTGATGTGGCCTGCACCATACCTTACGTCAATCCTGTGTATTATGTATAAATTCCATACATAAATTTTCTTGCAAACGATCCTGTATTTCCAGTAAAATTATTTAAGAAACAAACTATGCATATTGTACTTGACACTGACTTCATTTTCTTCTTCTTTAGATTTTCCCATTCGTTAGGGGTCACTATTTTTTTTTCTTCCACTCATTTCTGTTTTGCGTATCGTTCTCATACAGTACCTTTTCTCTCAAGTATTCCGCAATACAGTCCTTCCATCTTATATTTGGTTTTCCTGTTTCCTCAACCTTCTATTACTAAGCTATTCATTCTTCTTCCAATATATTCTGTATCTCTCCTCATGACATGTTCAAACTAATGTAATCGTCAATCTTGTATCTTTCTAAAAACTTTTATCTATCTCAACATTCTCATCTCTGCCATATTCATTTACTTTTCATTGATACTGACATATGTCAATTTGAATTATCTGAATATACATATTAGCAGTTTCCATGGTTAGCATAGCTGGCTGATTTATGAAATTTAAATAAATAAATAAATATTTCATCACGGCATATTACCCACGCCAAAAATTACATCGCATTTTAATGGCACAAAATTGACCCATGTGGCGCACTCTCCACGCCAGCAATGAGTGCCCGTGAGGTGATGCCTGGTAAGCGCCCGCACGGTACAAATATTCCATCATTACCGATATCTGTACAAAGCAGATTGGCACACTCTGTATGAAATTTAATATCTTTATAATTCTTTAAGTCTATATCTATTGAATATAAAGTATAAAATGCAATCAAATCGTATAGAGAATAATATATTCTTTAAGTTGTAATAACATTAAATATCAATAAATAATATTTAATTGCGTTTTTTCAAGAAACTATTAAAATCTTCACATGGGTGTACTTCCGGTTGACCAATCATAACCAAAATCTAATCACCCCTTCTTCTGCATGTAAACTTGAGGAATACGAAAAAAATATAATTTTTGGAATAGTGGTGCTGAAGTTATACGATCCGAAACTTGCCTCACACACACAGACACACACACGCACATCCACACACACACACACACACATACACACACACACACATACACACAGACACACATACACACAGACACACATACACACAGACACACACACATACATACATACATATATACATACATACATACATACATACATACATACATATATACATACATACATATATACATACATACATACATACATACATACATACATACATACATACATACATACATACATACATACATACATACATACATACATACATACATACATCAACGAAAAAATGGTAAAATTCACTAAAAACTCATCATTGAATTTTTTGACGAAAAACAATACCTTCCTTACCTAAAGGTGTTGTAATTACAACGATTAACATCAGCGAACTTTGAATTTTTGACTAAAATACTAATTATAAAGAAGATATTCGGGTCTATTCTGTAACTCAGTGGTTAATTTTTAACAACTGGTTAAAAAAATTATCCAATAGATATCAATTTGACAACTATTAATCCATTTTTTTGTTATATGTCAACATACTTGATTGGTTATAATTTTTAACCAGTTGTTAAAAATTAACAACTGAGTTACAGAATAGATCCGATTAAGTATTATTCATTTTATGTTCATTGCTAGAGCTCGGTATAATGTGACTAATATAAAATTTGTCACAAATTCCTTCGTTTGCGAGTACGGTGTACATTTCTGTGATGTTCTAATTTCAGTTGTTCCATGTCAGAAACCTCGTAAGATGAAATGGTTGTTTTGATTACGTCTGGCCTATTGTACTGAGATTGTAACATTGCATTTAACCTTCGTAGAACTTAATGAATCCAGCTGTGCGCAATAATTAATCAAACGACCTTTTTCAAACTGACCAGCACAGTTCTAACGCCGCTTTGCGCTTTTGTATCATTCCGAACAACAATTCTGCTCGTTGCCAACGACACTGTGCCATGGTTTTGTACTCATTCACCAAACACACAAGATGAAATTAATTCATGTTTAAGGTCATGAATCGTATAATACGGAAACATAAATATGTACTGTCAATAAATACTTGACCACTATTTTAGGCATAGATTCTACAGGGTGTTATATTTTAATGGACCCAGCAAATATCTCGCTTATTTATTAAATTAGTATTTTTTTTTCATATAACATGATTTATACAGCAACATGTAAGGTACTTGATGACGGATGTACATTCATGATACCACTTCCGGTTTATTAGTAATTAATATCAACTTTGAAATTTCAAATGGAATGTTCCTTATTCTTATTTTCTGTATTATTATGACAAACAAAATATTATTTCGTTTAATAATAATAGTTACAATTGTTTTAGTTCATTGTTTTATTCAAGCACACTATTCTCTTTTCGACTAGTTGTATAAAAAAGTGCTCGCCATTTTACTTTTTAATAATGTAACATATGGATTATTTTACATGATTGTAAGCAAATGTGATGTAATTTTCAAATTTGTAAAAAAAATATAGTATGTTCCATTTGAAATTTCAAAGTTGATATTATTTACTAATAAGCCGGAAGTAGTATCCGTCATCAAGTAGCTTACATGTTGCTGTATAAATCATGTTAAATGAAAGAAATTACTAACTTAATAAATAAGCGAGATATTTGCTGGGTCCACTAAAATATAACACCCTGTATACATAAAGTTATAGAAGTAGGAAGTAGGTACATAACCAGATGTACCTAAAATAACTTCTGTTATTAAAATATTCCGACAGATACTCCTTTAATTAATTATTGAACATTAAAAAATATTTATTTATAAATTGAATATTGAAAAAAAATCTATATTAACTAGGTGAAAATTAGTGGTGGGATCCGGATTCGGATAGTTTCGGATCCAAAAATATCCGGATCCGGATAATTGAATGTTAAAGATTCCGGATCTCGGATCCAAATCTCAGTATCGGATCTTGGATTCGAATCAGAGTATATTTTGAAATCCGGGTACTCGGATCCAAGTTTTGTCCGATCCTCACAGCATTATTTTAGGACTGGAACACGAAATTTATAATGAAAAATTATGATATATGACATCTAGATACATAATTACTAGCTATCATTCTGACACGGGCCCCCATATCTGCTTGTCAAGGTCAACAAAGTCACATTACTGGTTGGACCCTATTTTATTTAACATTTCTTGTATACTCTTCACCAAAAATTTAAATTCATTCTATGAAAAAATTTTGTCCTACTCTTCTAATTTTTCGAGATGTTTACAATTCATTGTCAAGATTGACAGTATTTTTGAAGGGTATATGCAATATACCTATAATAATGTTTCCGGATTTCTGACAGACATTTATCTATCTGTCAGTTACATTTTAATTTTTCAATTGGTTTCCATGGCATTATTTGGGCTGTAAGATTTATTACAATAGATTATTATATCTATAAAAGATATAATAAAATATTTATATATATCAGATAGAGAATTTACTCTTGTTTAATACTAGCAAGAACAAAAATTTTCAAAAAATAATATTTAAAAGTTTTTTTTAAGAATCTGCTACTTCCGGTTGTCCAATTATTACCAAAACCTTTTCAGCTCTTCCCAGTAATGTCCGATTGGGAAATACGTAGTTAAACAGATATTAAGTATTATAGTTTTTGAGAAATCATCCTTCTAACCTCCCCACACACATACACACAGAATTCATCGTAAAAATATTAAAATCGGATTGTAGGGACCATAATACGTGCTTAATCATTAAAAATCTGGATATGCGATTTTTAGCATGAATCCAAAACCTCTCTTAGCGAGAGGTAAAAACTGCATTTTAAATTTTACCATAATATTTTATTCGATGAATGGATCAACTGATGAATAAAATGTTTATTCGTCAATAGTGAAACCACCGGGCGTTAGAAGTGGCATTATATTCAGAATAGAACAAGATTCATGGCCTATTTTTATTCGAACAGGCATATACCAACATTTTTACACATTTTGCTAAATATAAAATATACGAAATAAATAAGAAACGCTTTATAAATATAACAATGCAATCGAATGGATACATTAATTATAACACTTTTTTTGTTAAAATCAATTGTTGTTCATTAAAAACACTTTCATAACAAGTGATATATATTGTTTATCATATAAATGAAGCTAAAAATAGGTGAAAAAAACAGATAAGTATTTCAAAATACATCTAATAAAACTACATCAAATTATGTTTGAAACAAATGTGTTTTAGAAGTAATAAAATAAAATAATGAAAACAATACCTGCAAAAGGATGCCGCCAAAACATATCCGAGTTCATCCGTGTATATCCAATAAAAAACAATTCACACTTTAACACCTGTGATACACTAAAAAAACGGAAGCACTACAACTTGCACAATAAGAAAAAGCTAAACGAAATGAACATTTAATAATTAACAAGTAATTAATAGTACGTTCTATTTACTTAGAACGATATGGTGTAAACAATTCCGCAACCGCCGTGATTTCAATTGCTCCATACGTGCTCGCAACGCACACTGATGCAGAGCATGTGTGAATGTATGGAGTGAACATATGTGCAAGCGGTAGTGTGGTAATTCGTGCGGTTTAATTAGATTCAACAGTAATTATAAATATTTTTATTATTACCAGCAAATGTTATTATCTTATGCAATATGAAGAGCTTATAGTTTTTCCTTATAACCATACATTTCTAATTTCGAAGTGAATATTTCTAAGCGACGACACAATGCAAAAATGCTCGTCATTTTGGAATTTCATGTTTTTAGTCTTTTTGCAAAGAAATGTTTACAATATTTTATCTTAATTGCTCGCATATAATTTATGTATAAAATATTACTGAAATGGTAATGACCTTGCTAAGATATTCACAAGAACAAGCAGAAATTTTAAATATTTATATTTGTACCTATATTCACAATAAATTTTGCAATTTGCCGCCATTTTTAACATTTAAAGTATCATCCGTGGATCAACTAATTGGAAAAGAATAATTTCAAAATTACCTTCGGATTATTTGTGCGTTTTACACTGGCTTGCAAAAAAAATCGCGTACACCTGTTTTTTGCTGTATTGAGTCGGTCTCGATTGTTAACTTGTCAGTGTCACAAGTTAGTGTCATTAGTGTCAATTAAGATGCCAAAATTATCAGAAAACGAGAAAGTTGTAATACTATCTAAGTTAGAAGAGGGATGGTCACTTAGATCAATAGCAGAACATTAAGATTAAATAAAGTACTGGACGCTGATGGAGCGATAATAAATTACTAATGTTACTTCGTCCATAATTTGTTTGTCATAATTTTTACTTATTTATAATCCATTTAAAAATAAATACTTGGTTGTTCTTTAATTTTTCTAGAATATATTTGTAATTTAGTAGTAACTTACCACAATTGCTAATTGAATTTATTCTAAACATTTTATACTTTCGTTTTTGTAAATGAATGCCCTATTTTATTTTCACAATAGTGCAGCATTTTTTTTTTTTTGGTTATGTAACATACCGACAGAGCAGTTATATGTCAGATTGATTTGTAAAGGTGGTAAATGTGTCACTACAGTGCCACTTGTTTCTGACTAAACGTTTCTATTAAGAATGTAGACAAGTGACATTTCTCAACATTGTATAGTTAGAAATTTGGACAATGAGCGTTTTTTCTACAATGTCGCGCTAGAGCGGCAAAGTGACATTTTGCGTTGACAAAAGAGAGCGCAAATGGCTACTTTCTATGTAGACTGTAGAAAAAAGATCTTGTGTGTGTTTCGAGCGCAAATGGACATTGTCGATTTCGAGAGAATGCCGCGACAATAACATCTCAATCGACAATGTCCTATTTTGCACTCTTAATACACAAATAGCTATTTTATGCTCATTAAAATAGTCTTGTAAAATAGAAATTGTTTACTAACTTAACCGACCTTGTAGCTCTTATAGTTCTCGAGATAGCGATAGTGGACAAAATAAAATACACATCCTGTATATTGTTTGTTTACAGCTGAGCTGTTTTTACACATAAACCTAAATATAACCTCAATTTCGACATTTTGTTCTTCCAACGTACCTTACGATTTATTTTTGTTGCTAGTTTTCTTGTATTGTCGCAGTAAATAAATAACTTTGATAAGGTTTAATTACACGGTTCTTGTATTCTTGTCTATAAAAGTTTTAAAAATTATTATAAAAATTAATATTATTGCGTTTTCTAGTTTTTTATAACATTACGTTTTATTTCTGTATTCCTTAAATATCGTGCCATCATAATTCCTTTCATAAATATACTGAAATGCTCAGTAAAACAAATTATAGTTCTATTTTAGAAATATGAATTACAGTAACTTAATAAATAAAACAAGTTTTCGTTTAACTTCTGTACGTTATACATTTATAATAATGACTTCTGAAAGTAAATTGAAATTATTTACCGGAACTTATTTCTTCCTTATTAAAATAATCAATATATTATTATATCTTCTATCCGTTGCTGAATTTAACATTCTACATTTGCATAGATTTAATTAATCGTACTTTGTACCATACAAAATGTTTACTAGAAAACACATTACACGTATGCAAAAATGTTCTAGGATCTAAGAAAGGATCCAGAGAGTAACTTTTTTGCGATGTAAAATTGAATTGAAAGTCGGGTTCTCCGATATTCAATCAGTAACTTTAAAAATACAAATATACAATAAAATTTTTGAAAGATGTCCGATCAAGGTCGTCTACGAATTGTATGAATTCAGATTTTTGCTCCGCGCATTATGACAAATTCAGTAGTGTCGTTAGCTTAGTTTTTATGAGGGTACATAAGATACTACTGTTATTTTATTATTATTATAAAAATATATGTTACAATAAAAGCATTCAAAAATAAGTCAACTGGTAAGTTTATTGGCAAATGTAAAACCAAATATGTGAAAATAAGATACTGACACAATGTCAGTGTCAGTGACTCTGACACAAAATAACGTTATTCGTACAGCTATGGATCAAGGTAATGTATCTGAAATAATAAATAAACTTACGTTAAAGCGAAAGTATTATCAACAACGAGCATCGTTTTAAAGTGGAATGTCCTAACTTAGTCGAAACAATATGAATTTTTGAAAGACAAGCGTGTTATATCTATCCTTATCGCAAATACTTATAGCTTTTGCAAAGGAAAGAGATAAATGTATGCCAATTTGTTAATTCGTTCTTGATACAGATGACCTTGATCGGACATCTTTCAAAAATTTTACTGTACATACCTACATACTAAAGTTTTGCCCATTGTTGGGTGCGGAAATCTGCTTTATTTTTACCTCCCGCTACCATTGAAGGGAGGTATAGGGATCATGCTACAAATCGCATATCGAGATTTAAATAAATGACCACGTTTCAAGGTGCATTCTATGGATGCAATTTTAATTTTTTCACAATGATGTCTGGGTGTGTATGTGTGTGTGTGTGTGTGTGTGTGTGTGTGTGTGTGTGTGTGTATATGTGTGTGAATGTGGATCTTCTGGACACTAGCGCAAATACTATCAATCGCAGAATTTTGAAACTTTGTATTTCGACCTTACTCTAATATGGAAAGAAGCCATTAGATTTTGGTGTAAATCGGATAACTGGAAATCGCACTTTACTAGAAGCTCAAAATAGTTTTCCAAAAATACCTTTAAATATCATTTTTTCGCGATTATGTTATCATAAAAATTAATGATTATGACAGGCATTAATAATTTTTCTAAATATTTTATAGATAAATTAATAAAATAACCAATTTTATAAATCTCGGAATCTATGTTTTAAAGATAAACACAATTTCTTAGTCACACAGTTCATATTTCAAATGTATGTAACTGACAGATAAATTTCACAAAAAATAACCATTTCAAATTAATAATAGTAACGTTTTAAAAAGAAAATTGTAAATAGAATAATAGTTATATGGAAAGAAACTTAATATAAAAATAATAATAAATATATCATCACGGCATATTACCCATTGCTGGGTGTGTTAATCTGCTTTGTACACAGATTTCAGTAATGATGATTATATATTTGTATCGTGCGGGCGTTTATCAAGCGTCCCCTAACGGGTCCTCATTTTTGGCGTGGAGAGTGCACCACAGAGGTCAATTTTGTGCCATTTAAAATTCTAAATAGTTGGTGTTGATAGGGATTGAATTCTGTTCCCCAGATTCATGACCACAGACACTCAGGCACGCGGCCACAAGTACCCATAGGTATATGTATTTAAATTAATAAAAATTAAATAGCGGGAGGTAATGTGTTGGTCACATCAGATCGATTTTTTTGACCAGACAATACCTTCCTTACCTCTGTATTAAGGTACCCAATATAACCCTTATATGTATAGTTCTCCATACTGTTTTACTGAATGAAATAACAACTTTTTAGTCAGGAAAAGCTTCCGACAGCTGCAATAGTTATTTGCGTTATAAGTTCGTGATCTCTAGGACGAGTAGACATATACAATTACGATCTACAGGCGACTATAGGAACCCTAGGGGTTTGCAGATTTAATCCTAATTTACATTAGCAGTACAATGACGATACAATTACAGTACGATGACGGTACGGTACTTCTTGCTCCTATATATTTTAATGGACCCATTTACATCTACGTTCTCGGTACGATGACAGTACGATGACGGTACGATAACGGCACATTGATATTCACTGATTTACATTAGCGGTACGACTACGGGACAGTATAGTTTTGTTTCTATTGAAAAAATCGAGGAAAAATATTGTATCGTAGTGACTGCGTAGTATTTGCATGCAACGGGGAGTGGAAGGTTGCGTTTGAAGAGTACGTGCACATCACGTTGATGTTCATGCCAAAATCAGCTGAATGGAAGTAAACATATGCTAGTACGTGATTGACATCTGACATTTTTGTGACTTTTTGATATTTGTCTTTTAGTTAAATGAGCAAGACATGAGAAACGATTGCATACATTATTGAACAAAAGTTCTCTGCTTATGATATAAACGTAAAATATAATCATAGATTATCACAGTAAGTACAAAAAAGTATCGTTTTGTAAAATTTTCTGGATTTTCATTTTCTTCTTCTTCAGCGATAGTAAGGGCAATTATAGACAAGTCGGTATTTGATTTTTTTTTAATATTGCACGATATTTTCTACTTTTGATAGACACATGGCATATGCACAGCAAACTGTCATAATACATAAAAGACAAAATTATAAGTTCGTACAGTCGTGGTACCGTCTAATGTAAATGCCTCTTGTAATTGACATACCGTCATTGTACCGTTATTGTATCGTCATCGTACCGTCATTGTACCGCTAATGTAAAGCCTTATTTCCCACCTCTACATAAACTTATTCGTATTGTCGTATGCAAAACACGTATGTTTTGTTATGTATTATTATAAAAAATATATAGTTATGTTTAATTGTAATCATATGTTATTTTATAAATTCTTGTACGATGTTTCAAATATAGTTCATATATTATAAATTAACGATATCAAAACATTTGATATCACTATCAAAGTAATATTTTTAAAATAAATTAAATTGCGATTACGTCAATTAATAATCATACGTAAATGTACGTAACCACGTAACTACATATTGAAAAATCGTTATTCATTTTTGCCTGTACATTCATTTAAAACAAACATTTATTCATCATAATAAACAGATTAAACAGCTGAATAAACGCCCGATTATCTAATTTTCCTCGATGCGTGAAAAATCCTTGACACTGTGAGTCGCGAAACTGTTATTATTTTAATGGCATACTATTACGTTTTTTAGTTTGTGAATGCAAATAACCGTTGTGGATTCGCAAGTCCTGTGGTCGAAAGCGCATAAACTGTTAGAGAAAGATACGATAGTATTTCAGGTTTCAGATAATTGCAAGCTGTCACTCATTTTTGATTTAGAAATTATATAGAACGTGCTGCATATTATTCAGATGTTTTTCTATTAACAATACTCCAATTTGTTTATTTGGGCTACGCCTACTAATCTAGGACGTGAACTCCGGGAATTATACCATTTTTATGCAGATTCATAATTGTTTTATTATAAGCCTCAAACTTTCAATTATCTATTCAGTATAATAAATAATTGTAGTACATTTTTTACAGAATTTATTGCAAAACAGTGTTATACGGTATTAAGAATGAACGTATAATTATTAAAGGTGAAGATCCAAAACCTAGCTAATATTAGGTGTTAACAATTATTCGAAAGTACAGTCAAACAGCATTTATTCTTACTATACCAAAGTTTGGGTGCACCTTGCACCTTCTTAATAGTCTACAACAATTATACAACAAAAATGTAATACATACAAAATAACAGAGACCTTATCACACTACAGTAAGATCTTACAAATTGTTACAATTCATGTACACAAAATACATTCGTACAATACATTCAGTTAATTTATTAAACAACTCCGTTAGTTGTTAGGACCTCTGGCATGGTTTACATGTTGCGTAATCTTAGCTACTCCGCTTAAATTTGTACTACTGATAATGAGAACTTAGTTCTCGAAATAGTATATAGCTTATTTTATAATTTTAAGGTTAAGGGGTAATTGTATTAGTTTTAGTTATAATTTAACCTCAGATTCCTCCTATTATTAATTGTTAATTTATTAAACATCGTATAAAAAATTCAAAGAACATACACACATACATTTGATCTAAAAAACCGAATAATACGGAAAATAGCCGGAAATATCCTGTGTAAGGATTCTGGTGACATCATTGATACGGACTCCTATTGGTCGTCTGTACACCAATAATAATGTAGCAAGTTGTAGGAATTTAAATAAAATGTAAAGAAATTAATAACTCAGTATGGCCTGAAATTTTCCTTTTCCTTTTTGAACTTTTCCAATACACCAAAATACACGCTGTTATGTCCTTGAATATCAGTTCTTGCATTGATATTATTGCAATCATCCCTGATATGGATGTAACATTTCAAAAAACATTCAATTACTCAAAACATGTTTCTTTAAATGTTACTGTAACGTGCACTTAACCTCCGAATAAGCGAGTTTTTCTAGAAGAACAACTCTTTAGAATTTCAATGTCCCGAAACTCTAAATCAGTAAAAACATTAACATTTTATAATATTTAATAATTCAATTTTATGACAAATTAGCATGAAATGAATTACTTTTGTTTAATCTAGAAAAACTTTCCAATTAAATATGAAATTAAAACAAATAAACCTGCATAAGAAAACAATTGACGCAAGCGGCAATTTGTCAGTGAAGTAAAATTGCGAAAACAAAACTGCATATGATGCATTTGGAATCAAAATACATGAAGTGGATTGCGTCATCGATTTCCAGACGCGATCTAAGACGCCGAACACATTATGCCTGTGTAGGTATGTTCTAATTCTTTCAATGAACTAATGAAAATTCTTCGAACGCGATAACATTGTTAATTTAATGTACTTTTTATGGTTGTAACACAATTTTATATACCTTTGTTCTTAATTTTATAATGCTACAGTTAAACATTATGTATTGTTATTGGAAATAATATTAACATTTTATTTTTAATAATACATTTTTTTTATAACGTTTATTTTTATAACGAATTATTATTATGCTGGTGTAAATTTTATTTTAAATATGTTGAAATTAGTCCCCTTCAACAATTAAACATTTCACTGTTTCACTTGCTACAAGCTCCTAATCAATATTCTTTTGGAATGCTTTCAAAATAATCATGAATTGTACTAGTGTAACATCAAACTCTTCTTCAGACGAAAACTTTCCCGTAAATTATTTTTAGATTCAAAAAATACCCAAAAGTCGCATAGGCCAAAAGCTGAAGAAAATGCAATCTGTTTCCGTATTTCCACCCACAACCGTACTTTAAAAAATATACCAAATATTAAAATTAAAATATCTCTATCTTTGTCTAAGCGCGACGTTGCCACAGTTATTCTTCAACATTCATACTTTAGTGTCAGTGTATTGGAATACGACAGTTGTACATGTGTTAGTGCGATTGGTACAGTTCAAAGAAAAACTTTTCTACGGAAAAATAAAGCAAATTCATTTGTTACAGTGTTTGATATTACATTTTAACTATTTTTATAGAATTTATGTATATAATGTTAAAAAATATAAGTTATTGCAAATATAAACTGCATTAGCTTAATTTTTATTTTGAACATACAAGTTTTTGAATAGGTGCACTCGAGTGACAACTACCTTAACTAAGTTCAAACTAACTTAACTTTCGCAACTTAATTTCAAAGGACAGGAAAATTTGTTTAAATTGTTAGTGCCAAATTTTACCTTCCGCCACCTTTAGGGTATGAAGGTATTGTCTTCGGTCAAAAAATTAGATGGTGAGTTTTTAATGAATAAGCATGTTTTAGAGGCCCAAGAAAACTATTTTACTATTTTTACAATGACGATTGTATGAATATGTTTGATAAAAAATTCTCCTACGATAACTCCAATACTACAATTTCAAAAATTGTAATTCTTTCATATTCCTCTTTTGTACGTCCTTCCTTCCTTTCCTTTATTTTTCATAAATCTTGCAGCCAATGATGCTGCAAGCTCACCATGGAAACCACAATGGAAAAAGTAAAAACAGATATCAGTGTCAAATACAATTTGTATTGTTCGTCAAATAATTTTATTTGAAATCGTCACTAAAGTGCACAAAAATCATCATTAAAAGTTCAGATATCGACAATAAAGTAATCCATTATACGACGATTTCATGCAAATGCAGTGTTGCCAACGTCATGATATATAATATATTTTGGGTACGTGTACGATGTAAATTTATAAGTAAAAGCACAAAAAATATATACAAGATGAACGAATTAAACAAATTCCGATGAAGAAGTTTCAGATAACACATAATTTTGAGTGTTCATTACGATAACTTCAATGTCCGGAGGTTCGCAACACTGAACGTAAGTGCGTTTGTTTGTCTGAGAGCAACTGACAGATTTGTCAATAACCTATAAAAATAATTATTGCTTTCATAGGGCCCTACGGCCTAAAGTAGAACTTCAGTACCTTGATACATAAATAACTATTATTGGAAATATATAATCTTTAGCAAGACCCTACCTTATCTGTGAGTAATTTATATAAAACATAAAAAATACATAGAATTAACGGAAGGTCATGTGTTGGCCACATTAGATTATTTTTAATATTATTTTCTTATTCTCAATAATCCTAGCGTTAGTCTTATATTAATATAAATTATTTTATAAAGTTATGTCATAAACTAATAAACTATAGAAACCATAAATAACGATTATGATTTTCTATGTATATTATCACTAAAATGCCAAATTACTTGATTTATGAAGTATTTGTAATTATCAAATTTTAACATTAATTTATAAATATGTCATTTATCGGAAATTTGTTATCAATATAGCAAAATATTTGCACGAGTTCAAAATATAAACAATAATAGAGAAAATTTCTTGACCCGGAGAGTAATAAAAAATAAATGTTAAATTTAGCAGAGTTACTAATCAAAAATAATTTTGTATGACAATATGTTTCAAAATATTCTATACCTACTTATCATTTATCTCAAAATAAGTATATCCAAGCATATAATTATTTACGGATACTACGAGTTGAGCATTAGTTTGCATTAAAAATATTTTCTCTTGCAAGATAAAGATTGTAACCGAATAATTTGCAAATGTTGTGTAGTCAGATTGCAATACCCGGTTTTTTATAAAACGACTATATTCGCCGTCAAATAAGTATGGAATGATGCTTAACTTTTTCCCTTCTCCGCACCCTGCCCCTTACCATGCAGGGTTACCACTTCTTCGTTACTTAGCATTTTCAATATTACCCATGAATTGGCAACATCATTATAAAAGCTATAACTCAAAAAACATTTAAATCATGTATTTCTACCTTATTCTAATATAAAAAGAAGCCATTACATTTTGATGTAAATCAGATAATTGGAAATGTGACTTTACTTGAAGTTCAAAATAGTTTTTCTTCGAAAAATACCTTTGAATGTTATTTATGTATTTAAAATAATAAAAATTATATGACGGGAGGTATTATGTTGGCCATATCAGATTTTTACCTCCCGCTACCCTTGGTAAGGGAGGTATAGGGATCGTGCTAAAAATTGCATATCGAGATTTTGGTAAATGACCACGTTTTAAGGTCACGGTGATTTCTGCGTGTATATGTGTGTGTGTGGATCCTCTTTACGCTCTAACTCAAATATTATCGTTCAGAAAATTTTGAAACTTTGTATTTCTACCTTATTCTAATATGGAAAGAAACTATTAGATTTTGATGTAAATCAAGCTCAAAAGCAGCTTCATCAAAAATATTTAGAGGAATATATTTTTCATCAATTATAGCGAATAGAAATGTTATAGATACCAGAAAAAGTCAATGTTAATCTGTTAAAATTTTGCTACGATTTTCAAAAAATTGCGACTAAACCTACTTATACAAAAATCATACTGCTACGAATTGCTGCATATTTCTTTTAATAATTTAATAACTAGAAACTAGTATGTCATAAATTTATGTATGTACCTCTGACGAAAAGTGTCTTAAGGTACTCACAAGTAATTACAGCCTCGGCCGTAAACAACTTGCTCATCCTTTTAAAATTCACTTTTCGTCCTAGATACATAATAGTATTTTATGTACCAAGGACGAAAAGTGAATCTTTAAGGTATGAGCAAGTTGTTTACGGCCAAGGCGGACAGCCGAGGGATTAATTACATGTGAGTACCTTAAAGACACTTTTCGTCTGAGATACATACATAATTTTATGTTATACTGGTTTCTAGTTTAAATTATTAAATGATATATGCATCACTTCCTAGCCGTATGAGTTTTGTATAGTAGGCTAAGACGCAATTGTTCGAAAATCCAACAAAATTTTGACAGATTGACAGATTGAAATTGAACTTTTCTGGTTTCGTTAACATTATAATTTTATATAATTGATGAAAAATACATTCCTCGGGATACTTTGGATGAAGCTCCTGAGATGAAGAACAATTTAATGCCCCATAAATATAGGACTCAATATGAAGATAAAATTCTAAAACAAAAAACATTGCTTTAGAAACCAGTATGACATAAAATACTATTTAAGTATTTACATGAATAAAAATTAAATTAAACGGGAGGTATTGTGTTGGCGTTGGCCACATCAGATTTTTATTCTGGAGATTGCAAAAAATACATTTTTCTACAGTCTGCACAGAAAGTAGCCATTTGTGCTCTCTTTTATCAACGCAAAATGTCACTTTGCCGCTCTAGCGCGAGAAAATAGAAAAAACGCTCATTGTCCAAATTTCTAACTATACAATGTTGAGAAAAGTCACTTGTTTACATTCTTAATAGAATCGTTTAGTCAGGAACAAATGGCACTGTAGTGACACATTTACCACCTTTACAAATCAATCTGGCATATAACTGCTCTGTCGGTATATTACTTAACCAAAAAAAAATGCCGCACTATTGTGAAAATAAAATAGGGCATTCATTTACAAAAACGAAAGTATAAAATGTTTAGATTAAATTAAAGCAATAGGTCAAGAAGAATAGAAAATAACGATAAATTAAAATTAAATATACAAGACGTTTTTTCTTTATATTAATCCTTATTAATTGAGTAGTAGTGTAAGTACAAAGTGTACATTTTATTATTTTTACCTCTCGCTAAGAGAGGTATTGCATTCATGCTAAAAATCGCATATCCAGATTTTATTGAATAAGCATGTTTTAAGGTCCCTACAATCCGATTTTAACATTTTTACGATGATGTCTGTGTGTGTGTGTGTGTGTGTGTGTGTGTGTGGGGGGGGGGATGTGTGTGTGTGTGTGTGTGTGTGTGTGTGGGGATGTGTGTGTGTGTGTGTGTGTGTGTGTGGGATGTTGGAAGGACAGTTACTCAAAAACTATAAGACTTAAAATTTGTTTAACAACGTATTTCCCAATCGGACATTCATGGGAAGATCTGAAAAGGTTTTGGTAATAATTGGACAACCGGAAGTAGAAGATTCTTGAAAAAAAATCTTCTAAATATTATTTTTTGAAAATTTTTCGTGGTAATATTAAAGAAAATTAAATTCTCTATCTGATACATTTAAATATTTTATTATATATTCCATAGATTTAGAGATAAAAGAAGTATAATATATAAAATAATCTGTTGTAATAAATTTGACAGCCGAAAGAATGCCATGAAAAATAGTTGATAATTTAAATTATTTGTAACTGACAGATAAATGTCAGTGTCAGAAATAATGAGTAATGAAAGAAAAATGTACTTGGAGAATCCCTTAATGCTTGATCTGTGACTATTATGGAGATGACAAGTCTAGGTTGAAGGACTTAAATTTGTTTCAAACATTATGGGACAATGTACACCAGTACTATAGACTAGAGTAACTTTGAATTGCAAAAAAGCTATCAAATTCTTCTCAAGTAAGTTGTAAATATTGACAAAATTACACATCGATATAAGAATAATCGGAGTGCAATCTATCCGTCACTTTATTAAAGGGAATTAGTGTTATTTAGATATAACATGTATGAAAAAATAAAATGTAAAAGAAGATATGTAAGAATAGATGCACAATCCATATATACATTTTAGGCCGCCCAAAATTAATGTTTTTACTAGAAGAATATGAAGAGAAAGTAAACAACGTTGTTCGAATTGAAAATTGCAGTTACCAGCCTAATATTTATATATGGTAAACTCTACTTTGTAATTTATTGTAACATAATTTATGGTAAAATATCTTCATGTTGAGACATGCTATTATTGAATAATAAAGAAGTTTATACGTCATAGATTTATATGAATATATTATTTGTATTTATAAAAATATTCTTTGCTTTGTGCATACAGCCAGGTAAAATATACGGCGAGAGGTTATGTGCTGGCCACATCAGATTTTTTGTTATGGTAGCGACTGTAGAAAAAATCTTGTGTGTATTTCGAGCACAAATGGACATTGTCAATCGACAATGTCCTATTTTGCGCTCTTAATACACAAATTGCTATTATCATGCCATTTTCAGAATTTTTAATGTAGTATCATATTAGCTTGATCTTACAATCAAAGAATAATAAATGATATATACACATATCCTTATATTTCTTTCAATATTATCGAAATTTTGTAATAACCCCAATAACTTTCACATTTCATTTGAAGATGTAAACAGTAAAGCCATCAATTATATCCTAACTGGATGATTCCTCTGTGTGACAGTTGAAGTGGCGTTGTCAAACACTTCCGGTATTGCGCGTGATGTTTGCGAGATTCGGTCCCGGTAAACTAGGAAATGAGTTGTTTCTGTTTACTGCGAGTGGGCTTGTATTGTATAGCTATAGCTCCACAGCGTGCTGTTTTCGCACTAGATGTATTTTTAGCGCTTTTATTAGTTTATTTCGTGTCCAGATCACTTTTCTCAGAATAGAGACTTCAGAGTCTTACGTAATTTTATTTTTTACCGGTTGCTCAGCACAGAAGCAAAGGTGACGAGGAAATGTATGCGTAATTTTACACATTTTACAAAATAATTACACAAATGCGATAAAAATGCAAATACAACAATTAATAAAATAAAAATATAAACTTTCTTCGTGGAATTCTACCATGTAGTATCGTAAAGGTTTAACATATTTGGTTATTAAACATAAAATTCAAGATTGAAATTATGTAATCAATATATATTAACGAAAGATTATTGTTGTATCGAATTGATTTCGGCCAATACGCGTAAGAAAATTAATGGTGGTTTTTGGCCATTTTCTCGAAAACAGTAGCCCGTATCAAAATTTTACAAGAATATAAAATTAAAGCTCCTAATTTTTTATACAAAAAAGATTTTTACATCTCAAAGAGTTATGTTAAAAAAAAAGTTAACCAGAATAACAAATGTAAATAATTTTGCCAACGCTTTCCTACAAATTCATCCACCACTCTGACTCAGTTACAGATACGATAACGCGGTTGGAAAATTTAAATTCACCATGAAATTATCCATCATGTCATGTATTACACGATTTTTTACCGATGAGCTCTTCGCGAGTTACTAACAACTTAAACTTATAAGAAATCTCTAAAAATATTAAACATCTACAAATCGGCTTAGTTCTCATTTTTACCTCTCGCTAAGAGCGGTATTGGATTCATGCTAAAAATCGCATATCCAGATTTTAGTGAATAAGCACGTTTTAAGGTCCCTACAATCCGATTTTAATATTTTTACGATGATGTCTGTGTGTGTGTGTGTACATGTGTGTGTATGTATGTGTGTGTGTATGTGTGTGTGTATGTGTGTGTATATGTTGGAAGGACGATTTCTCAAAAAATATAATACTTAATATCTGTTTAACTACGTATTTCTCAAACGGACATTACTGGGAAGAGCAATTCTTAAAAAAAATGTTTTAAATATTATTTTTTGAAAAAAAATATTCTTGCCAATATTAAAGAATAGTAAATTCTCTATTCTATCTCATACATATAAATATTCTATTATATCTTTTATAGATTTAGAGATAAATAAATATAAGGTATATAATAATCTATTGTAATGGAAACCAATTGAAAAATTAAAATGTTTGTAACTGACAGATAAATGTCAGTATCAAAAATCCAGAAACATTACTGAAGATTTTTTCTGAGAAATACATACATTATATTATTTCTTATTGTATTAATAGTTAAATATTTAAAAGTATAGATACAGGTATTCATATACCTTTCAAAATACTGTCAATCCCGACAATGAATTGGGAACATTTCGAAAAATTAGAAGAGTAGGACAAAATTTCTACACAGAATGAATTTAAAATTAAACAGTCTAAATATAAGGAATAGATATAAATAGATTTTTTTTGTGTAGAATGTAGGTATATAAGAAATATTAAATACAATAGGGCGCGAGCAGCCATGTGACTTTGTTGGCCTTGACAAGCTGATATGGGGCGACACATTTAAAGAAATTATTATATCTTCTGTAGATTTAAAGATATAGAAATATAATCTATAAACTAATCTGTTGTAATAAATCTCACAGCCTGCTCACATCCCAAACATTTCCATGATAACAACTACTTGAGAAATTTAAATGTGTGTATTTGACAGATAAATGTTACTAAAATCAGTGTCAAAAATTCAGAGATAGTACTGCAGGCTTTTTCTGGGAACGATATTTAATATTTCTTATTGTATTATTAATTATATATTTAAAAGTATAGGTATATTATATGAACCCTTCAGAAATACCGCCACTCCCGTTAATGAATTGGAAAAACCTCGAACATTTAGAAGAAATGGAGAAAACTTGCTTATAGAATGAATTTAAAATTATAGAAAATTCGTAAATATAAAGATTAGGTGTAGTTAGACTTTTTTGTGTGTACAAGAAATGTTAAATACAATACTTATTTTTTCATCCCCGTACCTTTTATAGGGTACAAACCCCTATTGACTGGACACAATTACATTAAATAAGTACGATAAACGACAACCATATAGCTAATATAATTACACATTATGTTTCCTCATAATAATTCAAGTTACTTTTTAATCTCATTTGTTCAACGATTATTCTCATTGAAAAATGAAATATAATAGAGCTTTGTAACAAATATTTAAAAAATGTAATTGTTCTATTATCGCAAAACTATTACATAAAATGTTTCTATAGAAACGTACATAAAACCCACTGAAACATTTTTTAGTTTCATTATTCTCGTATTTTATTTGTTATTAACGTCTTTAAAGAATCTTATAACTACTTCATAAATCAGTATCCATTTCCGCTTGATAAGAACAATAAATAGCAGGACATTATAATACGAATAAAAATTCATATCCTCTATTGATATTGTAATAAATTTTATTGAGCGATTATAGCTTCGAAACATGCAACGAGAACACGAGGTTCGACAGAAAAACCATGAAACCACAATTTGTTACCCTAGCAACGTTTATGTCATAATATTAGCGCGCTTGAAACTGAAAATACACCATGAAGCAGGATGTAATCATCAATAATTATTAAAATGAAACTTTGTTGTATACAGAATACACTTTGCATACTGTTTTACATTCATTAAAACTAGTTTTATCCTGCAATCCAATAATATTGAACACTTTACATTTTAGAAGGAAAACAACCTACTGAAATCATATATATTTACTGATTATTACGGAAAATTACTAGTAAATAAACCTCGTAATGAATGAGTATTGTTAGAAGTCGTTTAGGTAAATGTTAGTTAAACCTACAAAAACATAAATGTCAGTTGAATGCAATAGAAATAAGGCATTTAGAAGAAATCGTGTAAGACGTAGGTGCTTCCTATTTATCACAAAACAATGCGATGAACTTTGAGTGGGTAGAACTTATAATATTCCTTGAAAACACGAGTCTGCACTACGGTAAAAATCGCTTCCAAAACGAAACAAACACATTCAAACCTCACATTCATTTCATATTGTTTGATAATTTAGAATTCACAAAATGCATCATGTACACTTTATTCAGAGCCGTAGCGAGGGGTAAAGATCTGCATCGGGTCGGGTACCCGCGGGTTATCCGCGTTGCGGGTCGGTTTGCGATGCGGTTCCATAATATCTTTTGCGGGTTGTGGGTCGGGGGCGGGTAAGACTCGCGCGGATATCGGATCGGGTCACGTGTTTACTTTTTATTTCCTTTTTATTATAATCATTGTTCATATTTTCTGTTGGCATATTAGAAGATTCTAGTGACGAAAATGTTGAATTACAGACTGATGAGTTTGATATTTGCTGCAAAATGAAAATAAAGCAAAGTGAAGAGAATTTTGATTTATTAAATTGGTGGAAAATAAATGAAGCCCTTTTACCACATTTAGCAGAAATAGCACGTTCAGTTTTATGCATTCCAACCACTAGGGCACCTAGTGAAAGATACTTTTCTACTGCTGGTTTCGTTGTTCAAGAAAGAAGAACAAAATTTAATCTAGGAACTGTGGGATGATATATTATTTTTACATAGTGACTTGTAAATAATATGACTATATTGTATTTAAAAAATTATTACCTATATATCTAAAGAATAAATATTTTGTTATATATACTTCGTATTAATAAGGAATAAAATGTTTTACATACATTTTCCTGATTTATTTTTTGAGTAAAATTTTCTATCTTCATTTCAGATTGATGGTAATTATTTAGCGGGTAGCGGGTTCGGGTGTGGATATAACATTAGCGGGTATACGGGTCGGGTTGCGGTTCAATTTAAAATTAACTGAGTCGGGTACGGGTCGGGTGTGGGTCTTAATGTTGCGGGTACGGGTCGGGTGCGGGTCTGAAAAAGTATACCCGCGCAGGACTCTAGCGAGGAGTACATCAGGGCAGGCTGCGCCTTCCTTGAGAAATTGTGCGCCTGCCCTGGACATAGATCCTGAGTAGTCTTTATTAAGCCACATAAGGGCTTTGAAAATAATCGAAAATATTGCCAACTTATGAAAATGACTCGTGTGATAGTCCTAGAATGATACAAGAGATACGATTACATTGGTTATAACAGGTCATGAGGAGAGATGATTAATATATTGGAAAAAGAATTAACAGCTTAATATTGGTAATAAAGAAGTAGAAGAAACTGAGGAAGACCAAAAGATGGAAGGACTGTATTGCGGAAGACGAGAGAAAAGAACCTGAATGAGGACGACAAGCAAAATAGAAATGAGTGGAAGAAGAAAATCAAGAATAGCGGTGTTAACCTTCCATCGTCCGAAGAAATGATTGTAGTAAACAAGTTTATTCAAACCCAGAAAAGCGAAAATCCAAATACAACTGATTTTGACGAAATTTTTAAACAGCGAATAGCTTTCATGGATACATACAATTTATTGATACATAAATAACTATTTTTTCTACTTCCACTTGAAAAAACTTATCATTTCTTCACAATCTGCAGAAACGATATGTAGGCAATACGAGTTAACTATACGGATATAATTTCATATCCACCAGAGGATGCATATGAATTTCACGAAATCACGTAAAAATTCTTTTATTGTGTGACTATTGGTTAAAAGAATTTTAAGGTATACTATTTCAAGACAAAGGACAAAGTTGAGCATCAGTCTATACTTATTTGACGGCGACTATAGTCCTTGTCAGGTGGCGCATGGAAAACTACTTCAACGATAAAAATATGTCATCACTACTGAAATCTGCAAAAGCAAATTGGTACACCTAATTAAGGGTAAAAAAAAATCAGAATATGTATTTTTTTTCTTCTATTACACATATGTAATACTATCTATGTTCTGTTTTCATTCATAATTCTCCTCATTAATATTCAATACCTACATACATGACTTGTCTTCCAATTGGTCAATTAGTTGTTATTTGAATAGTGATAATTTGATTCTAAGTGTAACATTAAACTACTGCCTATTAACTCTCATTATTATCATCATTATACTCTGTCGTATTACTCATACTAATTTCCACAATAAAAATTGTACTTTTTCTTTTGTGGTCTCTGTAATTATTTTCTTTTTTAACATTTTTTTTAAGAGTAACTGTTTCATGTAAACATGTATTGTAAAGAAATAAATTCGTTATTAATATAAAATATCTTTATTTGAAATCGTCACTAAGTGCACAAATATCGTCAATAAAAGTTCAGAAAGATTATTAAATTTTCTACAGGTCACCTCGCGGGCACTCATTGCTGGCGTGGAGAGTGCAACACAGGGGTGATTTTTGTGCCATTTAAAATTCAAAATATTTAGCGTCGGTCAGGATCGAATAAAAATTAAATTAAACGGGAGGTACTGTGTTGGACACATCGGATTTTTTTTACTTTATTTACAGCCAAAAAAAATGTCTTGTGCCTTGTATCCAAAAATGCCTAGAAATAGCCCTGAATGTAGGTACAATAATGTGAGGGGGACCAAACTGGTTATACTTAAATACAAATGGAAACGACAATTGACCGGGCAAGAAAAATAATTTTCTCCAACACTATTTTGGAAACTACACATTCCACAACTAAAAATTATGTTGGGCTTAATATTATTCCAACAAACCGTGTGGAATAATTCCATACGCCGGTTGGAATAATTCCGCACGGCTTTCGACGAATCACAATCTATTTCGCCGCATATTAGCGCGGTATATCAAATATCTTGGTTCGGTTGCTATGGTTATGACTTTGTTTTATATTTATTTATTTCTGTATTTGCGTTTGACGTTTTAAAGTTTTGAACATTTTTAGTGTTTTTTGTTAAGTTTTACAGGTTTTTGGAGTTGTTCAGAGTAATAAGTTTATCTAAATAATAATATATTACTTAGAAAATTAACTGAAGACATTTTATTGAAAAACATATAATTGGAAATGAAGATATAGATATGGAATGTACGTCACCAGAAATAAGGGAACTTACTAATGATACAGGGAATCAGTTATTACCAAACAAATCAAAAGAAAAATATGAATGGAGTTATTATAAGCAATTTATGGACTGGCGTCAAAAAAATATTTAATGGTTTATGATAATATATTTTTATTATCAATCAACATTTTATGTATAATTTTTAAAATCTTGTTAGAGAAAGTATAGTCTACAACACGTTTGGAATAGCAAAATCCGCACTCGCAAACCGTAGTCCTCGCCTTCGGCGCGGTCCACAAACTTTTTGCTTGTATGGAATATGGGGCATTCCATTACTTGTTGTAGAATATACTATTTCGTGAGATACCATTTTGCTAAAATGATGGACAATAGAATGAATTGGGATTAAAATGAATGTGTTCTTTAAATGTCCATTGCAATCAAGTGTTAAATTCATTTTGTAGTTAATTTTATATTGTTTAAATTCAGTATTTCGACCACATGTTCTCCGCACATTTTAAATTCCCCTTACGATCCAACAAAAACAAATCCCCACAATCCTGCAATTGACTCTCCGTAATTTTATCTTACAAATCGAGGAATCGAGGCGGCGTCGATCTTTTCTCGCGCCGATGTATCTCCATAAATCTCTCGGGTGTCAGCGTCGCTAAATATACACACGGCGTCGTCGTCGTGGTCGCGCGTAGACGTGCTCTGCTGTGCTGTGTTCGTGTGTTCTCCAACTCCACTCACTCGCCCGAAGGAAATAAAAGAAATCGGTTGTTGCGGCCGCGAGTTATTCTCGAAAGTGCATAGGCTGTTAAGAGTCATTAGGTTAATTTTAGACGCCGCGCAAAAATAGACTGGACGATGCCATCTTCATACACACCAAGGAGAGGATTCTGCAAAAGTGACGCCTCGCCTCGGTGAGAAACGTGGAGCGCAGTTCTACATAATTAAATATTGTGTATCACTTTGTACGTACGAGTTAATCAACAAAGTATATGGCGTGTCTAAACGGAAATGATTATTAAACTCTGATGTTTTTCAACTATGAAGGGTAAATTTGAAGCGATATTAACATTATAAAGATGTCCCAACTAGAGCGCCGGATTTAATTTTAAAAACACATTTATTTTTTGAATTAAGCAAACATTTTTTATTTCAACATAAAGAAAAATAGTTCCGATTAAACGTGAAATACAACATCAGGCAAATGGCCACCAGAAACCTCTGGCACAGAGTTATTCTTTTGTTGAAATTTTGAATAACGTTTTCACATAAATGTGGCTGTATTTCACCAATAACGCGCCGTATTTCCTCTTTAAGATGTTCAACTGTTTCAGGCTTATTCTCATACACCTTTTCCTTCACATAGCCCCAAAGAAAAAAGTCCATCGGTGTTAGATCGCACGATCTTGGTGGCCAATGTTGATCGCCAAATCGAGAAATAACACCCAATCAGCAAATCCACGGCGCTGCGCATGGTCCCTTGGCTTGATTTCTTGCACCAATTGAACCTTGTACGCGTACAAATGCAGATCTTTTACCAAAATTCGTTGCTTAGTGCTTCTGGAAATGTTTTAATTCTTGACCACGATGCCGAATGAAAGTTCCTGGATTCTCGGCCACAGATTCCCTTACTGTCGCTATATTTTCGAGTGACCGACAAGGACGACGACGAACAATGATCTTCTCATCCATCAGCGTAAATTTGGTCTCAAATTTTGTAATTAAACGCCTCACTGTCGATTCATTTGGCGCATTATTGCGACCGAAAACTTGACGTAATTGGCGAACTGTTTTCGCAAAACTTTCACCATTTTTGTAATGTGTTTTTACAGTAATTAAACGTTGTTCGTTTGAATACTTCTCCATATTCTTAAATCGCGTGGTCTATACGTGACAACTGTCAAAAAAAATTAACCTTACAACTCGTATTAACAAAATGGCGGCAAATTTAAATCCGGCGCTCTAGTTGGGACACCCGCTACGAAACATCAGAAACTAACCCTCTGTTAACTTTCGGTTATAAGAACTACAGTAGAATCGCGAAATAGTGAATTGACTTCATACTGAACTCCATAGTGAACAACTAATGTCTCAATAGTCAATACAGACCAATCCTGCGCAGCTCAGCTGATCTGAATACTTTCTTAGGGCCATTTCACACCAAACCAGTCCAATCCAGTGAGGTCCAGTCGCGTCAAACGTTGCTGGATTTAACTTTACTTTAACAGCACAATGTCTCTCGCCATTTCCGTTTTTTGTTACATAAGTATAGGGCGCGAGCAGTCATGTGACATTGTTGGCCTTGACAAGCAGATATGTGGACCCGTGTCAGAATGACAATTAGTAATTATATACATAGATGTCAAACGTCAGAATTTTTCATTAAAAATTTCATGATTTTCTAAATTCACCACATGGAATTGGAAAATCACTAAATTTAGAATGAAAAGTTATGATATTTGACATCTATGTACATAATTACTAGTTATCATTCTGACACGGGCCACCATATCTGCTTGTCAAGGCCAACAAAGTCACATGACTGCTCGCGCCCTAATGTATTTAACATTTCTTGTATACCTACACTATTACACCAAAAATTCTACTTATACCTATTCTTTATATTTAGATTTTTCAATTTTAAATTCATTCTATGAAGAAATTATTTCCTACTCTTCTAATTTTTCGACATGTTTCCAATTTATTGTCGGGATTGACAATATTTCTGAAAGGTAATATACCTAAATATTTAACTATTAATACAATAAGAAATAATATATGTATGTACTTCCCAGAAAAAATAATCAGTAACATCTGGATTTTTGACACTGACATTTCCATCATATTATTTGGGCTGTATTACAACAGATTATTATATACCTTATATTTCTTTATTTCTAAAACTATAAAAGATATATATATATATATATATATATATATATATATATATATATATTTACATCTTACTATCATCCGAGCGTCTTTCCGAAAACCGGTTGTCGAGCGTCCGATTATTTTAAATGTTGTATAAAGTATTTTAATAGATGTTCGTACAAGTATATTCCAGAATTAACTTATAATAATTGATATTTTTATTACTAATAGCTTTTAATAAAATAAATTTCAATTTAATCATCATTGAAGCGTCCTTCTACATAGGTATCATTAGAGCGTCCGAAATATACAAATATATTTCATTTTGTCGCTTATACAGCGTCCGCTATATACATCTCTATATAATTAATAGATATTAAAGCGTCCAGCAATGTTGCCACAGATACTTCACGTATTTATGATTTCACTTCATTATTTGGTCTCGAATCAGGGCTACCTTGATTTATTCGTGCTGCTAAAGGTATTACGATTAAATAATTACCGTTTACCAATTATCAAAATTAACATAAATGATTGTACAGGGTGCTTCCGAAGTAGCCCAATTTAAAATATTAATTTAGAACCTCAAAACAAAATACTTCCAAAAGCTTTGTTTAAATGATACGGACTTTTTACACAGGAATTAATGAAGACATTGTTTATTTTTAAGTTTAAAAATCGATTTCTGTTTTTATTTATAAATACTCCGATCAAGAAACAAGAAAATTAAAGGAAAATTTTCTTGTTTTGAGGTCCTAAACTCTTATTTTCAGTTCGGGAGCATCCTGATTAATAAAATGGTCGGTAATCTTATGCTCAACAAATTCAAATCATCATAGTTTAGGTTCTCAATAGTTTTAAAAGCATATAAGCTATTAAGAAAAAAAAACTACTAGCAATAATTATTGTAATTATACAAGGTTTTTCATATCTCCTCGGTAATGAGAAATTTGAATCAATTTAAAAAAATATTTGAGATTGGTTTACAGTTTACAGGAATACATTTATACAAAAAGGTTTATAATAATAAATTGAGTACCAATTTCAAAACGATTTTAATCTAAAATTAGTTACCAAGGAATAAAACTAAGATATTTTATATGTAAAAATAACGAATAACTATATACATCAAATTGTAAGCGGACAACAAATTTCTAACACGTCCCGCATATCTTCATTTAAAAATTACTGCATTTTCACATAAAATTTGTAACAATTGAACTCCTGTCAAACTTAAGATTCTTCAAAATCAATAATTTATTAATTTCTCAGTTAATTTTCATGTTAATGTACTTATGTTTTATACCATTTGAAACAGAAAAAAAAATCTCTATTCAACAGTAATAAATACAACTTTGTGCTCTGCATGAAAATTGAAAGTTAGTATAAATTTCTCGAAAACTGTACGAGCTATGAAAATTTTGAAGACGGTTGTGAATTCTTCATAAAAAAGTGCAAATTAGAAACTTGTATAAATTCGCACAAAAAAGTTATAAGCCAAAAACGAAATTGGCAAAATTTACATTTTCGCTTCTATCTAGGTACCTGTGCATTTTAATGGAAAAACAAAAACATATCTAAGATGGTTATGAGGCAACTTTTCCCTAATTTAACCGACTTCGTATCTCTTACGGTTCTCGAGATCCCAATAGTGCGTATCGAAAAACGGACATCTGTATATTTATTAAAATAAATTGTTAATATTGTACGTTGAATACTAATATCAGAGGGACTTATTGGTTGATAATCGGGATCTTTCACGGAATCATCCTGATCATTATGAATAAAGTCAACGTCCTAAAATAAACGTTATAGGTTTTTACAATGGTTTTATTGGGTATGGTTCTGTAATATTGTAAGTCGAACACTAACATCAAACAGACTTGGTTGATAACTGGGATCTTTCATGGAATCATTCTGATTATTCTGACTAAAGTCAACGTTTTTAAATAAACATTATAGGTTTTTACAATGTCTTAATTGAGTATAGTTCTGTAATATTATAATTGTATACTAACATCTGGGGGACTTGGCTGATAATCGAGATCTTTCACGGAATCATCCTGATTATTCTGATTAAAGTCAATGTCCTAAAATAAACATAAGTTTTTACAATGTTTGTATTGGGTACTAGTTCTGTAATATTTTTATTGAATCAACATCTCGAAACCAGTGTGTTGCCTTCTTCAGAATAAAAAAAATAAGTAAAAATTCTGAAGAAGGCGACACTGATGTAGAAAATAAATATTACAGAACTTTATCGAATAAAGCTTTTTTATTGTAAAAACGAGTTCTGAAAGTTTCTTCCATTATTATCGGTTCTTATTCAGTCATAATTATAATTAGTAATAAAAAATAATCTTAAGCCAGAAAAAAGTAATAATATGGAGAGTATTTATTGGATAAGTTTTTTACAAAAGTATGTTTACAAGGCGATGTAAATTACATTTACATTTAATGAACATTTTTAAATTTGAATGTTATACTATGGAATTAACTGAAAATGTAGAATTTAATACTATACATTGAATATTTTCGTGACTTTTCGCGTTCAAATAGACAAGGGTTTCGATTTCATATTTTATTTGTTATACACGTAATGTATAATATGTTCCAAAAAATAGTGAAATATATCAGAAATGAACTAGTATCTATTTTGCCGATTTTTAATCAAATATGATTAATTGTAAAAATGAAAAATATACATGTTCGAAAGGGTGTTCGGTTTAAATCAAGGTGGATAAAACCACTAGTTTAAACCGACCTAGACTTTATCTAATTTCGACCAGTATTTTTTGTTGAATGACCATTTATTTGACAATAAGTTCTTCCCTATTAATTTTAGAATAAAATTGTAAATATAAAAGATGCATAGAATTAAAAAGCATATCCAATGACCACAATTTTATTGTTACAATACGTTCCTGTCACAAAATAGTGGTAAATTAAAATATTCATAGGTATTCAACCTGTTAACAGAGTACCAAGAGAAATTAAACAATCAGACAGACCCAAATAAATATTAATATTAATTATGGGGTGTAAGTTAAAATAAAAATTTATTTGCACTAATAAAAAACTTTTTAATTTGTAGAAAGTTCATTTATTATTTTTAATAATAATAAAATCAATGTAAGAATTAAAGTACAAATTGGTCCAACTCGAACTATACAAAATAATGCAGTTATTTGCTTAATTTATAATGGCATTTTGGAAACAGCTTGAAGATGGAAATTTCAATTTACGTCTAGTTCGTGACAGGATTATTTTATATCAATAAATTTAGGATCATTGCTTGCACTTTTAAATTCTAAACATCTATAATTAGTAAGGATAAACTTATCATCAAAATTTTACCATTGTATTTCCCATCAAACAAAAAATTGTAGAAACCCGGAACACAGATACACATCAGTGTAATTTTTACCTATGTAGAGGTTGAAACAATAATAAGAATTTATAAATAATTTTATTCAATTTTAACGTTTTAAACCGTCATTATTAACTCCATAGCAACAATTATAAGTAACTGTTTATTTGCTAGAGATTTTTTTTTAAGTCACTCTAACAGAATTTTAACTCACTCTGCAACAAATAATGCAGTTAAAATAACATGAGGTACGAAAATATAACCTTCAAATATTCGTATAACTTAAAACATGTTGCCAAATGTACGGACGCCCGTTAATCGAAAAACTGTATGAAATATATATTTTCGCAGATATACGCCGTTCAACACTAGCGACACTAGTGGGAAACGGCAGAACTGCAATATACGGTTTATGATTGAAATTATCCAAATATGTTACAATAAAGCGCCCAGGACAATTTTTGCCAAACACTAACAGATGGCATAAGACGTTGAAAAATGACCATTTTAACAGAGATACAATAGAGCGTCCGTATACGGACGCTTCATTGAAGGTGGACGCTTCAATGATGGTAAAAGATCAATTGACGGACGCTTTAATGTCTGATAGATGTATATATATATATATATATATATATATCTGTACATAGCAGATTGGCACACCCAACAATGGGTAATATGCCGTGATGAAATATTTATTTATTTTATTTGTTTATAGTTTTAGAGAAAAATAATATGTAGAAGATTTTTTTTAAGAATCTGCTACTTCCGGTTGTCCAATTATTACCATAATCTTTCCAACTCTTTCCATTAATGTCCGATTGAGAAATACGTATAGTTACACAGATATTAAGTATTATAGTTTTAGAGAAATCGTCATTCCAACCTTAGCGAAAGGTAAAAAAGTTAGAGGGGGTGCGTATTCCCAGACTCACTTTGTATAAAAGTAATACCCCTGATCACATAACTAATAAGTTATGTGATCAGGGATAATACTAATAATACTTCACAAGTTTGAGTATCCCTGTACATTAAATAAAAATATTATCAAACCGAAATATTATGCTCCAAATATATTTCTGATGATTCAAAAAAGTTAAAACCTGTTTGGTTTATATTCGGTTTTATATTATCATCTCTATTTACAAAACAAATATACAAAGATAAACCAATAATAATAAAGATTTATGTTACTTTGTTATGACTCCACAACGATATGCTGGAGTAGATTTTAAAATCAAAACTAGATTAACGTATAAGCAATGTTATGTTTCATAAATCCATGATTACGTTTATAGATTTTCTAGTTTATATGAATTTTACAAAAATTACGTCCATTTCCGAGTAATTTATAGTAGAATGATTGGTACTTGCAACGTAGAGTAAATAAGGAAATTATTTTCAATATTTCACTAGTAAATTACACACAAGTACAAGTGTCATTTGAACAACAATGTATATGAAAATTTTATTGCTAATCTAAAATATTGAAACGGGTACAATAACAGGGAATATTTCTATGTAATTTAATGAGACAATAAGAAAATAACATTTTTTGCTGTCAAATCAATGTCTCTTCTTTTATCTGCTTACACAATACTTTTGATTCAAATTAAGAGTTTTACAGTTTCTGCAAAAGTTTGAGTACAAGAAAAATAAAATGTTGTGGCCAGCACAATACCTCTCCCCATTTTCATTTTATGATACATACGGCGCATGCAGTCATGTGACTTTGTTGGCCTTAACAAGCAGATATGGGGGCCCGTGTCAGAATGACAACTAGTAATAATGTACATAGTTTCCATGAGTTAACAAATTATTTTATATATTATATTTCATTTATCGCTAAATCTATAGAAGATTATAAATATTTGAATGTATTAGATAGAGAATTTAATTTTCTTTAATATTAGCAAGAACAAAAATTTTCAAAAATAATATTTTTTAGAAGACTTTTTACGAATCTGCTACTTCCGGTTGTCCAATTGTTACAAAACCTTTTCAAATCTTCCCATTAACGTCCGATTGGAAAATACCTAGTTAAACAGATATTAAGTCTTATAGTTTTTGAGAAATCGTCCTTCCAACACACACATATATATATACATCCACAGAAACAGACATCATCGTAAAAATGTTAAAATTGGATTGTAAGGACCTTAAAACGTGCTTCATTAAAATCTAGATATGCGATTTTTAGCATGAATCCAATACCTCTCTTAGCGAGAGGTAAAAATAAATTTCAAAATTTCTGTTAGTTCGTATCAATAACCACGATATTGTTTTCTATTTTCAGAAATTATTTTAAACATCGACACATCAATCTGACTTTTATATGATTATCAGATTGATAAGTTAAATTTTCGGAACCATATCTGTATATCCTTTCTATTTTTCCTGGTGCTATCGCACTATCAGTTTCTATTCTACGGAATCCACATTACGGCGAGTTGTTGACGGTGGGTTGGTGGATTTATGTGGCCGAGGTTTGTCCAGCGCTCAGACACCGACAGACTCGAGGCTCGGTGCTGGATTTAGATTTACCTGTCTGACTCTGACTGTAGTCGTGTGCATCAGGCTACCCTGGCCGAGCCATGTCTGGAAACACGACTGTCACTTTCCAGTACAGTCACGGGAAAAGACACAGGCAAACTATCATATATTATTCAATAATATACTTATTGCTGCTCTCAGTGCTTTCCATATGTAGTTCTATAAATTGATTTGAAATATTTTATACTTTGTTATTATTAGCCTATTAACCCAATAGATACATCGAGTCGTAGTGTTACACTATTATCGTACTGCTACCTTAATGGGGTACCATACCATACCATAGTCAAATTTTAACTATCTTAAATAAGAATGCGAAAATATACGTAAATTAATGGGATTAGTGAATTTTTTTAAATATTAATTACTTTGCAAACTACAAGTGATTTAAGTCGATTAATAATTAGGATGACGTATCAGATCTTTGCAATTTGATTGGTTGCCTGATTTTAAAAGCGAGACTCGCGCGAATTTTATGCCTATACTCAAATCGGATATGTAGCCAATGCACGTCATTAATAAAAGTAACTAGATGTGTGACGTCATAAACTGGTACGTTTATGTAGGTTTGAGAATCGTAATGAATATATAAAATTGTTGTAGGTAACCAGTTGAGAAATTAAAATGTCTGTAATTGACAGATAAATGTCACTAATGTTAGTGTCAAAAATTCAGAAATAGTACTGAAGGTATATTACATGAACCCTTCAGAAATAACGCCAATCCCGTTAATGAATTGGAAAAACCTCAAACATTTAGAAGAATTGGAGAAAACTTGCTCATAGAATGAATTTAAAATTATAGAAAATACGTAAATACAAAGATTAGGTGTAATTGGAATTTTTTGGTACAAAAAATGTTAAATACAATACTTATATATATACCACAAAGGAAAGGGCGCGAGAGGTATTGTAATGGCCACAACAATTTTATTGAAATCCAGTATTCATTTCAGTATTCTTGTTTCATTTTGAACTAGCTAACCGTATAAAGTTCAACATCATGAAATCGTTTTACATATTCTCAGAATATTGTGCAGACTGGAAACAATAATAGGTCAAATGGAGTATACTTTCACTGTTTACAGTTCCAAGCAGTAACGTTCATAAAGTTGGCGCCAGATTAAAGCAACAATAGATTAACTTTTCTACCTGTACCGTAAAATGTGTTTTGTTGTTAATCAGATTTTAGGAATTCATTATCAGTTGTCATTTTGGAATTTCCTGTTAGATTAGCTGTACTTTAACCAAGCACTTTCCCCCATCTAAAAGTTTTTTTTTTATTATTTATTTAAACAAAATATGTACTTTTTGCTAATCAAATAATTTCGCAGCAATTGGCAACTATGCGATAATTACGTTGTTATTAAAAAAAGCACTTTAGTTAATTATTTGGCAACTTTTTTGAACATTTTTTTATTTAATCTGAAAATCTTAACTAGATCTCAACAGGCGTAATTTTATTTATTCACAATCGGTTAGTAATATGACGATTTCTGACTTTTAAAAAGTTGGGAAGTTAGTTATTATTATTAGAAATTGACATTTCCCAACCTCAGCTATACTCACGCTGTACTTCCCAACCTCCGCGAAAATGAGGTTAACAATAACTAAAAACTAAATAGCTGCCTCCCACTTAGAGTGATCAATGCGTATCAGTGATGGGTATTTACATATAAACAAAGCTTCTTCACAATTTATATGTTAAAAATAAAATTGTAAATAATACAAGTAATCAATGAAATGAAAATTTAAGGTTAGAAATCAAACTGACAGTTCATGTGGTATTTTATTAAAACAGATTGTGAATAAAATAGTATACAAACCTCGGTGAAAAGTTTCATTACGTCTCGGGCTGTAGCTAACCTCGGCGCTGTGCGCCTTGGTTAGCTATCTTCGCCCTCGACAGTAATGAAACTCTTTCCACCTCGGTTAGTAATATACTATTATTAACGAGTACTTTATAATAGCATAAAATACGAATAAAAAAATATGATGTGGTCGTGTTCCTAAAATAGGCAATCAACTCATAGTTGCTAAATCTTGGCAACTGTTAAAAATTGTAACCAATAGAAATAAATGTAAAGCCTGTCATTTTCATGTTTTACTCAATGTTTGCAATTTATATTGGTTATGTTCTAAAATAATGTTGCTAGTACTTTGTTACAGAATTGAGATAAATATCTTTTCGGAACGAGAAATTGTATATTTTATTATCTGTTGTGGCCAGCACAATACCTCTCGCCACTTCCGTTTTTTGTTACATAAGTATAAGGCGCGAGCAGCCATGTGACATTGTTGGCCTTGACAAGCAGAAATGGGGGCCCGTGTCAGAAATACAATTAGTAATTATGTACATAGATGCCAAATGTCAGAATTTTCATTAAAAATTTCAAGATTTTCTAAATTCACGTAGTTAATTTGTCACAAGGAGTGTGGAATCTACTTGTCCAGGAAAATAAACCACATGGAATAATGTAGCAAGTTGCAGGAATTTTTATAAAACGTAAGGAAATTAATGAAATTCAGTCTGGCCTGAAATTTGCCTTTTCCTTTTTGAACTTTTCCAATACACCAAAATATACGCTGAATATTAGTTCTTGCATTGATGTTATTACAATCATCCCTGACATGTAACATTTCAAGAAATTTTGCTCTTCTTCCAAAATATTGAAATTTTCAGATCAAACGTGTCCAATACACTAAACACCTTTTGGTCTGGAAAATTTCAAGATTTAGGAGGAAGAGCAAAATTTCTTGAAATGTTACATGTCAGGGATGATTGTAATAACATCAATGCAAGAACTGATATTCAAGGACTTAACAGCGTATATTTTAGTGTATTGCAAAAGTTTAAAAAGGAAAAGGCAAATTTCAGGCCAAACTGAGTTTCATTAATTTCCTTACATCTTATTTAAATTTCTACAATTTGCTACATTATTATTGGTGTACAGGCGACCAATAGGAGTCCGTATCAATGATCACACCAGAATCCTTATACAGGACATTTCCGGCTATTTTCCGTATTATTAGGTTGTCATTTTTTACAGCAAATGGATGTGTGTATGTTCTTTGAATTTTTGTATGATGTTTAATAAATTAAATGAATGTATTTTGTGTACATGAATTGTAACAATTTGTAAGATCTTACTGTAAGCGTGATAATATCCATATTATTTTGTATGTATTACATTTTTGTTGTATAGTTGTTGTAGACCCTGAAGAAGGTGCAAGGGTGCACCGAAACATTGGTATAGTAAGAATAAATGCTGTTTGACTGAACTTTCCAGTAATTATTAACACCTAATCCACATCACAGTCGAGAAATTACCCATAATTTCGTTATTAAGCATATAGTTTCACTATTTTTTACCCATTTCTCGTAATTCGAAAATAATATCAGTTTATTCATCGACATGTTATGTACATGTATAGAATACGTCATACAATATTAAATAAATATAAATAGTGCATACATAGGTATAAAATAGATAATAGGAAATGTTTTCAGCATTGCGCCAGATCAGTATTATATGTAATTAATGTATAATAGCTTTTTCCTATAAGATCATTTTTAAGAAGTTTTTTAAATTTAATTTTATTGCATTCCTCCTTTATTGTGGTGGGTAGTTTATTGAAAACCTTTAGCCCTTGTATATCTGGTAGAGAATTTAGAAAGTTGTGTTTTACATTCGGAATATAGAATCGCTGTTTTTGTCTAGTATTGAAAGTGTGAATACTGGAACTGAGTTTAAAATTATTTTTATTGATAAAAATGTATAAACAAACGGGAGACACCTGCTATGGTTCTAATAATTCGTTTTTGGATGATGAACACACTATATGCTGACGATGAAGCTCCCCAAAAGCAGATAGCGTAACGCAATCTTGATTCTACTTGGGCGTAGTACAGTGTAATGAGTTGTTGTTTTGTAAGAACACTACCTAAATGCCAAAATTGATAGCATAAGCATACTGGTCCAAGATTTGAGACAACTTTATTAGTATGATTTTTTACCATTGATTGAGATGCAATCCCCTATTATTTAGGTGGCATGTGGTTAAGAGTTAAACTTATTTAAGATTTTCAAATAGTAACTCGTATGGTGTTCTGTATACTAACTCCACAACTATGCAGATTAGCAATAAGTAATAAACCGTCATAACATATTTATGAATTGCTATCACAACATTAATCACAAGTGTGTAACATTAATTTCTCCAGAGTCCGCACCTGTGTTGTGTCTAATTCCTCCCTTGCAGTCCGGTCCTGCAGCAACAAACGCGTGTAGTATGCACCACGCGGTTACATACCCAGCGAAATACCGACTAAATTATGTCCGATTTCAGATTGTGTTTGTTCCATCTGCCGTCTCTGTCGGTACAGTAGCCAGCATTGCCATAGCCATAGCGAAGCCATTCCCCGCCGGTTGCCCATTGCCCGTCCGTCCGTCCGTCTGCCTGGCTGGCTGTTTCGAGGTTTAAATACGCTGAATTTAAATAGTTTTGCATGTGTAGCGCGAACTCAATGCGAGATTCCAAACACAGAAAGAAATAGATGCAATGCGGTGATGCGATGATGAAGGAATCAAACAAGAAAAAGAGGGGAAACTGTACACAGACACAGAGTTAATGGAAACGTTTATAAAGTTCTAATAAAGACCACTGAGCTAAAACTTCTTTTCACAATGACTAAAGAGAAAGAGAATTTCATGTTTATGTCTTCTATTTCGAATGTCACAATCACAATTTAATGTTAAACGTATTTTGTCCAGCATCTACTTAAAGTGACACTTTATCTATTGAAATCGCGTTAGCCAAACAATTTTATGATAGATGCAAATTTCTTTTCCGGCACCTGTCATGTTGGTGTTCAATTATCGTACTATGTTGAGACAGAGAAGTATCTCATTACAGAACTAGTCACGTAAAGAATTACAAATAATACTATTTCTATTGTTATCTCTGTTTCCACGACTTGATCCCTACGTCATCAATCGTAACCATATGATTCATAAAGTCAGGACCCCTATTCTATAACTTTTATTACCGATGATACGCGTCTCTACATGATATATTTCGGACAGTCATCTTGCGGAAGATTGCCAAACATGACCATATGACGTCATGCTTGGCGAAGAGATATCACCTCATGGAGAGGTGGTGTTATATTTGTATCACCGGTGTTCAGTGCCGGATTTCTGCCATAGGGGCCCAGCCAGCATAGGGGCCCCGGTGGCGGAATCTTTACATAAGCTCAAAAGCCTGGCTTGCCTTATCAAAAAGCTTTATCGAAAATAATATTATATATTATATAAATATATATCTTTTGGAATCTAAAGACATCTGTGAAGGAGTCAGAAACCTTATAACTTTTTATCCGGGGGATTTGGATAGGACTTTGGAAAACGAGTGTCTGCACCTGCAAGCTCATTTGTCGTCGAATGATGAAGTTATGGAGTTATCGTCACTGAAGCTATACAAATACTTATTGGAAAAAGGATTTTTGGACATTTATCCAAACGTAGGAATTGCGCTCCGAATGCTGTTGTGTACACCAGCGTCAAACTGCTCAGCAGAACGGTCGTTTACAGCGCTAAAGAGAGTAAAGAATTACTTAAGATCTAACATAGGAGAGAACAGGCTCAATTCACTCTCTGTAATGTACATAGAGTCAGAAATAATGCAGTCAATTGACTATGATGACGTCATTCGTTCTTTTGCACAGAAGAAAGTTCGTCGTATGATTCTATAAATTTTATAGAATAACGTAACTATAGTAACATAGACTGTATTATTCTGTGGTTTATTAAAGTCATTAAAGTCGATTAAAAATTATGTTCTGTACTAGTGAATTTAATTTGCTAAATTTCCAAAATAGCTTCGAGATGGTGGGAGGGGGGCCCAAATGTCCAGTGCCTAGGAGCTCTGGGTCTCTAAGTCCGGGCCTGCCGGTGTTATCTTGGTTTGGTTTGACATTTGTTTGAAATGGTGCTGTGCTGTGTATAATTTTTATTTGCGATATTTTATTATGTATGGCTTTTTTATAAGCTCAACTACGAGTTGTTGAAGAATTAAAACTAGAGGAAGATGCTGAAGAACGTTTGAACCGGAGACGAATTAGAGACACGCAAGAACCATTCAGAATCAGTGATGTAGAATTTGTTCAAATTTATTGCTATACTTTTCGTTTGAATAAGGATGCATGCCTGTACATTATTCGAACTTTGTCGCCATAATAAACAACCTCCTAATGTCAACTTGAGGTAAACGAAATTTGAAATTTTCTTCATAGTACCAACATACAAATATTTATGAGAACATAAGCAAGTGAATGTTACTAAAACAGCAACGCCCTGTATCACCCCGGTGAAAAGTAATATGACGTCATTAAAAAAACACCATAAATCGGTGAAAAGTTATATAATAGGGGGTCTGGGGTCGGAGGGAGTTGACGTCATGTTGTCGGATGAAATCGGGCGAAATCGTCTGATTTCCGTAGTATTCATATAAATCAAAACTGAAAACTGACAGTATACAAACAGTATAACTTATACTGTATGAATATTATTATTCATCAAAATTCAAAGTTTGACATTTATTTCGCAATAATAAATCAATTGAATAATTTTGATGTAATGTCAAAACTAACTGTATTATAATAAATTTAACCTATATTGTGTCAGTATAAATAGTTATTTAGCAATACTAAACGTATTGAATAAATACGATATAAGTAAAATGGATGAAATATAGATACCTCTTTATCTTGTCCAAAAGCAACATGTTGCAATAATTGTCGGCAATCTTAGAAACATCGTCTTTGCAATAGCAAAATGCACAATATAATACCAAGAATTAACAAAACTACCAACACAACAAAACACAAATTATCGACGCCAAAATCAAAAAATCATCTTTATCACACGATTGACAGAATGACATGAATATTCAAATAATTCAAATATTTGAAAATTACATTTGTTATCGCGGTTACAATAAAGTTTCTTTTTCATTTTTTGCCTTCGGTTGGACGGAGATAGCGTACACCCCTCCGAAACACCTACCATAATGATATAGTAAATAAAAGTCTCATATATGTGTGTACGACAAAGATGCTAGATAAAAGTTTAGAGATACAGAGTATATGTTTTTATACTAGTGCATTGAAATATTATGTTGTTTCGCGTCGCCTAAGCAACGTCCGAAATGTCAATTTCCCAGGTCTCCACCAGAAAAGTGACCGGGAAATGTTGGAAAAACACTCTCCTATTTCTAAAGCAAATACTATATATTTATAATAAAAAAGTATAGTTTCTCAAACACTCTTTCGCTTAATATTAAGAGAAAGTGGTGGGATATTGAATGTAATTTAATTTTAAAATAATGAATTTAGTGCATTTGCTTCACAATGTTGGCAACAATTTCTGCTTGGCGGGAGTCGACAAAACAGAGCATTCTGGTAAATTTTTGACATCCTTAATGTCATCTATATTCTTCTGCATTTTTAGCCCTGGAAGATTGTAACTTAAGAAGTGTCCTATCTACTACAGTAATCATAGATGGTAAACTATTTATATTGTAAAATTGTCCTTATATTTTTTTGTGTATTCCTTTCAGTTCAAGGTAAATGAATATCCATGGTATTCAACAAAATTATCTAAAATCCAAAAATAATTTACCAACGTCAAATGTCAGGATCTTTATAATAATTTGCGTATTCATTATTTGAAATCCAATACGAACCCCAATGTGTATTAATAAATTGACAACAGTTCTATAATCGGAATCTGTCAAAAATTCCTTGATGTGTGTGGTTAGGTCGCTGTCTGATAGTCTGATGGTGTGTTTAAAATTATCACATTATTTATTAATTTATAATTTAAAATCAAAATATCATCATACTCATCAAAAATATTTAATATATCCATTTTGTTAATATATCTGTACTTTGTAGAAATGTAATGAACATACGAATAACCATTTATTCGCTACCATCTACCGAATAATTTATTCTGCGAATAATAGATATTATTGTTTCGAATAAATATATTTACAATACCAGCCTTTAGTTTTAGTCAATATTCCTACGATCCGAACTAATATCCAAGTTGATTAATACACATTATATAACAATAAATTGCAATCATAAACTTTATATAAAATCTGGACGCTGTATATTCTATTACACCAAGGAAAGAAAATTTTAGTATCAATAAATTAAACTGAGTTGAATATTAAATAACGGCATAAATCTTAGAAGTACTTATTTTCTAGTAAATAAAGCCTTACGTTTAACTGAAAAACACTTACAATTAAAGTCCACATATCAGATTTCAAAACAATCAAGTGTACGGCCTACAATTAAATCCGGGATCTTTTGTTTGGGCTGGGGCAGACAACAAGAAACAACCATTATTTACACAACTCTCCTAACAACTTGGAACAACGCACCCTAGACATTAACCCTTTGCATACGTCAGTTTAATTGTTGACGCACGCCTAGCCGCACCGACAAAACAAATGACAATCTTACTCCAGCTACGTCATCCAACAATGCCCCGAAATCTAAACAGGGACACTCAAACGGCAAGACTACGCTTTCAAAATTTTTGACCACATTATTAATTATTCATTTATTTATTTATTTATCACAAAAGTTCCCAATTACAGAGAATTATTAACAAAAACAAGAATAACACAATGTAGTTACAAGACAAAATGAAAAGTGACAATATTAAGAATAACTTAATGCAAGTGCGAAAGATCGGACAAGGAATGGTTGATAATTTTCTTTCCAAACCCGGACTGAGCATCATTGATAATGTCAAGATTGTTATTGTACATAGACAGAGTATTGAATGTAGCACACAACTGTCTAGTTGGAGATCAAAGTCCGTAGTTAGTTCTAGGGGTGCTGTATGTGAAGGTTAACTTGCGCCGGCCGAGAATTTAAACGAGGTACGCTAAAATTTATGCAAGCTAGCGAATGAGCATCATCAATTAGATTATTCGCAAGTTTATATAGATATAAACATGATTGAATTTTTCTACGGCAGTCAAAAGAAATAACATTGAACTTGGACAATTGGAGTAACTACAAATCGTATCAATGCGGCGATGGTGAAATTTAGTACAATACCTTATAATTTTTTTCTGTATACTCTCCAAAACTTGCACATGTTTGATATATACAGGATTCCAAATTTGTAATCCATATTCCAGCTTGCTACGCACAAATGAATAATACAAAGATTTAAGGGTCCGTAACTTATGAAATGATTGTGTATTACGAATTATGAAGCCAAGATTTCTGTAAGAAGCTTTTCGAATATCATTAAAATGGGAAATAAATAAAAAAAAAATTTAGGATCGAACAGAATTCCTAGATCTTTGAATATAGTTACTGGCTCTAACATTATGTTATTCATTTGATAGTTAAATGGTATAGTTATTTGCTTTAGAGAGTAGGTCATATTTTTACATTTCCCTAAATTAAATAGAAGCTTAGAGGCTAAAGACCAATCAAGAACATTATTAATATCATTTTGTAGTAAAACACAATCATTAAATTATTAATAATTCTGAAAATTTTCAAGTCATCTGCATATAAGAGAACGTTGGAGTGATGAATAATATCAGTGATGCTATTAATGAAGAGAAGAAATAGTAATGGCCCTAAATTAGACCCTTGTGTGACACCAGATGTTGCATAATAACGTTTAGAGGTAATACAGAGAAATTCGCAATTTACTTTTTGCAGTTTGACGGTAGTCAAAATATTTCTCGGTAGAATGCTCTGTTGGTACTAACATACCTCTATAGGCCTTTTACCATTATAGATGACCATAAGATCACCGCCAGCACGAGTCATTGTCTGTGCTCCAGGAGTCCACTCATTGTGGACCGGGCAGAGACCACAGGTTACACCACACTGATGAGCATCAATAAGTGCGAAACGCGTCTGTATTACTTGTTGTGCTAGCCGACTTCTGACGATGGCTTCATGAAAGTTGACTCAGATGTTCGTAAACTAGTGGAACTAGACGAAACTTTGTAATTTATTTTGTAATACCATAATACGAACACGAAGCTCGCGATTGCTCAGATATGAAGACATGAATTGTAGCAAGTCATCAGAAAATCCAAAAACCAAACGAAGCATACTTAATAGAAGAGAGTGGTCAACTTTGTCAAAGGCATAATATAATATGCAAGAAAATACACATTTCCCGATCAACTTTTTTAATTAGAAAGAAGCACTTTACGAAACTAGGCCCAAAAATACGTTTTCCGAGTTAAAACTCGAAATTCCTTAAAAACAATTAACGTTATTTGAGTAATGAGTCAATAAAACGCGCAAAAAAATCAATGGCTTAACACGAGAAGAACCAATGTGTAACTGTAAAGGTGCCTATAGAAATCGACATTCAATGAACCAACATCTCGTCATAAAACAAGAAAATAACAGTTTACATCACAGTGCCTTTTGTAATCAACATTAATTAAACACAATGTCAAATTTTACAGAACGGTACCATAGTATTACAAACAGTGAAAATTTATGGTTGGTTTTAATACACTCATTTTATTCCCAAACGTACAAAATGTTCACATTGGTCGTTCTTGAATTAAGCCATAAATTATACATTTTCCGTTTTCAACCGCATTCTTACTGGTAACATAAGTATGCTTTTGAATATCTTGTCAGTAACAAATAGCAAGTAAAATAGCATGTGTATAACATCCAGAAAGTCATTTGGATTTGGAAACTTTCAGAACGAGCCACAGTCAAATCATAAATATTTCCTACTCTTCATGAAGTAAAGTGATACTTTCCGGTCGCGTATTTTACAAAATATGTATTGTGACATCAATTTAAACATATTATAAATATAAATAAAATAAATATATCATCAGGGCATATTACCCATTGCTGGGTGTGCCAATCTGCTTTGTACGCAGACATCGGTAATGATGAAATATTTATACCGTGCGGGCGCTTACCAGACATCATATTATAAATAAGTTATTTATGTAACATGAGTAAAAAGTACATAGTATTATTTCACGAATAGGAAAATTCGACCGAACGAACCGTAGGTGAATTCGTCAAATCCTACTAGTGAAATAAAACACTTTTTTACTCTAGTTGCATACATTTTTTTTTGCGTCTACAATAAAAGTGTAAAAAAGTGTCACCCGTTTGCGTTAGAAATAGTGCACTTTTTTACACTTTTATGTGTGATTAAATCTTGTAATAAATATATTAATTGGATTCATGCTAAAAATCGCATATCCGGATTTTATTGAATAAGCACGTTTTAAGGTACCTAGGTTATGATATTAACATTGTTACGATGATGTCTATGTGTGTGTGTTTGTAAATCTCAAATTCAATACAACTAAAGACCTGTTTAATTACGGATTCCTCTATCTAACATTAATGGGAAGAGTTGAATACATTTTGGTAACAATTGGACAACCGGAAATGATAGTTTCTTAAAAAAATCGTTTAAATATATTTTTTTTAATTTGTGTTACTACAAAAAATAAAGATTTTTAAATTCTCAATCTGATACAATTAAAAATTATTATATCTTCTATAGATTTAGAGACATATAATAATATAAAATCGAGTATAAAATAATCTGTTGTAATAAATCTCGCTGCACAAACAACTCCATGGAAACCAGTTGAGATATTTAAATGTTTATAATTGACAGATAATTGCAAAATATCTGTCAAGAATCAACAGTTTTACTAACATTACAGAAAGCTTTTGCTGAGAAGTAAGTACATTTAAAATTTCTTATTGTATTATTAATTAAATATTTAAAATTATAGGTATATTAATATTACATATATCCTTAAGAATACAGCTAATACCGTCAATGAATATATACATATTTTTTTAATATATTAGAAGAGTAGGACAAAATTCCTTATAGAACGAAAGAATAGATACAAATTGAATTATTTGTGTGTACAAGAAATGTTAAATTCGTTAATTATGTAACATAAAATGAAAATGGCGAGAGGTCATGTGTTGGCAACATTAGATTTTTTTTATTTTATTAAGAATACATTTTTTTAAGATGGAGTACTTTTTATGTAGTTTCTTATGTTACGATGAAATTAAATTATCCAAGTTTAATTTTAATTTGTATACAATTTAGGAGAAAAAAGTTGCCACAAGAACAATATTTGATCTAAAATCAATTAATAACAAACGGGGTTCCCCAAATTATATTTCAGACTTGGGAAATTTAGTAATAAGAATAAGATCATTTCTTATATAATTTTTCATTATGAAAATGTGTATTTTATGCTCATTATTGTATGCTATTAGGTATAACCACAAATATGCCTAAAATGAGTATATTACAAATACAAAAATGGAAAGAAATTTAAAAACAATTAATTTGGAAAGTATGTATATTACGTTAAGCCCGGAAATGATGCAGTTTTACTTGATAAGCTATAACCATGGAAACCCTTAAAATCCAAGTAAAATAACTTTCCGGAAGTGGTGCAATAGTTATTTGTCAAACTAGAGTGGAAAAAGCGCTTTCATCTTAGACACAACATTTTTTTCACGACATATTTCTAAAAACGATTTGCTCGAACCTCAAATACACATTAAGAAAAGATTAGTAGAATAAGGGTAATATTTTGTTTATTTGAATCAAAATAGTTTATATTGACATGACTAGTAGAATAAGGGTAATATTTTATTTATTTGAATCAATATATTATTATTTATAATTTATATTTACACTTTTACAATACAACACACAACTGACATGTCAAAAGTTAGGTTATCAGACGGAAGGCGGTGTAACAGTGTTACCAATGAACCAATCTAAATTAAAGTTGTCAAATTGTGATTTAATTTAGAAAAAGAAAAATATAAGACATAATTGTAAGATAATTTAAAGTATGTATATCACTAAAATAAGGATTTTCAATAAAATTAGGAATTTATTTATAATTTTTACAATATATTTTTTATAAATAACATTCATGTTGATAACACTTCTATGCTTTCCTCTCTAGAGAGGAAAATCACATTTTCCTCACTATTTCGGGAGAAGAAAGTTGAGCTTTCTGTGCATGTCGTGAAAAAACAGTTTTTCATCAACTACCCATAATATACAAGAAGCAGAATAATTGCTAAAATAAAATATGTACGAATTCAATTTAAAACAAATATATCAAAATTCGGTATTTAGTTATCTTAACAAAGACTATTTTTAAAAGATTTTACAAGATTTATTCTCTGTAAAACAGGAAATTTCAAGACTAGGTCTGTAAATTATTAGCCTATCATGAAAAGATAACTATAACAAATATTCTAACACGCAGCAGTATTGAAACATTAAAGACTATTTGTATATGCAATAAAATAAACAAAACTAAAACTTTGAGAACTTCAATTCATTCGGGGTGGTCCATTATTATCCCGGCTAGCATGCACCGCACTGTAATCGCGCGCGCTCTTCTTTTGTTTCGACGTTTTAAAATTCAAATTTCCGACAGGAAACTAATATGTTCATTTCGGCCGAAGAAAAAAATGACTGCGTGGAAAACAAAAGACTGTTACGCCTACGAGGGGCCATTTGTATCAGCACGGACTTGGACAGTTGAAAAGTTCATCAGTGATGCCAAATAAAGTCCGAACTGTTAAAAAACAAAATAACGGGTACTTGTGTGAGATTTTAACGAAAGCTTGGGTATTTGTACATTTTTCAGAGAATGTACAACTTGACTAGCAAATCGATCTTGACAACAAAATTAAGGTTTCTCGAAATTACAACAATTACGAGGAAAAAAATGGCTATATCTATTACAGATAAGATAAATCAATTGTCATTCAAGTAAATATAGTTACAACTATTAACTTAATGTTTTAACCGTTAAAATTGAAAAAAACTAAAGTTATTCATATAGATTCTAACAACATATTTTTTTATTATAATTTAAAATATTTCCATGAAATTAAACTCATATAAACGCATTTAGAAATATTATTCAATATAATACGCGCTACGCACATAACATTTGTAATTTAACACCACATTATGAATAAGTAGTATTTTCTTAAAAAGTGCACATCGTACACTAACTCAAATTAAACCTCAATATGACATAATCATTAACATAAACTACAAATTACAATTGTAGTTTAAATATTGCAATGTAATAGGTGAAATATGCTATTAAATACAGTAAGCTCAGCAATTGTAATTAATAATGCACAGTAATTGAAAATGTAATTAATATAAAAATAGATTTTCTTTAGAATAATCTAGTAGTGACACAAATCCCGCGAAATAAGTGAATAGCGCTCAAAAACTATTACTCACGCAGGTATAGTACACAACCGCGCCACTCTTTAAAAGTTTTAAAATGTGAAAAATACTAAAGAACTATTTACCTAAGTACATTTCAGCAAAGCGCGAATCCAAACTTCTTTTAGAAACTTTTATCAACACAAAGCCACAAGTTGAACGCCAATGACAGGTTGTTGTTTACATGGCAAAGTTAGCCGGAACGGCGATCATCAGTTGTCATATTTACATCGCACAATAAACAAACAAATGCAAGTAAACTGTGTTTAGTTTAGTCCGGAAACACTCGCGATAGGGTAGAGTTGGAACAAACTAGCAAAGACTTAACTCGTGTTGACAGCGGTGACAATCCGACAATGCTCGACGTCAAACTGCAAACACACACAACGGCTGGCTATGTTTTCCACGGCAGGCACTGTTTCACCGCACACTTCATCATTTCGATCAATAGCAACACTCGCGAATACGCAATTCACACAGCAATTTTTCATATTTACACGTATTTGTACACACAATTTCGCGAGAAAATGTAAACTTCACTGCCGCCACAATCCGCCGGAAGTTCGTGGTGGCAAGCATGACAAGTATGTAAAGTATTGGAGGAATTGTGGACACATTGCTGGCATTCTAACGCATATTTCGCCTATAACACTGCATATTCTGTATGAAAACGGTTTTAAAACGGTTCAGTACTCACCAAAGATGAAATTCGACGCCTCCTCGGCAACTTTGCTGGAAATTAGGACGGATTTTGGTCCGTAAATATGAAGAGTTGGTCTGTTTTTGGTATGCCAAGAATGGCACAAAGAATCTAGACAACGCACGCAACTAGCGCGCACCTGGATTGCGCATGCTGAGCTCACACAACTTCTCATAGGAGAAGCCAGTTTTCTTCCCCTCTCACTCCCGCAGCTGATTGTCAGCTGTTGACTTTATGCGGCATCTGTTGTTTTCGAAACGTACCATTCTAATCAGGTAATACAGAAAATACACACTCCACTTACGCGCTTATTTCATTTAAATACAACCTAAGATTTATAAATACAAAGAATAACAACAAATAGAAGAACAAATTTCGATATGTATTTATATTTTATGCCTTGAACAGCAAAATTTGTATAATTTATGTCTAATAATTAATATATAATGTATACAAACAATACTTTTTTCTATACAAATGTATATTATGTTTAGGGAAAGGTAAATAACATTATATAAAGTACCAATTCCTTATAAGAGTGCGTTTAAAATACCAACATTGGATACAAAATAAATGCTTTATAATTAAAGAACAATTGGAATAATTTAAATTTATCTTCCATACAACACTCGTTCATTTTTTTGCTTTAGTTGTAACAAGGAAGACCCTGAATATATTTCCAAAAAGTTAAAGAAGCTTAGAGAATATTCTAGTATGCAAAAGCATGAAATAATTAAATACTTAACATTAAATTATAATATAAAATACAAAAAAGTATGAAAAGATAATATAGTAATACTGTTTTACACCTAAAACTAAGTAACATTTTAGTGAAAATCTTTACAGTTTACAGGATTAGAACCTCTAAATACTAATTTTACAATAGATAAATTATTATTAACCTCAAGCAACTGTACTTTCTTTTTACAACAAAGCAATCATTATTTTACTTTCAAAATTTTTAAATTGTGCTTACTTATTGCATTACTTTTATACATCTTTAAAAAATACCTGATATGATGATCAACACAGGTATAAAAATAATATTGCATATACAAATCACCTACAGTGGCATTATAAACATTTTCTACCTTACCATTACTAAAGAACAAAATTTACAATTTTTTTATTAGTTATCTCGAAGGCATGTCTTCAAAATCGCTTTATTAACTTTATACGCTTAAATATAAAAATTAGAAATATTAAAACTATCCCTAAGGCATTAAAATAAATTATTTTGCTTTGGCTAGATAGAAAATATTTCTTACACCAGTAGTAATAATTAACCTATGGATACTAAATTGTGCCAAATTTAATCAAGCTTCCAACGAGCCGGCGTTTGTTGCGCAGAAACTCCGGTTAGTCTATCGCACACCACCAATTGTTCGGTTGGAAAGTCTAAGACCACTGTTATGTGAAATGCCATGTTCGCGGTTGCTATTACATACTCGCACAAGGCAAACCAGCTAAATGCTAACAAAAAATATCACTCAGCAGGAGAATATTTCCATGAACAAAGATAATAATTTATAGAGCTCTGAAAATATAACACAAATTTTATTGGTTGTAAAATGCCCTATACTTCACTATTGTTTGTTATGTTCTCGGCTGGACAGAAAGAGAAAACTAGAGATAGAGTATGTAAAGTCTACTCTAAAGTTTGTCGAGAGATGTCTCTACAGTCAATCAACGACGAAATATAATTAGACAAAACATTCCTTATTCTCTCTGAATGTTTTGATTTCGGCTGGCCAGAATGAGACAACAAGAGAGGGACATATATTTAGTCTCGTTTGAACATTTCTCACTAGATGCCATCCAGTATTAAAGTTAAAATTTAACCGCAAATACGATAAAAAATAAGTTTATCGTTATAAAAATAAAAAATTTCAACGTAAAATATTTATTATTTATGTATTAATTACAAAATACAAAATTATTGACTTTACCGAACAATAAATATGTACCAAAACAAATTAAACTCCCAACCGACAAATCAGTTCTTCTTATAAAGTTACACTAAATTTCTTTTTCTTTCACATAGTATTCTAAATAGTCGAAAACCCTTTTTAGACCAATTCTTGCAACAAGAAGGTATTTTTAAATACATCTTATAAGTGGCGAAATCAACTAGCAGTTTCCCATTTGACTCCAAATATTGAAAGGCAGAAAACTTTATCAAGACCCTCTGAACAATCACACAATTATTAATTTATATGTCTAGTTATATTTCGTCGTTGGTCATTATAATATATTTGTAACATTTTGCTCCTTTGTTTGGATTTTGGCAGTTGTGAAATCGTTCTGTTTTGTTTGTTTTTTTATTTTTCGGCGTTATTATTCTATAAATATGCCTTTTTCAAGTAAGTATTGAAATAATATAAGAAACAATTAATTAATACTACTATGCGAAATTTATCTACGGGTATTTTAGACTGTCTTCATAACCATATTATGCTAGATCAGACTAAATAAATAAATATATCGTCACGGCATATTACCCATTGCTGGGTGTGCCAATCTGCTTTGTAGACACATTACGGTAATGATGATGAGATATTTGTACCGTGCGGGCGTTTACCAGGCGTCACCACATGGGCACCCATTGTTAGCGTGGAGAGCGCACCACAGGGACCAATTTTGTGCCATTTAAAATTCGAAATATGTGGCGTCAATCGGGATCGTACCCGGTTTCCCAGATTCGCGACCAGACACTCAAGCACGCGGCCATTAAATAATTATAGCATTTAATTATTCAATTTAATTTTAGACATTTATATTAAAATCCGTATCCATCATAAAACGTAAATAAATTTTTAAAAAAGTACAAATAGAATAAGAAGCATTTATATAAAAATCATATTGTTTAAAAATCAATGGAATAAAATAAATAATTATACACAATTCTTTTTATCCTTTCCTAATACTAATATCAGTTTGTTTCATGCATTTTATAATTGGTTTTCGTTAATAATAATTCAAATGTTTAAAATATAGTACACGCAGTAACATCTAGCGATTACTCCAGGAGGTGACTCAATATATCTCTATCCTTAGTTGTCTATCTGTCCAGCCGAAAACATAACAAATGCTATGAAGTTTCTGGTGTATTTGTGATCGTTGGTTGTATTAATATAAATAATAACTGACTTTAATCGTTTTTTCGTAATACTATACCTTTACTAAGATTTAAAAGAACTAAACACGTAAAGGAAAACAAAATTGAAAGGGCGTTTATAACGGGCGGCCGTTATTGCAACGGCCGCCGGGCGTAAAGGTTTATAACAGCTGCCACACGGCGATACAAAGCAAATAACGAATGCGGCTGAAGTTTGGTAAACTTCAAACTTCTGTTTATTTTAGGCTCTATAAATTATTATCAGTTTATTTCAAAATTTATTTACCCATATCATGGCAAAGAAGACGATGTTTTAGGAAGAAAATGACCAATCCAGCTGTACAGACTAAGGAAGTAACGAATAATACTTGTTTAAAGAATAATCCATGTGTCATTTTTAAATTCGAATTGTCGAGACATCTCAAACATTGTATGGATTTAATATTTGCCAGCATATGCATCAAGGAACTCATCATAAATATTATAAATATTTTCTCGTGAATTGCTTAAAAAATATACATTAATAAATTATATTACTAAAAGCATGTGTACTTACGATAATTTTCTCTATTAGAAATGTAAGTTACTCCGCATAAAGTTGCAATTTCTGTTAAATTTAGCAAAAAGCATAGATCAAACCACCATGTCGCCTTGGCCAATAACTAAAACAAAATAATTTCAATTTCTCAAACAGGAGTTATTTTTGTAACAAATGCGGGTAATTAGTGAAACTGAAACGAATGAAATCAGAATTATATTTTAGGGTATTCTAACAAATATTTTATTTTCTGAAACTTTCACATAATGGGTATGTGACCAAATTTTTATTTTTACATGATATGATACTATACTTCATTTCACGTAAGAAAATAGTAGATGACGCTTGAGAGCCGACCGTTTTTACATACATTAAATAAATAATTCAAATTCGTGACACCAAACATTATGAATAATAAATATTTTTATCTGTAAAAATGTACAAGACCTGAATATTAAAAATTACAACAAAACATGGTTTAAAATTATTATAAATAAAAAAAAAATCCCGGTCAGGGCCGCTCCGTGCGGATGGGCAGCTTGTGCCCCCATAAAGGCGCCTGAACATGAGGGGCGCCATTTTAAGACAGTAAATAATAGCACATTTTTATAAAATGCTCTTATTCGCAAAAAAATACTATATAATTTACACAGTAAGGTGATAGAAATGAACAATATATTTTTAATTTTTTACCTTCCGTCAGCTTTAGGTAAAGAAGGTACTGTCTTTAGTCAAAATGAGTTTTTAGTGAATAAGCACGTTTTAGGGTCCCTATAATACGATTTTACCATTTTTACGATGATGTCTGTATGTATGTATGCGTGTCTGCGTGTGTGTGACGATCTTTTCGGATCGCATAACTCCAATACCTCAATTCCAAAAATTATATTTTTTTCGTATTCCTGAAGTTTACATCCAAAAGTTAATTAGATTTTAGTTATAATTGGTCAACCGGAAGTACCCTCATTTGAAGATTTTAACAGTGTTTCTTGAAAAAACGCTGTTAAATATCATTTTTTGACACAATGTTATTATAAATATTAAAGAATATTCTAATATATACACGATTTAAAGAGTTGAAGAATTATAAAGGAATTAAATTTCATTAAGCAGAGCGAGCTATGCTATAACCATGGAAACAGTAAGAAAATTCTAATTGACAGATGCCAGTGTCAATGAAAAGAAAATGAATGCGGCAGAGATAAGTATATTGAAATAGATATTGGGAAAGACGTCGAAAAATAAGTAAAGAATTAAAGGATAAGGGAAATGACTCGAGTGATAGAAGTTTCTAGAAAGATACAAGAGGGACGATTATATTGGTTTGAACATATCATGAAGAGAGATGAAGAATATATTGGAAGAAAAATGAATAGCTTAGTAGTAGAAGAGACAGAGGAAGACCAAAGATAAGAAAAGAAAAGGAACTGAATGACGACGACACGCAAAACAGAAATGAGTGGAAGAAGAAAATAAAAAATAGCGATCCCTAACGAATGGAAAAAGCTAAAGAATAGGAATATGTCAGTGTCAAGTGCAATTTGCATAGTTTGTTTATGAAATAATTTTACTGGAAATATAAAATCTTTTGCAAAAAAAAAATATGTATGGAATTTGAACTTAATGCACAGGATTGACGGAAAGTAATGTACTGTCCACATCATTTTTTTTTTTGTATTAGAGCTCGTTATAAGTAGAATAATTAAGCTATCATTGTTATATTGATATAATCACTGTGAAGGTATTGATTACAACAAAGAATATTTTGATTATAGCTCAATAATATTGATTACAAGAATAAATATGACAATGAATGCAATATTTAAATGTATATTAGCATTTTGCTTATGATTTACATTTTTGAAATCTTAGAGAAATAATTTTATTTTTCGGATAATTTTCTTTTTCTGGTATTATGTTGCAAATTGTAATATTGTTGAAGACAACAAACGATTATAACTTAATAACATTCATTACAAGAATATTTCATTAATATTTTAATTATAGTATTTTTGGAAGAATCAAAATGTAGCGCGCGCCCGAATGCGAGCGCCGTCACTGGTAGAATGTTCTCGAGCGAAAACGTAATCCCCGACGGGAAAAATCCATACGCGTCTAGACTGGTTTAATAACATCCGGTGGGCTAATTCTTTGTAGAATAGCAGCAACGAGCAATGAACAGTGGGTGATATAAATAAACAATCTACGAGTGGTGAACATAAATAAATGTAGTTATATAAATATAGTGATATAAATATTGTTAAATAAATAATCTTAGTGCTTAAGCATTTAATAATATTCTTAAGTCTTAAATTAGTCTTTATAATTATTTAATCAAAGTGTTAGTTATTTTTATTGTCTTTTTAATATTTATCCTAATTATTTATCGTTTAATAAACGTATTATTTTAATTAGTAATATTCTTTGATTTTTGCACCACCCAAATAAATAAACGTTACAAAAAGTATAGTTTAGAATTCAAAGTGTGTATTATTTAACAAATTATACATTTGGGGGCGTTGAAATATAACGCACAAAGGCGCCTTTTACCCACGGAGCGGCACTGTTTTGGCACTAATTTTGAGAACACTTATTTATTATATAAATTGTCTTACCAATGGATCTGATTTATTTTGTGCTAAATGACGGTGGTACGTGCGATAAACAAAAGCGATTAAAAACCGTGGTCCAATGTGCAATGCTACACAAATTCTCCACAAATATCGCTGTGGACTGATACCAGTAATGGCACTAATTGAAGGAATAACATTATACACCTAAAATAAACATCATTCATTTATTTGATTGTATACTATATTCAATATACATACCCTACAGTGGGTTTCATGAATATCATCATACTGAAATATGTAAGCTGTAACGAAGCATATGAACAAAGCCACTAATGGGAGTGAAACAGTTGCTAGACACAATTGTTTAAAACTTATTATGTAATATATAACAATTGCATTATTTGCACTCTGCTTGATGTTGTTTGTTTCTGAGGTTTCCATTGTGTTATTATAAACATAAATGTATAACTTGTAAGTATTAAATATAGCAATTAGCTACATGGGCACTCCATATTCTATTAATTTAATGCGATATTTCAATACATTAGATAGCATTTCTACAAAAAAATTAAATTTTATGCATTGCGGTATAAACATGGCCTATTATTTCATTGTGCGTCTAACTACATGAAATATTATTGAATTATAAAAGTTTGTGGTGTCATACTTTTATTCTTACTTGAAACATGCATGTAACAATCCAATTTAATTGAAACTTTAATTAAGAAACAGTTGACAAACTGTAAGGAGACGCCATTTTACCAGAAACAAATACCTGACCGCGTCGCGGCGCCGACGCGTTAACCTTCTAGGCGTGAACTTCGGTGATGACCCAGAAATTCAAAACTTATCACAATCAATTCTAAATATAAAAATTGATCTTATCCAAAAATAAACTGATTGATATACCTTTATTATCAAAGAAACATTTCTAACAACAAATTAAAGATTTATCCCATTAACAAAATTTCACAGATCAATATAATTTTTTGTGGAATGTTACATTTTATTTGGTCTTGATCAAATTCATGAGAATCTTTTCCAGTTTGCGGCTGTCGGCAGCAAATTTGCGGATTCCGTCAGATAACTTGTCGGTGGCCATCTGGTCTTCGTTTAGCATCCAACGGAACGTGGCTTCATCCATGTCGATGCGCTTCAGGTCGCAAGCGCATGCTTTTTCTTCGGTTAACCTCGGGGGGAGAGTCTCACTGCATGCCTCCAGCTCACCCAGCAGCTTTGGGCTGATGGTGAGCAAATCGCAACCGGCGAGGGCTTTAATTTCACCTGGAAAAATAATTTAATAATAAATATATATATATATAAAGCGGAAAACTGGACGGGGTCTGCGAAGAGACTGTTTCTCCCACGGGCAATTGTACCGCGCGAGTTCTAGAGTCAGCGAAAGCTCCAATCTACGAGGTCTGGCTATTAAATAACGAGACTGCTTATGAAAAAGTTTTATTTTAAAAATTATTTTATAATCGAATGCTCCCCTTCAATATACTCCCCGCCACACACCGTTCCATTCGTTTTTTCCATTGGTCAAAGCAATGTTGGAAGTCTTCTTTTGTAAGAGCGTTTAGCAGCTCCGCCGATTTTCGCTTTACCTCTTCCATCGACTCGAACCGGGTTCCTTTTAAGGCAGACTTGATCTTCGGGAACAGAAAAAAGTCACAGAGTGCTAAATCAGGCGAGGACGCCGCGTGTTCGAGCACTGGAGTGCCTCTAGCGGCTAAATAACGCTTCACAGACAGCGCGTTATGGGCAGGTGCGTTGTCCTGGTGCAAAATCCACTTGTTTTTCCACAACTCCGGCCGTTTCTTACGAACTCATTCTCGCAATGTTGCCAAAACTTTCAAATAGTAAGTTTGGTTTACAATTTGACCCTCGGGAACCCATTCAGTCATCACGATGCCGTTGATGTCGAAAAAAACGATTAGCATGGCTTTAAATCTTGATTTCGACATCCTTGCTTTTTTCATTCTTGGCGATGCAGGAGTTTTCGAGTGCATCGATTGTCGCTTAATTTTAACATCGTATTGGACTATCCAGGTTTCATCGCAAGTGATGATGTTTTCCATCAATTCAGGCTCTTCATCTAACCTCTCAAAAAAATCTGAGCAGATCTGTTGACGGACGAGTTTTTGGTCAAGGGTCAAATTTTTTGGGACCAACTTTGCACAGGCTTTCTTCATGTTCAATTCGCCATGTAAAATTTCTCTGACAGTTTCTTTATCGGCGTTTAGAGTCTCAGCAATTATCCGAATGCTCATACGACGATTTTGGTCACTGTTTGCGGAGTTGAAACAAAGACAGGTCGACCTGGACGTTGGTCATCTTCGGTGCTCTCTCGGCCTTTAGAAAACCGTTTATACCATTGGAAAACACGCGCACGAGATAGAGAATTCTCACCATAGGCCTCTTTCAACAACTTATAGCACTAAGTCGGAGTTTTTTTTAATTTAACGAGAAATTTCACATTGATCCGTTGCTCGTGTATTTCGTCACATATTGTTATCGGCACGAGAAAAAAACACGTTCGTTTCTAACCTCTATAGAAAAAATACTACTACAGCGACAAAAACGTGTTTTCGTACCAGAATAGTAGACACTTCCAGCTATCCAAGGCTGCATTCGTTTCCCCCCTACCCCTCTAGGACGCCTTCTGCGCGCGCAGTCTCGTTATTTAATAGGCAGACCTCGTATACATTCTGGCACCAGACTCTACCACCACCAACGGCGTCAACAAGGAGGATCTCTTAACCATATTTACCTCGACAACCTTATCTCCTAACACTATTCATAATATTCCCGCAAATTTTCAAATTCTAAACCTTATGCGGACGAAGTCGCGTGTATAGCTAGTATTAATATAAATTATACATACCGGTATTTCTGAATGAAGCGCCCATAACGACTGTTTTATAATCAAATTTCTTATAGTAGTTGTAAATTTTTGTAACTGAAACAACGCCAGGATCTTCTTCCCCGGCATATTCTTTTGTTTCGGTATTTGCGACATACCTAAAGATCAAATTAATATCTTGATAAACAACGACTTAAATTTTACTTACCAATCTAAAATACGGCCAACGAACGGAGAAATTAATGTGACACCGGCATCAGCGCAAGCGACAGCTTGGCAGAAAGAAAACAGAAGTGTCAAGTTACAATGTATTCCATGCTCTTTCTCCAATTCTCTAAAAATAACATTAATTATAAATATCAACGGTAAAGTTCAGTTAATTTCACAGACCTTGCTGCTTGAATGCCTTCCCAAGTTGATGCAAGTTTAATTAAAATTCGGTCTTTTTCTATTCCTTGGTCTTCGTAGAGTTGAATCAGTTTTTGTGCTTTAGCAATGCTGGCTTCTTTATCGAAAGATAATCTAAGAAAATGAACTCGAAAATGAAATATTTTTGAGTATATATATAAAAAAATAGTAAAAACAAATAACTATATTCATATTTTCTAATAAAAAATATTATAAACTTATGAACATATGACCAACCTCAAATAATTTCTATATTATTAAAGATACAATAAAATGCTATAAGACAATATTATAGAAAACTAAAGGGAACTTCCGATTGGAAAAGAATAGCTATTTTTCTACAGTCTACATAGAAAGTAGCCATTTGCGCTCTCTTTTGTCAACGCAAAATGTCACGTTGCTGCTCTAGCGCGACAAAGTAGAAAAAACGCTCGCTGTCCAAATTTCTAACTATACAATGTTGAGAAATATCACTTGTCTACATTTTTGATGGAAACGTTTAGTCAGAAACTAATGGCACTGTAGTGACACATTTACCACCATTACAAATAAATCTGACGTAACTGCTATGTCGATATATTACATAACAAAAAAAAGCCGCACTATTGTGAAAATAAAATAAGGCATTCATTTACAAAAACGAAAGTATAAAATGTTTAGATTAAATTGAAGCAATAGGTCACGAAGAATGGGAAATAACGATAAATTAAAATTAAATGTAAAAGACGTTTTTTCTTTATATTAATCCTTATTAATTGAGTAGTAGTGTAAGTACAAAGTGTACATTTTATTATTTTTTGTTATGGTGGAGGACCCCACTGTGGCGACTGTAGAAAAAATCTTGTGTGTGTTTCGAGCGCAAATGGACATTGTCGATTTCGAGAGAATGCCGCGCTCGAAACACACACAAGATATTTTTACAGTCGCCATGATGCATATTTTCACCGAAAATACAAGTATTTTAGTGATGTAATATTTTTGAGGTTTTGTTTGACAGACCAGCTGACAGTTGAAGACGCTATTTTACGAGATAATTGTTAAATTGAGGTCTATTGACAAATAGTTTTTGTTTTTCACATAGCCTACTAAAAAGTATCTATAAAAATCAATTTTATTTAAAGTTTAATTGATTTTTTCCCTATATTTTTATTATGTAAAGATATAAAATGATTACATAGTCGAAATTATAAAAAATACTCTAACCGAATGGGCCTAAAAATATACGCCATCCCATTTAAAAAAATATAACTTCGTACTTTAACTTGAGAACCACTGGTTTGAACAAATATTTTCTTTAACATGTAAAATCAAGCTTTCGTTATTTCCTGCTTCCATAATTATTTTAGATAAAAAAAGCTTCAAGTAAAAGTTGTAGGGCATAAAATTATGCATCTGAATCAATAAACAAAATTAATTTTATGTGCCCTGTAACGGCAGAAAATAGGTAGGAAAATGTAATCACCCAAAAATAGCTATAGCCATGGAATTGAAAAAAAAATTAACAAATGTTAACGATTCATTTGTCAAGCTAGTTTAATTTACTTTTATTATTATTTGTAATTTCTGTTCAAGTGAACAATAAAATTAAATTAGAAATAATACCTAATAAAAATAAATTAGTCTAATATGACAGAAAAACCGTTAGACATTTGTTATTTATTTTGTTTCAATGTCATGGCTATTGCTATTTTTGAGCTGATTTTCGACATTTTTATACCTAATCTCTTCCATTACAAGGGATAGAAAATTAATTTTGCTTATTGAATCAGATGTAGAATTTTATACTCTACAACTTTTATTTGAAGCTTTTTTACCTTAAATAATTAGGGAAGCAGGAAATTAGGAGTGTGATTTTACATGTTAAAGTCCTATGTTCGGCTGTGCCGGTTACCATCCTGTTTAAGACTGTCTTATAATATTTTATTTTTAATAATACAGACATTATTTGATTTTTTCCGGGTTTTTACAATTTTTAATATCCTTACCTAGCATCAACTTCGGTAGAAACGCGACCAGGAATAATTTTCAAAATCTCGCAACCAAAAAGTACGCACAGCATATCCATTGCAGATTCAACTTTTTCCTGATCAGATCCGCCGACTTTATTGCCATAATGGACTGCTTTTTCAATTAGGGGTGCATACTGAGACATATTAGCCGCAGACAAAATCAAAGAAGGGTTTGTGGTTGCATCTGTTGGTTTGTATTGTTTCATTGCTAAAAAATTAAAACAAAAAAAATGCTTAGTAACCATGGTAACCACATTGCCAAAGTAATTGAACCTTCGAACATTAAATGGTTTTTAAACTATATGTTTTCATTAAAATAAAAATATTCAAGGTGTATCATTACGAAATATCGTATTTTTATTAAAATTCCCGGTGTAAGGTTACCTTCAAAGTCGCCGGTATCTGCGACCACAATAGTCATCGCCTTCAACTGTTGCAGAGTGTTCGTCATCTTCGTTTTCTTGCACTGCGGCTCTGTCATTACTCGGAAAAGAACAAAGTTAAACTGCGAACCAAATAATCAGGACAAAGCCCTCGTCGATTGTAAAATCAAACTGGAGTTAGTAGCTAGAGAGGGAACAGCGTGCTCACTTCCAGCTCAAGGTTATGTAGATAACCTCTATATTGCAAAGGACGCGTAGTGCGTTCACTAATCAGAATCCAGTAAAAACCTTTTTTTATCCAATCAGAACAAAGATATTTAAAGCTAAATTTGATTTGGCGGGTAAATAATAACATGATTTGTGATCAGTATTTATTGTAATGGGCATTACATAAGTATAGGTTAGTGTATACATAAAATATATTTCATATCTATGGTTGTCGTTTTGAAATAAGAATGGTAAGAGTTACTGAATGTAAAGCATTGATTCCTCCTCGTAAAACACAAACTTTGGGTGCACCGCATTTGACCAAATACCTGGAAAACTAAATAAATTTTGTTATTAGTTCTTTTTGATCATAACCCTTGTCTTTCCAAAATAGGATCAAAACTGACCCGATTTTCGGTTTTTTGTTCTTAACTCTCATGATAGAAATATAACAAACAATTACTCTTGAGAATTCTGTCAATATGTTGTTAGGTATAATTGTGGGTAATTTCTCGACTGTGATGTGGATTAAGTGTTAACAATTACTCGAAAGCATTTATTCTTACTATACCCACATTTCGGTGCACTTTGCACTTTTGGGGTAGTTACCATATGTTAAAATTTAATGAAATTCTTATTTGTTTACAATATATGACTCATAATAAGATATATACTGTAATAAAATTCGTCATTTATTGTGTAAAAATTTCAAAAAAGTTATTTAAAATATTACATGTTTCAAATCGATCTCTTCTCTGTGACGTCACGCTTACATACTTAAAGCCGCAAATGTCGCTAGTGTCTTTGTTTTACAGCGATGGGATGTGACATGTCAAAGTGATAATTGATGGTGATACTGACGCCGTGGACATAACCTTGTTTCTTAGGCATTTATTCTATCTTTCTCGTAAGTAAAAAAATATACATGATTATGAATTGTCTTTAAAATAGTACGGCGGGATAGCACAGTGGTAGAGTACTAGCCTCTGAACTCAGAGGTCGTGGGTTCGAATCCGGGTCAGGTCGAATTTTTCTCGACTGATCTTGATCGGTATCTACTCCCGTTACCTTTCCAAGTTGGGATACAATTAACTTGGCAATCACTAAGCTATCTGGCACCGGCTGGTGGTTGTAACAAGGGCTTGCTCGGGTGGGCAACACACATGACATCTACGCAAGGAACTTCGTGGCAATTGTAAAAAAATTAAATAGATGTTGTGTGTGAGACCACCCTAGGGATATAACCTGTAAGGGTTGAAAATCCCGAAACAATATACAATACAATACAATGAATTGTCTTTAAAATAAATAATTAAAAATACGTGCTAACTTGACAGTAAATCTAACCTAACAAACAAGATCCCCTTATCCCGCAAGACATACGTCGCATAATATCTTTGTTATACTTCGAGCAGCACGTCGGAACTAAGTTGCAACGGAAGCGGCAAGGGAAACGTCACAGTGGCAGGAATAGATATCTCCGGTATTTTCAGTATTTTTTTTTTCATTTAAAAACAAAAATCTATATTGACTGCATTCCTGTATATTCCATTTCTCATGATTTCTACCAGTCGTTTAGTTTAATTTTCGTTAGTAAATATTGTCACATTAATAACAAAATGTCGCAATAAAATCTCAGGTCACAGTTTATTTTGGTTACCCAAGGTATAAAATTATTGTTAAATAAGGGTTAATAATTACCAATTCTGGATTGGAATCGTCTTCACCAATGACAATAACAACTTTTCCAAAATTTTCTTTAATGACAATTCCTTGAGAACCTAAAGTTTCAAGTTCTGTTTCGCCTAATTTTACACTTGAAAATGGAATGTTTATGCTGTCTTTTACAGCACTTCGTGCAAAACTGTAAAAAAAATGATATGTATCTATATTTATATTTTAATATTATATACACTTACAGTACAGTTGTTCGTATATCAATAATAAGGACGCTCTTATTTTTATTAGAACTACTTTGATTTAACAGAACCAAAACATCATTTACGCTTATCCTAGCACAAAATTCCTGATCGACTGATGTACCCTTAAATTCAAAATATTTTTATACAAAACAAATAATAATTGTATAATAATACCATATCAGATATATCTTCAATAGCTTGATGTACACGGATTGTTATACTTGATGGCGTACTTTCATAAAATTTCAAAGAATCAGTTACACATTGCTCCATATCAACTTCTGGTAAGTCAGAAAATAAAAGAATACATTCGTTAAAACCAGAAGCTAATAAAGTTGCACGTAACTGAGTTAAAATTGATAATCCAACATGAAGAGGAAATGAAGAATCGCCTAATAAAAGTTTGTCCCACAAATGTAGAATTTTGTGCAAAGGAAATACATCTACAACAAAAATAATTTGTGCAAAGAAATAATTTTAGGACGTCTCGAATAAGGGATCGTGTCCAAAGAATTAAAATTTCGACGAGGCGTGGTTTTAGAGAACTGCAAACAATATTACTTCTTATTCCAACTCGCTACTGTATGCTGACGACTTAATTTTTTTAAAATTATAAACTATTTCATCACGTTGATATTGACAGATTACTGAATTGGCTTTTATCCTCGCATTTATTGTTCTAGTAAGTGTAAACATATAACATTTGCAATGAGAATGTTTTTCGAATTTTTATAGTACATAAATAATGCCTCCTTACAAAAAGTCGTGGAAAATTAACGATTTGGGTGTCATTTTTGATCCTAAATTACAATTTAATATACATTTTTTATACAAAATGTTACATTTTAGTGGACCCAGCAAATATCTCGCTTATTTATTAAGTTAGTAATTTCTTTCACATAACATGATTTATGCAGCAACATGTAAGCTACTTTGATGACGGATGTACATTCATGATACCACTTCTGGTTCTTTAGTAATGAATATCAACTTTGAAATTTCAAATAATGGAACCTACTATATTTTTTTACAAATTTGAAAAGTACTTCAAATTTGCTTTACAATCATGTAAAATAATTCATGTTACATTATTAAAAAGTAAAATGGCGGGCACTTTTTTATACGCTTAGTCGAAAAGAGAATAGTAAGCCATGATTATGGCTTGAAATAAAACAATGAACTAAAACAATTGTAACTATTATTATTAAACGAAATAATATTTTTACCGTGTTAAAATTGTTTTATTTCAAGCCATAGTCATGGCTCACTATTCTCTTTTCGACTAGGTGTATAAAAACGTGCCCGCCATTTTACTTTTTAATAATGTAACATACGGATTATTTTACATGATTTTAAAACAAATTTGATGTACTTTTCAAATTTGTAAAAAATATAGTATGTTCCATTTGAAATTTCAAAGTTGATATTAATTACTAATAAACCGGAAGTGGTATCATGAATTACATCCGTCATCAAGTAGCTTACATGTTGCTGTATAAATCATGTTATATGAAAGAAATTACTAACTTAATAAATAAGCGAGATATTTGCTGGATCCATCAAAATATATCATCCTGTATATTACTAATACAAGTTTTCGAAATTTAGGATTTATCTTACGAAATTCAAGACATTTTAGTAATTTGAGAACTCTCAAGTTCTTATATTTTTCGTTTGTTAGAAACAAACTTGAATATTGCTTTGCAGTTTGGAATCCACTATAGGCACGCGTTTTCCAAGTCTGAATTTTGTGCGTTAGGTTAGGTAATGTTTAGGTGTATTTAGAGAAATTATGTAAACCACGCCTTGTAGGGATTTTATTTTTTTCTAAACGATCCCGCGTTCGAAACTGTAGACACTTTCATAATTTTATATAAAATGAGTAACTTACGCGAAAACATCGTTAAAAACCAAGGTATAGCAAATAATTGCGGAATGAAATTAATATTATGCAAATGATTAGCAAGTTCTGGATCATGAAATGCTATAAGTTGGAAAAATTTAGCTAAATATTCTTGTATTATTACTGAATTATCCTTTAAAAAGAATTTGTGTAAATATTTTGGAACAAAATTCAGTAAACATGCAAAAGCACGAGCTGAAACATTAAAATTATAATTCTGATAAATACTTTTTTCCTATTTCATACCTTCATTATTAAAATTAAGATATATAAATGGTGCTGTTAATGAGTCAAGGCCCTGCCAATAAACATACTGCGGATTTTTTGCAATCCATGCTTTTAAAATACGTTTTAGTTTAGTGTGACCATCATACGATGAAAGCAATTCATTATATTGATGACATCTGGGTATATCTACTTCAATTTGTCTGTCTGTGGGAGTCGGAGTATATTTATCGATTCTACAGTATTCTTCTTCGTAATTCCCTTTTACGTGTAAAAGGGCAGCCCATATATCGCCACGCAATAAAGGAGGGATGTCGATTTTTGCTTCTTGGACGATTCTTTCTCTTGTGAAGGGATATCCCTAAAAAAATTCGTAATACCATACCGTTACCATGATTTAACAGAACTAAACATGTTAATGAAAAGGGATCTATAACGGACGCCGAAAAACAAAAGTGAAAAGGCGTCTATAACGCCCGGCGGTCGTTATTATAACGGACGCTGGCCGTTAAGGTTTATAACAGGCGCTAACAATAGGGTTATTTAAAAAAAATATCGTTGTTTCTTCTCGCTAAAAGAGGTATTGGAATCATGTTAAAGATCGCATATCTTAATGAATACGCACGTTTTAAGGTCCTTAGAATCCGATAATAACATTTTTACGATGATGTATGTGTGTGTGTGTGAGAGAGAGAGAGGTTGTTGTATGTACGATTTCTCAATTTCTATAAGACTAAAGACCTGTGTAACTACGGATTCCTCAATCTAACAGTAATGGGAAGATTTGAATAGATTCTGGTAACAATTGGACAACCGGATGTAATAGTATTTTAATAAAAATCTTCTAAATATTATTTTTTGAAAATTTTTGTTATTATAAATACTAAAAACCAAATTCTCTATGCGACATATTTAAAAAAAAATATTATACCTTTTATAGATTTGATATAGATATATAATCTATAAAATAATCTGTTGTAGATTAAATATATAGATTAGGTGTAATTAGATTTTTTTGTGAGTACAAGAAATGTTAAATATAATACTTATATATACCACAATGAATAGGGCACGAGAGATATTGTGATGGTCACAACAGATTTTTTTTTATAAAATCGTGAAGTCCGCCTCATTTAATAAATATAGTAATATAAAATAACATGAAATATGCGACTTTTCATACATAAATTTGCTAATAAACTTTCACGGCTGTAAAATTCTTGACGTCACGGTCAACAATTATTTTATTTTATTATTAACAATTTGTTGGTGTCAGAAAATCAAACTGACAAGTGATAACCCAAACGATCATAGTTCCAAACAAAACCGGCAGAGCTCTACTGCCCCATTCGCTAAGCCGTGACGTAGCTGTGACGTCAGCGTCCAAATATTTGAAATTAAAGACAACTTTTAAAATATCATATCTCTGATTCTAAAGACTTTTAAAATGTAAAACATACACCTACATATTTAATTTGACATTCTTTCAAGAAAAAAAATTAGAAAATGTGAAATGATCCCATTAAGGATAAAATATTTCGTTATTTGCTTTATATCGGCCTAATGACGTTAATAACTAAAATATTTCTCTCTGTATGTAGATAAAATAACTGAAAAAAACTTACATGTAACAATCTTCGGAAAAGAATCACTCTGTGAAACTGATATTCTGGATCTTTTTCTCTTATAACTAAGGGAAGTTGAGAGGCATCATATCTTTCAGATTCAGAATTTAGAATAATTTCTGATTGAGTATGAATTAAAGGATAATAACTTTGTAATTTCAAATGACTAAATCTAGCATATAAACCTTCCAGTGAAATTCTAACAACCCGAGGATCGTACAATGTTGTTTGATTTCTTTTTTGTCCATATGTTGTTCCATCAAGTACAACTAAACTAAAATAAAAATATATTTATATAAAACATAAATATAATTAAATGATCAAATATACTTTGGTAAAGATAATATGGGAGGGCTTGACCGAATCAAACCATGTTTCTTTAATTCCATATAAACATCACCTCCTGCCAACTGCCACCAATGATAAACTTCTATTAATGTAAGAGGGACAAGTTTCTTACATTTTTTACTCAATTCTGGAGATTCACGCATATATGGTTTAAATATTTCATAATTTAACAATTCTTTTGTAGTTGGTCTTTTATCTGGATATATTGATAAACAAGATTCAATTAAATCTTTCAGATTACTCGGTAATTCCTGAAAAATGTTTATGTTTATAATTTATCATTATAATATGCATATTTCCAATACTACCTGATATTTCTCAAAACAATTATGTTCTCTTGCGATACGCTCAAAAACAGAAGTACTGGATAAAAGGCTAAGAACTTTTCTTATACATTGTCCTAATTTTAAAGAGCTCCATAAAGAAATTTCCAGAGATAATTCAGCCAAAACCATACCCAGTGACCAAATGTCCACTTTAGGACCGGAAAATGGTCCATTTGGACCTTGCAAATAAACTTCCGGGGCTGTATATAATAAATGACTGAAATAAATCATAAAGAATATGAAAATGTGTTCTGGAAAAAATGTAAAAAATAGAAAAAGTATTTTGACCCCGACGTGATTTGAACACGCAACCTTCTGATCTGGAGTCAGACGCGCTACCGTTGCGCCACGGAGTCATATGAAATACGTAACCTTAATTTACGTATTTCCATACATTAAACAATAATATTTTAATGAAAAAACAATTTAAAATTTTAAGAGCAGGTTTTATAAAGAAATTTAATCTTCACTTAAAATTGCCAAGCAAATTTAATTAAATAAACAAATTCGAATCAGTTTCCCTGTTCTTATAACATTTAAATCATTACGCGATCCGTTTTACCTCCCGCTACCCTTGGAAAGGGAGGTATAGGGATCGTGCTAAAAATTGCATATCGAGATTTTGGTAAATTACCCCGTTTTAAGGTCCATAGAATCCGATTTTAACATTTTCACGAATATGTCTGTGGGTGTATGTGTGTGTGTGTGTATGTGCGTGTGAGTCTTCTGGACACTCTAACTCAAATACTATCATTCGGAACATTTTGAAACCATGTATTTCTACCTTATTCTAATATGCATAGATGCTATTAGATTTTGGTGCCAATCGGATAACAGAAAATGGTACTTTACTTAAAGCTCAAAATAGTTTTTCTTCAAAAAATACCTTTAAATGTTAATTTTTCGCAATATGTTTTTATAAAAATTAAAGATTATTGCATTTATAGTTTTTCTATATATTTTATGAAAATAATATAAAAATTATATCCCAGAGCTTATGCTTTAAACACAATTCCATGGTTACACAGTTCAAAATTCAAATGTATGTAACTGACAGATGAATGCCACTGTCAAAAAAATAATCATTTCAAATTAATAATAGTAACATTTTAAAAAGAAAATTGTAAATAGAACAATAGTTATATGGAACAGAATTAAATACACATAATTTTTAGCATTAGTAAATATGGAGGTATGTATTTAAATAAAAAAATAATTAAATATATCATCACGGCATATTAGCCATTGCTGGGTGTGCTAATCTGCTTTGTACACAGATTTTGGCAATGATAATGACACCGTTTACAAAGCGTCACCCACGGTCAATTTTGTGTAAGTTTATTAGCAAATGTAAAACCAAATATGTGAAAAATAAGATACTGACACAATGTTAGTGTGTCTTTGACAGAAAATAACGGTATTCGTACGGCTATGAATCAAGGTAATGTATCTGAATTAATAAATAAACTTACGTTACAGCGAAAGTATTATCAACAACGAGCATCGTTTTAAAGTGGAATGTCCTAACTTGGTCGAAACAATATGAATTTTGAAAGACAAGCGTGTTATATCCATCTTTATCGCACACGCTTATAGCCTTTCATGATACAGGTGACCTTGACGGACATCTTTAATTTTTTTTTTACTATACATACATAATTTATCAATAAACATGTTAAACGTTCATTATTTCGGTACTGTATTACAAATTTACTTATTTAAAACCAATAATATAAATAAACAATTACATCGTTTAATAGATGAAAATAACAAAATTAATGATAAAAAGAAATAAAATAGGTACTTACCCTATTGGAAAAGACACTAAACTTCCATTCCCAGTCATGTAATACAATCCATAATTAAACAATTTAACTTCTTTATTTGATTGTAACAAAATATTTTCCGGACTCAAATTACGATGTACCATATTTTTATTATGCAATATATTCAGCGCTTTTACTATTTGTAGCGCAATTTTAATAATATCCTCTCTTTTTAACATGCATTTAGCTTCATCAGTATTTAGCGAATTTCCCGAATACTGAGAAACAACTATTGTTCTTTCTGAATAATACAAAAAAAGAAAAATATTACGGAATTTAAAAAAAATATCTAATACCAACCATGTTTTCCTCTGATGATATCTACATATTGACAAAGATTAGGGTGAATGATAGTTTTTAAAATTTGTGACCGGCCATAAATTGTGATGGAATTTGGAGTAAGAGGAAGTCCATTGCTACCGCAAGTTTCGCCTTTATGAGGTCGAGCAAAGAACGTCATTGCGCCAAACTGCATTTGCTCATTTTCCAGAATGTTGGGTGGCATCTGGAACACACAGAGCAATGTTACTACTCTGTGTGGATATACATAGTTCGATTTTATCAACTAGTAATGCATTTTTCGTAATACCATACAGTTAATATGATTTAACAAGTGAAAAGGGACGCCGGCCGTTAAGAATTATAACGGCCGCACGAACGAAAACAATTGAAAAGGTGTCCATAACAGCCGGTGTAACGAAAAAAATTAATAACTATTAATAAAAAGTACAAATATTTTAAAAATAAATGCTGTTGATAAAATCGATATTAACAGTAATAAATAAGAACACAGTAACATATTTTAAATTTGTTTAATATTTAGACAAGTTTAGTAGTGTGAATACAATTCCATGTAACCATTAAGTTAATAAAAAAATATTTAATGCCTCATATTATTAATCTTTTTCTGCAATAGCAGTAAGATGTTTATCAAGTTCAGCTTCTGTAAGTTTTCGAAAGTTTGGATTATCTTTAGACACCACGCCTACTTCAATTTCAGATGGTTTCATATCTACAGACAAAACAGATGACAAACAACTAATAGCCAACTGAATTGTTTCGTCATGGTTTAGATCTTGTTTTTTCTTCAACTTCTTCTCCAAGTAACTGTTCGCTTCTGTTTGTTTTGATCCCACGCTCACTCCACGATAACCACAGTAGTAACCAGCAGGGTCTGTTTTGTAAACGCAAGGGCCATGCTCGTCATCGTAAGCGATTATAATCATGCTACAACCTAACGGCCGCATTTCAGCATTCTGAGTATACACTTGGGAGATATCTGCTACTCGTCGACATAAAGTATCAATTGGCATTTCGTAATTATTCTTGTATTTGAAGTTGGCTGCCTCGTAACGAGCTCGCTGAACCTGAGACTTACTATCGGCGATCATTCCGGTCATCACACAACCAGCACGTTCCGTTAGTTGGAAAAGATGAGTAATGGTACCAGAATCAATTAGCTTGTCTGGAATCTTTTTCTGGGTGACACAAACTGCAGTATCTACTCCTTTAATTGCGATTGAGGTTAAACCAGCTTGATTAATTGCTTTGAAGGCATATTCTACTTGGTATAAACGCCCCTCAGGCGAAAAAATAGTAATATGACGATCAAAACCAGCACTACTTCCTCTAGCCATAATTATTTGATTCTATTAGAACGAAATAATACCTTTGTTTGAAGAATAAGTTCTTTGGAACACAGTTCACAACAAAACCGTGGCTGACTTTGAGTTTTCGGCTTCTTCAAATTCAACAAACTCACTGTCAGCCTAAATCAGTGTCGTGCAAAAATAAATTTTTAAAATTTAGTAAGTACATTTATGAATATAATTATTTTTATGCTATTATATTAATACATGTGTAAGGTCTTATAAAAGATACGAAATTTTAAAATATATTGTGTTATCTAATTAATTAAAAAAAAGGAAAATATTGGCGGCGGGCGAATAGTGCAACTGTGGCGCCACGTTATTAATGCCATAGAAAACAGCAAGCTTGCTTCCACACAGAAAGTTTTTTTTTTTATAAAAGATTCTATATTTCCAATACATTATCTTCCGTCAATTCTATGTATTTTGTACAATTTCCATTCATAAAGTTTCTAGCAAAAGATTGTCCAATACAATTATAACACAAACATATTGTCAACTGCACATGACACTGTCATCTTTTAATTGGAATTTTCTTAATATAGCAGCTGTTTCCATGGTTATAGTATAGCTCGTTGTGATAACATCAAAATTTGTTTTTGTCTTAATCCTAAATAAATAACAATATAGTGAGGTACGCTATAACGAACAGTTTTAATAATAAAATTAGGATTTTAAAACGAACAAAAATGTTTACCAGTTTTGCCAATAGTGGTTTGGACCTTAAAAACCGCCAGAAACCGATAAATATGTACCCAAATAAGGCGCGAGCAGTCACGTGACTTTGCAAGCAGATATGGGGGCCCTTGTTATAATGACAGCCATAACTGACAAATATATTTCTTCATTCAAAATTTCATGATTTTTTGCTATTATATGATTTATTTTCCTCGGCAACTGAATTCCACACTCCTGATAACAAATAAAATCATGAAATTTTGAATGAAAAATTATGACATTTGTCAGTTATGGACATAATTAATAGCTGTCATTCTGACACAGGCCCCCATATCTGCTTACAAGGTCAGAAAAGTCACGTGACTGATGACTGCTCGCGCTCTTTAGCTGTGATTGTATATTTTTATATTTAATAACTGCTTGCAAGAAAATTTTAAGGCGCTAAATAGAAGTGATAATATATTTATTAGAGAAGGGAAACTATAATGTACACATTTATAGATTAACAAAATAAACATAAATGAATATGTATGCATAACACGCAAGTCGCACTTACGAATAGCGGAATAGTTGGTAGTTGGAGTGAAGTGGTAGTAAAATTTAAATGCTCAAAAGATAACAGACGGCGCTAGAAAACCCGCTAAACCGCCAAAATCAGAAAGATACCGCTAATAATATATAAAGCCGCTAGATGTAGCGGGAAAATCGCTAAATTGACAATACTGATGTTTACTGCCACCTAACTGATAGTTTTTTTTTTAAATGCTAGAACGAACACAGGTTGTGGTTTCAGTTGTGTTCTCATACCTCCAGTATCTCCCACGAAATTCTACGCTCATGAATTAGTAAGCATGGCCAACTAGATAATTCCCCAGAAACAAATTAAATAATGTCAAAATTACAATGTAAAAATGTACACATTATTGACATTAAGTTATATTTTACTTAATTATATTATAATTAAATAAAATATAACAACTCTCCTAAAATTTCTTCTTCGTTTTATCTTTCGTTCACGTGCGCATGTCATACAACTGTCAAGATGCTCACGCATTGATAAAGTGAGTGGTTTAATCCTTGAAAAATTCAACAATACATCATCAAATTGGAAGAGAAGATGTCTGGAACGGAAAGACAGAAAATTAATTATGATGATCCAAGGTTTAGAACAACTCCAACACAACAAATGGCAGCATCATGTTCTGGAGCACTAATAACATCATTTTTCGGTGAGTTGGTGTATCTTTTGTTTGTATGTATGTATGTATATCATGATCCTTCCGTGTAGTTACTCCATTAGATGTTGTGAAAATTCGTCTGCAGGCTCAGGAACACGTAAAGGCTAAATGTTTTTTATACTGTAACGGGTTAATGGATCATATTTGTTCTTGTACTAATCCACAGGACTGGTACAGGAGGCCAGGCCATTTCAACGGAACAATAGTAATATTATTTTATTGTTTACTTGATTAAATTAATAATTACAAATGTAATTGTAGGATGCATTTGTAAAAATATCCAGAGCTGAAGGTGTGTCTTCTTTGTGGAGCGGCCTTGGACCTACTCTTGTTTTAGCTCTTCCTACAACAGTTTTATATTTTGTCACGTACGAACAATTAAGATTTAGGCTCAAAGATTGGTATAATGAGAAAAAACAACTTCTTGTTGCTGAACAACCATTTTGGATTCCAGTTATTAGTGGCGCTGCAGCAAGGACTTTCGCCGCAACCACCGTCAGCCCCTTAGAATTAATACGAACAAAAATGCAGTCGGAGAGATTAAATTACAGGCGTAAAATAATTAACAATTCGATTATTTGATCAAATTATTATATTTATTGTTTTATAGAAATTGGACAAGTATTACACACTTTAATTAAAAATAATGGAATTTTAAGTCTATGGAAAGGATTAGTTCCTACACTTTTAAGGGATGTACCATTTTCAGCAATATATTGGGTTTCCTACGAAAAATTAAAACTAAAGTCTGGAAGTAGCATGCCATCATTTACTTCAAGTTTTTTGTCCGGGGCAACTGCGGGAGCGGTAAGATAAAAAAAATCTATTTTTTTTGTAATATTAGGGATGCAATAGAACCGGCCAACTTCCACCATTTTTTTTATAATTTCATCTGAAGATCATGCACGATTTTTCATTTTTACCTTTCATCGATAGAGAAATGAAAATTAATAGACCTGAATTTTTTATTTTTCCTCATCGATCTTTAATAATGATAAATTTGCAATTAAAAATGATATTGTTCAAAAAGCGGCTGATTTTCCCTCCTCGTCCCTCGCCCAGTGACGTCACGTTTCAATATCAACGGCCATTTTGATTTTCACACTAGGCTCTAAACGTCAAGTGATATTTAAAGACCTAAAATTTACGAAAGTAAACATGTCGGTGAAACGTTGTAGTGCCATCGTGGCAAAATACTAGCGAAAATATATTCAATTCAATGCCTCGTGTGCGTTTCTATAGCTAAACAAACTTCTAGCGTTTAATATAAGAAGCATAGCTAATATGACGCGTGGATAACTTCAGGCCAAACAAGCATAGTCTAATTATCGTACTGTATGATTAAATTGTTTTATTTGAAATCGTCACTAAAGTGCACAAAAGACGTCATTAAAAATTCAGAAATCGGCCCTAAAATAATCCATTATATGCCGATTACATACAAATTCAGTGTTGCCAACCTTATGATAATTATTGCACACGTAAGATAAGTTAGGCAGGTGTACGATGTACAATAGTAAATTTGTACGTAAAATGACAAATAATATGTGCAAGAAGAACAAACTAAATAATTCCGTTGAAGAAATTTGAGATAAAACATAATTTTGAGTGTTTTTTACGATAACCTCAATGTCCGGAGGTTAGCAACATTGACCGTCAGACTGACAGATATAATGTAACCATAACCTATAAATATAAATATGCCTTTCATTTCCATGTATCAATTTAAAATAAAATTTAATATGCACCTCGGCACTGAAGTTCGTTTTTATCACTCATATGGTTCCACATTCGTGATAAAAAACACAACTTCAATGCACTCATTGATACATAAATAACTATTTTATTTACATTTTTGTTGTATAAAATTGTTTTAAAGTATATTTTTAAACAGTTGCAAAAACCAACCATGTTGTGACGTCACGTTTCAGAACTGCAAGTTCACACTCATTTCATAAAGACTTATCATATGAACACAGAATTACTAAAAGAAAAAAATACAGGGTGTATCACGGAAAGTGAAACATGGCGTTTCACATGGGAAATCAGTTTTTTCGTGCGCTTTAATCCCCTAATTTAGACAAAAAGTTTCAAATGGATGTTGTAAAGCAAAAATTTCTACATCCGAAATCAATAAAATAATTCATTTGGGCTACTTCAAAACTTCAGAAATAAAATTTGAAAATTCAAGGAATGGGGTCATTTCACATTTTCTAATTTATTTTTTTCTTGAAAGAATAGGTCAAATTAAATATGCAGGTGTATGTTTTACACTTTACAAGTCTTTACAATCAGAGATATGATTTTTTAAAAGTTGTATTAAATATCAAATATTTGGACGCTGACGTCACGGCTATACGTCACGGTTTGTCGGATGTGGCAGCAGCCCTCTACAGGTTGTGTTCGGAACTATGATTGAGTTATCAATTCTCAGTTTAATTTTGTGACAGCAACATATTGTTAACGAAACACATATTTCACACAACTTTTGGTATTTATTTTATTAAATGTTTTATTTACATACCTTTATTCTTAAGTCTGGTGTCACCTGTCACAATTTTAGGTTAGCTTGCAAACGGATACCACGTGAACCGTTGTGTGTGTGTGTGAGAGGAATGTCTTTGTGTGAGTAACAAGCCATTACGTCACGAATTTTCAGCCGCGAAAGTTTATTAGCAAATTTATGAATGAAAAGTCGCATATTTCATGTTATTTTATATTATTATATTTATCAAATGAGACGGATTTCATGATTTTATAAAAAAAACAACGAATTTTTTTTTTTAAATGACCCCATTACAATTTAATAGTATTAGCCATGGAATTAGGAACAAGAGACGAACAAAAGCGTAACGTTTTATTACGTCAGACTCAGAATAATGATTGTCAAAATAAATACTAATAACTTGACGTATAAAGCGTTACGCTTTTGTTCGTCTCTTGTTTCTAATTATTGATTCGGATGTATAAATTTTTGCTTTACAACATTCATTTGAAACTTTTTGTCTAAAATAATCAGGGGAGCAATGCGCACGGAAAAACTGATTTCCCATGTTAAACGCCTATGTTTCACTTTCCGTGATACACCTGTATATAGACTATATATCATTCTTTTTATTTTTATAAATATAATTTTCACTTGGCCTGAAGTTATCCATGCGTCACATTAGCATATGCTTCTTTGTAAAGACTTGAGATTAGACACTAGAAGTTTGTTTAGTTATAGAAACGCACGCGAGGCATTGAATTGAATATATTTTCGCTAGTATTTTGGCACGATGGCACAAAACAACGTTCCACCGACATATTTACTTGCGTAAATTTCAGGTTATCTTAAAATGTCTCTTTGACGATTAGAACCTGCTGTGAAAATCAAAATGGCCGGTGATATTGAAATGTGACGTCACTGTGTGAGGGGTGAGGTGGGGAAAATCAGCCGCTTTTTAAACAACGCCATTTTTAATTGCAATTTTTTCATTATTAAAGATCGATTTGAGGAAAAATAAAAAATACAAGATAATCAGTTATTCGGTTTTTTGATTGGGCCGAATATTTTTTACCCGTCTTTTTGAAAAACTGTTGCATCACTAATTAATATTTTGATTTAGTTGGCCGCAACTATAACAATTCCATTCGATGTTGTGAAAACTCGACAACAAATCGATTTAGGAGAAAAGCAGATAATTTCAAGTACGTCTTTATTAACAATTTTGTAAATATTTATTCCATTTTGTATATTTTATTTCAGATAAACCTTACAGATCAAAGACAACTCTTGAAGTAATAAGTGAAATTACACATCATAGTGGTTTCCGAGGTTTATTCGCTGGGCTAATACCTAGAATAATAAAAGTAGCGCCAGCATGTGCCATAATGATTTCTTCCTTTGAGTATAGCAAAAAGGTATTTTTTTATTACTCGCTACGGCAAAAAGAGAAAGAAAACAAATCTAAGTCTGAAAAAGTTATTTCCACTGAAAAGCAGTTGAATAATTTATAACAATCTATTAATTTAGATCGTAAATGTTGCAAATGTGTTGTTATTAAATCACATGTACAAATAGTTTTTTAATTTTACACGTTGTTGGTTTTGTTGAATTAAAAGTTACCAGACATATCAGAATAAACTGTGAAGCATAGTGAATCGTTTATTTCTATCAGTCACTTTTTATCATAAAAAAATAAATGCAGCTTGAAATGATTTGCAAGTTTATTTATTAGATAAATAAATATATCTAATCATGCTTATGTTTACTTATAAGGTTTATATTTCCATTGCTCAATCTGTGGATAAAATATAGATTGAAACGTGGAAAATTATTGTTTAATAAAGCACAGGTCTTCATAAATTGTTTACTTCGTTAACATTAATTAATCATTTTTTTAGAAATATGTATTTAGTTTCGTATTGAAAAATGTTAAATTTGAAAGCAGTACGGGTGAACTTCGTAATATAGAAAACTTTCCTATTGTAGTGAAAATGAATAAGAAGAGAACTCACGTCATCGACCTGAAAAAAACTTTATAAAATGAAGTATAACTTGTGGAAATTATTGGGAGTTATTTATTTTTTCCGTCGACCGTTTATTAATAGACTATCTTAATGTTAATGTAAAGGCTATCATTCATTAATGACTCCTATTAATGCATGATTTTTTTATTAATAAACGATTTATTGGGTGCGTTCACCACATGGAACACAGCATGTATTGCTAACGCTAAGTTGTAGCAAAAAGGTAGACAGAATTAAAAGTCATGCTTTTGACACTTACTAGCTAGGTATATTCACGTAGCATACCTTTAAAATGAATTTGAAAGAATAAAATTCCTCAAATAACATAAAAAACCGCTTTTGTTGTCTAGCATTAAGTAAACTGAACGCACCCACTGAAAACAATTGATGACAAAACTTATTGATTTTCTGACGTAAAATTTTACAACATACAGTCAACCATTACTAACCTAAAAAAAATTGTCATGGAATAAAATTAGATTTTCCATTTAAGTAAGATACGGTCAACGAAAAAATATTGTAACTAACACGTGTTAATTGGCGATTAACGATCTCAACAATTAACGCGTGAGCGTAGCGAATGCGTTAAAATGTCTCGATCATTAATCGCCCTCATTAATACACTTGATAGTTAAATAACTATTAAAAGAAGAAGAAAAAAAGTACTAGTATTAAATAATGTATATATTAATGATTTTTACAATTATTTTCAAGTCAATCGTTATTCCTTTTACGGAATATAAAATTATATGAAGTATTGTAGTTTATTTTCGTACCATACGTTGGCACTACTGAGAATGATCATGTTGTGTCAAATAATTTTATATTCCGTAAAAGGAATAAGGATTGACTTAGAAATAATTGTAAATTCATTAATATATACGTTTCTTTAATACTTGTATATTTTTTTCTCTTTTAAAAATAAATAACGACTGATAATTTCTACAAGTTATATTTCTTTTTATAAGGTTTTTTCAGGTTGATGACGTAAATATTCTGCCTAATCATTTTCACCATGTAGGTCTTTACGGGCCAGCTTTTTAAAACAAATACAATGGTGTAAATACATTTAAACATACACATTATCCAGAGGTAAATGTGACATTTTTGGCCTTGACAGTTGACTAGGTAATTTGTCACCAGGAGTGTGGAATTTACTTGTCGAGGAAAATAAACCACATGGTATTGGAAAATCATTAAATGCAGAATGAAAAATTATATTTGATATCTATGCACATAATTACTAGCTATCATTCTGATACGGGCCCCCATATCTGCTTGTCAAGGCCAACAGATTCACATGACTGCTCGCGCCCTATTGTACTTAACATTTCTTGTATACCTACACTCTACACCAAAAAATATACTTATATCTATTCTTTATATTTAGATTTATTATTTCAAATTCATTCTATGAAGAAATTTTGTCCTACTCTTCTAATTTTTCGAAATGTTTCAAATTCATTGTCGGGATTGACATCATTTTTGAAGGATATATGTAATATACCTATAATTTTATATTTAACTATTAATACAATAAGAAATAATGTATGTACTTCCCAGAAAAAAGTCTTCAGTAATTTTTTAATTGATTTCCACGACATTATTTGGGCTGTGAGATTTATTACAACAGATTATTATATTACCTTATATTTCTGTATCTATAAATCTATAAAAGATATAATAAAATATCTAGATGTATCAGATAGAGAATTTACTCATACAAGCAAGAACAAAAATTTTCAAAATAATACTTAGAAGAGTTTTTTTAAGAATCTGCTACTTCCGGTTGTCCAACCTTTTCAGCTCTTCCCAGTAATGCCCGATTGAGAAATATGTAGTTAAACAGATATTAAGTATTGTAGTTTGAAAGCAGAAAGTTTTTCATATAAGGAATTCGAATTTCTTCCATTCTGTACACAACGATCTTATCATCTAACATTATTTCGGGTCGGAACTCACTCTTAAATTTTTATATTGATTATAAAAAAATCATTGGTCTTCTGTGCTTTATTAAACAATAAATTTAAACAGTGGATTTGCTAATCTTGTCTTTTGTTTTAGCGTGTGGCATTTATCACGGTAGTTAAGGAACAAAAACTTGCTTGTACAATGTAATTTCCCTTCTATTTCAGATTTATGAAGAAACTAATATAAAAGATCTATAAAAAACATTCCTCATCAAGTCCTTTGTCCTCCCTTTTGTCCCAGTTTTTTAATACGGCTTTATTATATACATATCTACATTTAAGTAGGAAAATAATGTTTGCTTGGTATACAATATTTAATAATAAATATAATAGTACAAACTATGACATTTAATAATAAGTTAATTAATATTAGTATAATTTTATATTTTTAAAAGTATTAAAGAGCACTACCATTTTTGTTTTATTGGTTTTTTATTATATCAATGGCTTATTTTCCGTGCCTGGTAACATAAAACTAAATACTGCACACACTGAAAGAAATTTTAGCGTTATTAAATATAATTATTATGTGTATTAATAACTTACAGAACATAAAACCTCCTATAAATATAAAAGGAGGTAAACATCCCGTGTATAGTAATACTGGGAACAAAGTATTTCCTAAAATTGATCCCGCTCTTCCACACAGTAAAAATAATGACGAAGCCATTGTCCTACAATTCAAAACACACATTGATATTTTCGTTTTGTATTTTTTTATCATTTTACCTCATATTTGTTGGATATATTTCCACAGCAGTAGCAGTGGCCGTTGTTGCGCATATACTGAAAAATGTTAAGTATAGCGACGATAATATAACGGTGGTAAGTGTGTTCCTAGACCAGTAATTTCCTATTACTAGGACGCCGGATAATATGTACTGGGATACTGAAAAAAAAGGTTAATGGAACAATAGGTAAGATATATTGATAAAATGATAGACATACCAAGTAATGTCTTCTTTCCTAATGGTTTTACAAGAGCTGCTACTACAAAATAGCCAACAATTGAACAAAGAGGTACAATAGTGTTGTTTATGTATACTTCATCGCTTACGTCGGGCTAAAAAAAAAATTATTATTTTCTAAATACTATAATGGCTGCGTTCGGTTATACGCTCTGAGCGCTCGATGCTGTTCAGTAATTACATCTGAGCGAACTTTTTGCTCAGCTCTACGTTCGGTTATTAGCTCACGGAGCGCACAGAGCCCGATCTGTTCGCTCGTTCTCTACCCATGGAGCATGTTGAGTAGTTGTTTGGCGCATGCGTATTTAAGCGCAAATTTAAAATGTTTGTCGCCGGCAATGCAAACAGTCAATTCTATGAATGAATGTTGTCGTTTTCGTATATCAATCAAAAATTGTTTGAAATGTATAAATTAGTCATTTTAGGAAACATTTTTCTACATAATTTTCAGCTTTAAGTTGTCCATAATTATTTCCAGATTCTTAATCAGTATCATCCAAAAAAACGTTCATAACTCGCGCACAGTACACATGTTAACAGTTCTTTATTATTTTCCGTTTTTATTCTGGCGCAAATTAATAAGTGTCAAAATGGCAGGTAAACGCTCTATCCGTTCGGTTATTCAAGCTACAGATCGGACATCGCACATGAATCTGTCACGTGATCAGAGTGCTTGATAGATTTAAATACCGAACGCACCCAATAAGAATTACTTGTGACCAACAGAACAAGGAAATATTTAATTAAACGAAGAAAGAACTTTGTGAAAAATTCATGGAGCTCGCACGGATTTGAACCCTGGATATGGGAAGGTCATGATTTTTTCTTCTTCGTTCAATTTAATATTTCATTGACCCTACGGTCTATTTCTACGATTAATAAGAGCTACTGTACTTCATTTAACGTAAGAAAACAGTAGATGGCGCTTGAGAACAGACCGTTTTTACATGCATTAAATAAATAATTTAAATTCGTATTTACAGGTTGACATTTACCGTGTTACAATTGTTTTAGTTAATTGTTTTATTCAAAGTCATAGACATGGCTCACTATTCTCTTTAAGATTAGGTGTATAAAAAAGTGCCCGCCATTTTACTTTTTAATAATGTAACATATGAATTATTTTACATGATTGTAAAGCAAATTTGATGTACTTTTCAAATTTGTAAAAAAATATAGTATGTTCCATTTAAAATTTCAAAGTTGATATTAATTACTAATAAACCGGAATTGGTATCATGAATGTATGTCCGTCATCAAGTAGCTTACATGTTGCTGTATAAATCATGTTATATGAAAGAAATTACTAACTTAATAAATAAGCGAGATATTTGCTGGGTCCACTAAAATATAACACCCTGTATATTTGCACTATTCGATTAATATTAAAAAAAAAGATTATTACTTACTACTACACATTTTCCCTGAAAATTTTCAAGAGTAACATTTGTTATTTTTGGGGAATAATCTAACATTTCGCACAATGACGCGCCTGTATTATTATGAGATTGTATATATTCATCCATTGTTGTAAATAATTGCGGCAACCATAATCTCAGTGTATTTCCCCTATAACGCAATAAATTAGTTTTTTATATAACATTTTATAAAATATTTACCCTAATAAGCCGCCAAACATAATGCTACACAATAAAAAAGTTTGTACTAAGTACTGCATCATAAATAAAGGTTTTACACTTTGTACTACTTTTGAAAGAGGAGAGAATATATTTTTTGGATCTGCTTCAATTTTCTCTGGTTTCTCTTCGTACGTATCGTCAATTAATTCAGTGAACTAAAATATTGAATAATTACTGCATAAATAAATGGTCTAAAGCAAAATTTCTAACAGGTAATGTTTCAGAAGGGTTTCCCGTGTTCATACTGTATATTCTTTTAAAGACTTCTTTTGCTTCGTCAAATCGTCCTTTAGTCATTAAGAATTTAGGAGTTTCTGGGAGATAGTAATGGGCCATTCCTGCTAATAAAGATGGAATGCAACTCACAAGTAAAAATACTTGCCAAGATTTGTAATCTGAAAAGATTTCAGAACGTATGAACATGTGTATAATAATAATAAAAAATCATTGAAGCTGTGATGTTAACATGGTAACCACTAATATACTGGGTGTATCACGGAAAGTTAAACATAGGCGTTTAACATGGGAAATCAGTTTTTCCGGGCGCATCGCTCCCCTAATTATTTTAGACAAAAAGTTTCAAATGGATGTTGTAAAACAAAAATTTCTACATCCAAATCAATAAATAAAATTATTTTGGCTACATCATATCTGCAGAAATAAAATTTGAAAATTCACGGAATTACAATTTAATAGTATTAGCCATGGAATTAGAAACAAGAGACGAACAAAAGCGTACAACATACTTCGAGCATTTGCTGTAAAGCGCTTATTGTTTTCTTTTGATCTTATAAAAATAAAAACTAAAGAAATTAATATCTCTTTTATTATAATCTTTTTACTAAGGTGTTTTAACGTTTTTCGACTTCTTGTGACCTGTAGTATCATCCACTAAAAAAGTAAGAAGAATGTAAACACGGTGTATTTACTATGTAATAGTATATTATTCAATGAGCATGTAATGGCTATTACTCACTCGAATGATTTACATCACTCGCCTTCCGGCTCGTGATGCAAACTTCATTCTCATGAGTAATACCATGCATTACATGCTCATTGAATAATATACTTTATCCACAACTGTCAAATAATAACATAATGTACTATTATAAAATCAGAAATAACCTAACAAATTTTAGAAAATTGTTTGTTTACAAACATAAACATAGTTAGCGTTGATCGCTAGGTATTTGTTATAACAAAATTATGAATTGATTTGACATTTAGCAGAAAATTTTAAACCGACTATTCCGCTACATTTTAAGCTTAAGAAGAAATAAAACTATAAAAAATGAGAAAACTAGTATAATCTTGACTTTTTATGTGGGAAAAAATACTTATTAAAAGTAATTTGTTTGCATTCTTTGAAAGATAAGATTTGAATTTGACATAACGATTGCATAATATTATTCAATTAGCAACAGTAACTAAGGATAGTGACAAAAAACGGTTGAATTATGGGTATATTATTTGACAGTCGTGGATAATAGTATATTACGTAATGAGAGATGTAAGAAGCAGATTACGTACGAGTAAAATGATTAACACACGAGACGCGTAGCGTCGAGTTTGTAATTTTACGAGTGAGTAATTGCTTTACATCTCGAATTATGTACTATACTTTTTCTACGACCACTCATTAATATTTCTATATTGAAGCAAAATTCAGATACATAGTTATAAATTAATTATTTTTTTTATTGCATTACTTACAAATTAAAAATAATAATATCAACTAATTTTGTTTATAATAGTAATTATTACCTCAGTATATGTATTTTTAATCACACAAAAAAGAAGCAGTTCGAAACGACAAAAAGTTTGGTGAATTTTATTTACAAAAACGCAACGATGTTACCATGGTTACTGCTAAGCGTAGGGATATACGATGAAAAATAGTTCCCTACTGCAAATTTGATTGAAATGAAATATGTATTGTTGACATAATATAATATTAGTATAATAACCCAAAAAAATATGTATTTATATGTATATGTCAGATAAATTTCATTCTATTATATTTAAATCTTAAATTTTATTTATCAAATATTAATCATTTCTTACAGTTTGACAATCAATCCTGCCAACTTAAATTTCCTGTTCATTACGTAACAGTGTTACGTAATGAAATTTCATTACGTAACACTATTCATAAGCACGAACTTACATTGTTAGTAATCTGTTCAGTAATGACCCTCTTACAGTAGTGGTAGTAGAAAAAGTAAATTTATTCTATTCTTTATAAAATCGCGGGTAAAATGAAAGTTTGGTCGTTGCTATAAAGAAAAGCGATTCTATGAGAAAAAGTGTTGTTAAGTAAAAAAAAACACTACTATTTTTTTTTATCGAAAAAAGGTGTTTTTTTAATTTTAATCTAAACGCATTTAGCGTGTCGGAAAAAAATTATGTACTTTATGATAAAGACATTTTATCCTCTCACGAATATTAGCACATATGGTGTAGATAAAATTTCTCTTTACTCACTTGTACCATAGATAACTATTTCGCTTGTTAAGTATAAATTTATACATAAAGTATCATTTTTACCTAAATATCCTTCAATGAGAGTAAAATTAAATTTTTGTGGCAATATAGCCCAAGCTAGAAGAGGCAAAACGGTTCTAGCTATACTATAATACACCCCAAGAATTGTGATTAATTTTGGTCGAAATGAAGTCGCATGGAACTCGGATACATAGCACATTAATACACTTATTGGTCCGTTCATCCTGTAATGATATGTTTACAAATTATATTTTATAGCTGTTTAATAATAGCATACATGAATCCACTAAAGTATTTGGCTACAAGAAGAACCCATTTCGTTTGAGCGAAACTACCAAATATCATAATTATACAGTCTGAAATGTACGCATACATTAAAACTGTTCTTCTTCCATATGTATCTCCGATTGTGCCCCATATAAACGCGCTGGTAATCATTCCTAAAAATATGATCATATTAGCCTTACTATAAACATTATTTATTTTACGTACATATAAGAGAGGTACCAAATATGATATTTACAGATTTTTGCCGGTAAACATATTTAGAAATAGCTAATATATGAGAAAAACGGGATAGTTTCATTTTTACCTTCCGTCACTTTTAGGTAAGGAAAGTATTGTCTTTGGTCAAAAAATTCAATGATTAGTTTTTAGTGAATAAGCACGTTTTAGGGTCCATATAATACGATTTTGCCATTTTTACGATGATGTCTGTATGTATGTATGTACGAGGTCTGGTTATTAAAAATTGTTTTATAATCGAATGCTCCCCTTCAATGTACTCCCCTCCCCTCGCCACACACCGTTCCATTCGTTTTTTCCATTGGTCAAAGCAATGTTGGAAGTCTTCTTTTGTAAGAGCGTTTAGGAACTCCGCCGATTTTCGCTTCACATCTTCCATTGACTTGAACCGGGTTCCTTTTAAGGCAGACTTGATCTTCGAAAACAGAAAAAAGTCACAGGGTGCTAAATCAGGCGAGTACGGCGCGTGTTCGAGCACTGGAGTGCCTCTAGCGGCTAAATAACGCTTCACAGACAGCGCGTTATGGGCAGGAGCGTTGTCCTGGTGCAAAATGCACGACTTGTTTTTCCACAACTCCGGCCATTTCTTACGAACTCGTTCTCGCAGTGTTGCCAAAACTTTCAAATAGTAAGTTTGGTTTACAGTTTGACCCTCGGGAACCCATTCAGTCATCACGATGCCGCTGATGTCGAAAAAAACGATTAGCATGGCTTTAAATCTTCGGTGCTCTCTCGGCCTTCAGAAAACCGTTTATACTATTGGAAAACACGCGCACGAGATAGAGAATTCCCACCATAGGCCTCTTTCAACAACTTACAGCACTCAGGCGGAGTTTTTTTAAATTTAACGAGAAATTTCACATTGATCCATTGCTCGTGTTTTTCGTCACACATTGTTATGGCTTGCATAACTTCAATACCACGAGTCCAAAATTTATAATTTTTTCGTATTCCTCAAGTTTTACATCCAGAAGAACAACTGATTAGATTTTGGTTGTAATTGGTGAACCGAAAGTAGCCTCATTTGAAGATTTAACAATTTAATATGCTTTATTGACATTTAACGTTATTATAATTTAAAGAATATATTGTTCTCCATACGATTTGATTGCATTTTATACTTCATATTCAATAGACATAGAGTTAAAGAATTATAAAGATATTAAATTTAATAAATCAGCCAGCTATACTAACCATGGAAACTGACTGCTAATATATTCAGATAATTCAAAATGAGCACATCAGAAAGTATATAATTGTTTATTTTACTGATAAAGTGAGCAAATAATTTAAAACAAATGTGCAACTCACCTATGTACGTAATGGCATTAAGCATTCCCTTATCATCTAATGTTAAAGAGAGATCACATTGTGCTTCAGATAAAATTAAAGATATAGAAGTTGTAGCACATATACTAGCAATGGCGGATGGTATTATTAATATCAATAACATTATGTTAAATTTTCCAAAACCAGCAGCAGATATCGCTTCTTCATATGTAAGGGGTTGTGATTCCAGTACATCTAGGACAAATTATAATATTGTAACGTTTATTTATATGGGTGAAGTGTAAAAATCAGAGAATTATTATTAATTAAAATAATATGTTTATTAAACGATAAATAATTAGGATAAATATTAAAAAGATAATAAAAATAACTAACACTATGATTAAACAATTATAAACACTAATTTAAGACTAAGATTATTTTTAAATTTTTAAACATCAAGATTATTTATGTTAACAACTCGTGGACTATTTATTTATATCACCAACTTCATTGCTCGTTGCTTCTATATTGATATATTCGTTGGCTTTGGCGACGGGTTTATATAGCGCGATTGTCCTTCTCGATCTTTCTGACGCCCCAATGATTTGAATACAATAGATTTAGGTCACCGGTGTAATTAACACGTCTAGTCGTATGGGTATTTCCGTCGCGAGGGATTACGTCATCGCGAGGGGATATTCTACCAGTAGCGGCGCTCGTATACTCTAAGTCAGGGGCGCACGTTACAATATTAATTGGACATGTTAATTTCGGAAACATATAAAACTTCAGGCTTTGTACTTCGCTCATCACACAACTTTAAAAATCAGACGGCTTATAAGTGACCTTGAATAGTCATCTTTCGTGAACCAAACCATAACAGAAATGACAAAATTAACGTCAATTTAAATTTGAATCTTTAATTTTTTTGATAATTTTATCAATTAACTACGACTACGATATGAAGGTGAAAGAACCGATGTTCTTATTTGTTCTATTTCTTATGTTAGTAGGTATGAGAAATTTGTTTCTAAATTTCGTTTAATTGGCACTCCAAGCTGTCGGGTAGAGTGCACTACAGAGCGATTTCAAAATAATTTTCAAGTTCATTCCGATCGGATTTTAAATGAGTATAATTCGCTTACTCACGCGTTTATTTCTTTGTAAATAGTATTCAATATTTTACGGAAAGTTTTTTAATTGCTATTTGTCTTCTTTGACCGCAAATCGAGTCTAACTTGAGCAATTGTTACACATATTTTTTATTAGTATTATTTTTGGTAATTTCAAATAAGCATAAATTTTTGATGTTTGTACATTCATTTTATTACTTGAATTTTTTTAAATCAATAGACTTTTTAAATAAATAAATATATCATCATGGTAGGTACAGTAAAAATTTTAAAAGATGTCCGATCAAGGTCATCTGTATCATGAACGAATTAACAAATTGGCATACATTTATCTCTTTCCTTTGCAAAGGCTATAAGCGTGTGCGATAAGGATGGATATAACACGCTTGTCTTTCAAAAATTCATATTGTTTCGACTAAGTTACGACATTCCATTTTACAACGATGTTCGTTGTTGATAATACTTTCGCTGTAAGGTATGTTTGTTTATTAATGTAGATACATTCCCTTGATTCATAGCCGTACGAATAACGTTATTTTCTGTCAATGTCACTGGCATTGACACTGTCAGTAATCTAATCAGTATCTTATTTTTCACATATTTGGTTTTACATTTGCTCATAAACTTACCAGTTGACTTATTTTTGAATTTTGAATGCTTTTACTGTAACATATATTTTTATAATAATAAAATAACAGTAGTATCTTATGTACCCTCATAAAAACTAAGCAAACGACACTACTGAATTTGTCATACAATTCGTAGATGACCTTGATCGGACATCTTTCAAAAAATTTACTGTATATTACCCATTGCTGGGTGTGCCAATTTGTTTTGTACACAGATATCAGTAATGATGAATTATTTGTACCGTACGGGCACTCAATGCTAGCGTGGAGAGTGCACTACGGGGATCAATTTAATACATTTTTGGCGTCGGTTGGGTTCGAACTCGGGTTCTCAGATTCGCGACCATACATTCAAGCACACGGCCACGAGACCCCATAGACTTGTTTAGAAGAGTAATACATTTTGAATCGGTTAATAAGTTCCTAACATTCCAATAACTGTCCCAAAATTAATAAGAAATTCTCAGTATACATCTTATTATATTGTGGATTCTATATAGGTTGAAATAAATAAATAATAAATCCTAATAAAATTATAAACAATTTTTACCTTTCGAGCAGCTGACTGTCCGATGCTTGTGGTAAGAAATAGCAGTGATGGAATTTTCTGCACAAGGCGATCCCAAAATATACGTTTCTTTCATGACGTATTTGGTTTTATTACAACGTCTGTTGACTACTAGATAACTTGCATATAACACGAATAAAATTTGTATTTATAGAAAAATAACTTATTCATCTAATCCCCTTATCTTTGGACAGCCGAAAAAATAATTTGCTTCTGTCAGATGAACGAAAATAATTTCATAACCTTTTTACATAAAATTTGATTGTTGATACAAGAAATTTGACACTTCGTGATACATTGTATTTATTTTGTATGAATTTAAAATTATAATGGTATTAATTAGTAATAATCACAATAGTATTGAAAAATAATATTTTAAATATTCCATTTTGCTTAAATAATACATATAAAGTAACGACTAATATTGTCAATATTTATAATAAGATTAAAATAATTATTTACTTTTGTAAAGATGCAAATAAATCATGAAAATGTGATACATTTATGTGTGTTATTTACAAAAGTATTGTATGATTATTTTATTGTGCAATTCATTAATTCATCTCGACTTATTGTTGCCGTCGGTCGGAAAAGAACTCGAGTCGTTCGAATTACATTCGGTTACCTAACGCACACATATTTTATATGTATATTTATATATCTTAGATATAAATTCTTTTCATCTTTAAATTTATTGGTTATAATTTCTATTGAGTATTTTGATATAAATTAGTTACATATTGCATGTTATTTGCGCGTGATTTATGTACCAATTTTTTTTTTGTTTATTTTTTTCTTTTCTTTAATAAGTAAATACATTTATAATTTATTACTAAGTCCAAATACAGCTCGTCAAATTTAAGAACGCATTTGAGAGAGAGATTATCATAGTCCAGATAAATGATCATTTGTACAGTTCTTGCAACAAGTTCAATGAACATAATTTTAAAATATTTTATTTAGAAATAATAACAAATACATGATAATATTTATTGTAAAACTATGAGTCTGCACGCAGCGGAAGGAGAGGGGAGGGTCGCTAATTGGATGTATTTTATATCTTGCATGGTATTTCATATTAATGACTTTATTATCATTACATAAAGTGGAGAAAATTATAAAAAATTGTAAATAAAAAATTGTTTCAATTTTTACCTCTCTTAGCGAGAGGTAGATTCATGCTAAAAATCGCATATCCAGATTTCAATAATTAAGCACGTTTTTAACATTTTTGCGATGATGTCTGTGTGTGTGTGGGGAGGGAGCGGGATGTTGGAAGGAGGATTTCTCAAAAACTATAAAATCTGTTTAACTACGTATTTCTCAATTGTTCTTGTTTGTATTAAAGAAGAGTAAATTATCTATCTGATACATATAAATATTTTAATATATCTTTTATATATTTAAAAATAAAGAAATATAAGGTATATAATAATCTGTTGTAATAATAATAATAAATAATGAAAAAATTGTAACTGACAGATAAATATCATTGTCAAAAATCCAGAGACATTACTGAAGATTTTTTCTGTGAAGTACATATATTATATTATTACTTATTGTATTAATAGTTAATTATTTAAAATTGTAGGTATATTACATATACCCTTCAAAAATACTGTCAATTCCGACAATGAATTGGAAACATTTCGAAAAATTAGAACGACAAAATTTATTCATAGAATGATTTTAAAATTTAAAAATCTAAATATAAAGTATAGATGTAAGTAGAATTTTTGGTGTAGAGTGTAGGTATACAAGAAATGTCAAATACAATAGGCCGTAAAAGTCACGTGACTTTTTTAGCCTTGACAAGCAGATATGGGGGCTCGTGTTAGAATGATAACTAGTAATTATATACATTGATGTCAAATATCATAATTTTTCATTCTAAATTTAGTGATTTTCTAATTCTATGGGGTTTATTTTCCTCGACAAGTAAATTCCACACTCCTGGGCCCTGTTTCATAAAAATTACTAGTCGACAAGTTATAAGTGACAAGTATACAAGTGACAAGTTCTAGTAATTTCTGTTTCAAGAATAATTTTTGACTACTTGTCAGTTTTCCAATATTACTAGTGAACTTTTACAAGTTGACAAGTTTGAAACCATAGTTTCATAGTGAATGTAACATGCAGCCACCTTTGCATTAAATATATATTTTTAATCACATTAAAAAGTATGCGTTTTAAAATAATTGAATTTAACTTTGTCCACATTTTGAAATTCAACCCTTGCAATAGTGTATATGGTCTGTGAATCAAAGAAAGTTAAGCAGGCAAAATTATAATTAATTCTAATTATATTTAATATGGCAAAAAATTCTATTAAATTGGCGTTTCTTCGAGAAATGAAGGAACATACAGACATCCTATTGGCGCTTTTTCCACAAATTTAATAAAAAATATGAAATGTGAAAAATGGAAATTAATCCATGAATTTGCTGTTTCGCACGCATTAATTTCAAATGAGAAGGACTGGCAATATTAAAAGCTCTATTTTTTGGGAAGACAATCTAAATCGTTCTTTAAATTCATACGATTGTTCCATATGTTCATAGGACAATCTTCTTCTGAAAATCCTAGCCCGTTGAAAATTAACATAAACCTCTTCTGAATCACTGGACCACATTTTTAAAATTGCAAAAGAAAATTGCTATAATTAAGTCATAAAAAAATTCAATTGTAAACTTGTAATTTTCAAATGACCAATCTTTCATTCGTGGTTACTGTTCACTTGTAAAATACTAGTAGTAAAAACCAGAAAATAATTTTTGAAACGCTACACTTGTAAACTGCAAAAATATACTTGTAGAAACGGACTAGTTTACTTGTCACTTGTAATTTACACTTGTAGGTTTTTGAAACAGAAACTTGTCAAATTATTAGTTTGACAAGTTCTACAGTGGTAATTTACAAGTGTAGAAGTTTTATGAAACAGGGCCCTGGTGACAAAATAACTACATGAATTTAGAAAATCTTGAAATTTTGAATGAAAAATTCTGACATTTGACATCTATGTACATAATTACTAGTTGTTATTCTGACACGGACCCCGATATCTGTTTGTCAAGGCCAACAATGTCATATGACTGCTCGCGCCCTATACTTATGTAACCAAAAACGGAAGTGGCGAGATTAAGTTTGAGGTGCTGTGGTTAAAATGGCTGCTTATGGAATGAAGCTCCTTCACGGCTGAAGTTCAAATCTTAAATATCTTCTGGCTTCGATGATGGCAATAGTAGTAAAGGTATTATACACACTAGAAAACATATAAAGTTAATAATTCATAATAACATTCGATATAACTTCTAAATACCTAATATACTTCCCCCTAAAAAGAAAAAGGGTGGAAAACACCCCAAAACTAAAAGAGCAGGAAACACTAAATTTCCTGTGACGCCCCCTAATCGTCCAACAGTTAAAGACAAGGATACTGTGAGAGTTCTGTAAGAATAAACCTATATTTAACAACGGAAGGAGAGAAGTGCATGATATATGAATATTGTATAATTGAATTCACTGAAGATAACTTTGCGATTTCAAAAACAACTAGTTACTATCCGGTATCCGGCCAACTTATTTCAGTCTGAATGGATACCGAATAATAACTGGATATCCGGGGAGCACCGGATAATGATGAAAAAAATAAATTTATGCAAATGTTACTCATTGTAAAACGTAAACGGATATCCGCTATCTAGCATCTTTTGCATCACTACTATAGTTTGGTTCACGAAAGATGGCAATTCAAGGCTATTTGTTCGAAGACATACGTTCCATATTCACATTGCTCTCTAACACACTAAAAGTAATAGGAACGTAATATATGTGAATATATTTTTTTAATTTCTTTGAAAATTGAAATTGCTAGATAAAAAAGGTTTCATGATTAATAAATGAAATTTAGCAAGTATTTTATTTTAGTGTACAACAGATGCGCTACAAATATCTGAAACCACAGTAAACAGGGTAATAAAACGTGTTAATAATATCGAAAATGAAAAACAATTAACTTCTTCTGGAAAAAAACGACCCAGAAAATCAACTGCAACAGCTGATCTTGATACTTTTAACACCGATGCAATTAGAAGAATAATATATGAAATGTGTGCTAACAGTAAGTAGTTTATTACTTATTTTCAAAATATGTATTTATATCATTGTTTTCAGTATTTTTGTAACTATACATAGGTGTTGTATCTTTATGTTCATTATTATATCAAAATAAAATATATCTTTGAAAATGTGTAGATGTTTAATATTTAATTTTGAATCATTAAAATGTATCCACAAATATTACACCTGGTACACGCCTATGTGTATGGAATGTAGTGAAGTTATTTGTAAGTAATATTATACCAGATGGTATGAAAATGACCTTGAATTGTCATCTTTCGTGAACCAAACTATAATAGTACTAACAACGTTTATAGATTGCCAAAAAAATAAATGAAAACTTAATAAATAAATGCCACATTTTTTCAATATATATAAACAAATTTTTATTTTAAATTTTACCTAATATTAATATTCATCAAGAGATTAATTGCCGATTTAAGAAATTTTTTATAGGCGTTAGAGACGAGACGAGTGTTTAATACATTCGATGTTTTCAAATTTTAAAACTTCATTTTGATGGACGATAACTGTTTAACAGATATAGCATGATGTTAAAAATTCAACAGTTAATCGTATTTCACGTAAGTTAAGCGAATGAATACATTAATTAATATGATAAATACTTTACCTAAAACTTGTGGGAAATAAATCCACAGTGATACTGACAAACGTCATACATGCTATTCCAGTCATGGTACTGTATAGAGCAGATATAAAAATTATTATTATAGGATTTATACACCATATAAGAGCTATTCCACACGAACCAGATATAAATAACAGCATTGCTAAAATTGGAAAAATAAATTATTTGATTTATTTATTGTATTAATAAGAATAAAGAACACTTAATAACAACAAAATGATTTTACAACAAATACAGGGTGTTTCAGGACTAGTGTAACAAACTTTAACAGATTATTCCTGAGGTCATTTTGAGCCAAAAATGTGATATGAACATGGGTCCTATTCCTTCTAGTTACCAAAATACAAGAGGTTGAAGTTCTATAAATAACACGAAATTTTTTAATTTTTGTAATCAAGGTACTTTCGCGGAAAACAAGAGTTATTATTGAAAAGTCATACCTTATTTGTATTAATTAATTTTATTTATTAATATTAACGATTACGATTTGGACAACAAAACATACGATTCAAAATTTATATCAAATACATTAAATTATGTACATTTATTAATATTACAATGAATTTTACACTCTAAAACGTTCTATTTACAGTAAAAATATTTCAAACTTTTAACACATTTTTGGTATCACTGGTTTACACTAAAACTATTTTTTACTATTTTTAGTAACTTTTGAATGAAAACTACAGTTTAATGTCAAAATTTTACTTTAAACAACTTGAAATGAAAATTGTAAAAAATTCCGACGTTGTTGGACATTTCACAAGATATACTACTTTCTATTTAAAATTTAAACTCAATATGAAATAACTCTTGTTTTCCGAAAGTACCTTGATTACAAAAATTTGAAAATTTCGTGTTATTTATAGAACTTCAATCTCTTGTATTTTGGTAACTAGAAGGAATAGGACCTATGTTCATATGACATTTTTGGCTCAGAATGACCTCAGGAATAAGCTGTTAAAGTTTGTTACACTAGTCCTGAAACACCCTGTATGTAAAATGACTCCCAGCCTCTTCAATACCTTTTTCACAACATTTTGAAACAGAATAAGGAGCCCTTTCTATTTGGTCTGCAGATAAAGATTCAATTGCCGCTTCAATTTTATTCTTTAGTTCGTTTAATGTGTTTACCGTGTTACAATTGTTTTATTTCAAGCCATAGTCCTGGCTCACTATTCTCTTTTCGACTAGGTGTATAAAAAAGTGTCCGCCATTTTACTTTTTAATAATGTAACATATTGATTATTTTACATGATTGTAAAGCAAATTTGATGTACTTTTCCAATTTGTAAAAAAATATAGTATGTTCCATTTGAAATTTCAAAGTTGATATTAATTACTAATAAACCGGAAGTGGTATCATGAATGTACATCCGTCATCAAGTAGCTTACTTGTTGCTGTATAAATCATGTTATATGAAAGAAATTACTAACTTAATAAATAAGCAAGATATTTGCTGGATCCATTAAAATATAACATCCTGTGTAGATGTTGGAACACGAAAATATAAATTATGATAACGTTTTGTGGAAAATGGAAAAAACGACATTTTAAACAATATTTAACTTATTACAAATATGATAAGAACAAATTCATCGTTTTTCTATTCGTTTAATCCGCCAATGACATACGAGTATACAAGATAGGAGTAAAGTCATTTATTTTAAATCTGTATTTTAATCTTTACCTAACAGCATCTTCTTATTCATAATTGAAATTGCTATTGTTACGATGATGTACAAAACAACAGAACATATTCCAACTATACATAAATTTATATAGACTTGATCATTGGTTTGACTCTACAAAATTAATTTAATTATAATTTATACTGTTTTAAATATTCGTTTTATACATACAGCGATACATATTACACCAGTGTTGTTACTATTGTTTGCTGGTGAAGTATTGAGATGAACTGATATCATATCACATATAGTTGCGTCTTTATTGTTGGCAGAATCAAATTCGTCCATCATAGAAAATAGTTCTGGAAGCCACGTTTTTAAAGTGTTAGCCCTGAATAAGAAAATTTAATATAGTTATTTCGTGAAACCATTTTACCCAGAATTAATTGAAATTTTAAGTATAATCTACCTGCTTTCCAAGTTTTAAAACAATTGACCACGCGGTACCTGAGATATTTGCAATTAAATTAGGCCTTTTTAACATGTGAAGAATAGGAAATGGCAAAATAAACACAATATTTTAAATTATAACTTGTATATCCATACCGACATTTAATCGAAAAACTAGTATGTTATAGAAAACTAATTAACGGATTTTATGTAAATTTGAAAATTATTTACCATCCAGATTTAATTTTATTGCCTCTAGAAAATTATAATCTGAAGATACGATAAATAGGTAGAATTATACTTGACAACCGTGTACAAGCGTTCCAGATGGAGTATCAGTTAACAACGCCCGCTTTGGTATTAGCGAATAAGAGGTGATCTTTGGTTAAAGGAATTTCAGATGTACATTCGAAGGAAATATTTTTTAAATGGGTATTTTACGAGAAAAGCATAAAAAGTTTAAACAGTACAAGACTATTTTTGTAATTTTAAGAAATAAATGTATTAATTTGTTTTGCAGTTTCCATTTGTAGTTTAGAATAAGTTATCTCAAAATATTTTATTACTTTTATACCCGAATTTTGAACATAGAACAAGTTTTTGAATAGGTACACCGGTTGACAACTACCGTAAAAAAATATTTTTCTATTTTGGTTCTTTAATATGTACTTTATGAAACCCATTTGGATGTCATAAAGTATTTCTTAAAAGAACACAAACTTAATTTCCTGTTAGGTTGTACGTAGTACCTACATTTCTAGACATTTGTCATTTGAAAGTAAATATTATTTAAATTGTAACCAATAACAATGAAACGTCATAGTTACGAATATCAATCACTGTTACTGTTACCAACAATCAAATAAAAATTAAAATATTCCTAAAAATGAAATCACGTATATTTGTAAATATTTTTTTTGACAAAAGGACCAGAATAGAAAAAATAGTATAAAATACACGTTTCATAAGACATTTCAGCGCACTTGTCCCGTTAGAAAACTTGTATCTTAATGTACTATTATGAATTTATTATTAAAATTCTGAGACATGTAGTGAAATAAAAATGTTTCATTACCCTAATAAAATTAAGAATTGCATCAGTAAAGTTAACGTTAATTTCCATAAGTATGGAGGTAAAAACAATGGTTTAACTTGTTGCCAGCCACTTATTTTCTTACTTGGTTCTGTTTCTTTTTCATTATTCTGGTTAGTGTTGCTTTCACATTGCAATTTAGTAATCTACAAAGAAATTAAACAAATTATTTAGATAATATTGACATATTTTGTTTATCCTTACTGGATAATATTCCTTTGGTTGTCCAGTGTTCATGCTGTAAATTTCTTGAAATATATTTAGAGCCTCGTCATGTTTCTTTATCATCATTAAAAATTTTGGACTTTCAGGAAGGATCATGAAACAGAATCCTGTTATTATAGCAGGAATAGTGCATAGTATTAAGAATACCTGCCATGGTTGCACTGAAACAAAGTATTATAACTATGATGGTTTAATAAACCGAAATCGATAAGTTTATTTATTTGGGTGTTTATTTATTTATTATATTATATTATTGTGGTATATCATCAAGTGAATTATTAAATAAAAATAAAAAATATAAAATGTATCTCCAAGAGAATTTAACAACATATAAAATAATACAAGAAGTTAAAGTGTTAATAATTTTTGTTGTATTACAAGAAAAACAACATACAGTGAGTATCACGGAGAGTGAAACATAGGTGTTTGACATTGGAAATCAGTTTTTCCATGCACATTGCTCCCCTAATTATTTTAGACAAAAAGTTTTAAATGGATGTTGTAAAGCAAAAATTTCTACATCCGAATAAAAAAAAGTCTGATGTGACCAACACAGTACCTCCCGCCATTTACCTATGTATATAATTTTTATATTACTTTATAAATTTATCCATACAATATATAGAAAAAGTATTAAAGCAAATTTGTAGAAAATGGAATAATCTTTAATAACAACAAATTGAGAAAAAATTACATTTTAAGGTATTTTTTGAAGAAAAACTATCTTGAGCTTCAAGTAAACTGCCATTTTCGGTTATCCGATTGCCACCAAAATCTAATCAGTTCTTTCCATATTAAAATAAGGTAGAAATACATGGTTTCAAAACTTTCTGAATGATAGTATTTAAGTTAGAGCGTAAAGAGGATCCACACATTCACACATACATACATACAGTAAATTTTTTGAAAGATGTCCGATCAAGGTTATCTGTATCATGAACGAATTAACATATTGGCATACATTTATCTCTTTCCTTTGCAAAGGCTATAAGATGTGCGATAAGGATAGATATAACACGCTTGTCTTTCAAAAATTCATATTGTTTCGACTAAGCTAGGACATTCCACTTTAAAACGATGCTCGTTGAGGATAATACTTTCACTGTAACGTAAGTTTATTTATCAATTCAGATACATTACCTTAATTCATAGCCGTACGAATAACGTTATTTTATGTCGGAGTCACTGACATTGACATTGTGTCATATTTTTCACATATTTGGTTCTACATTTGCTAATAAACTTACCAGTTGACTTATTTTTGAATTTTGAATGCTTTTACTGTAACATATATTTTTATAATAATAAAATAACAGTAGTATCTTATGTACCCTCATAAAAACTAAGCAAACGACACTACTGAATTTGTCATAATGCGCGGAGCAAAAATCTGAATTCATACAATTCGTAGACAACCTTGATCGGACATCTTTCAAAAAATTTACTGTACATACAGACATCATCGTGAAAATGTTAAAAATGGATTCTAGGGACCTTAAAACGTGGTCATTTATACCAAAATCTCGATATGCGATTTTTAGCACGATCCCTATACCTCCCTTACCAAGGGTAGCGGGAGGTAAAAAACTGTTGTGGCCATCACAATACCTCTCGCCCTTTCCATTTGGTATATATAAGTATTGTATTTAACATTTCTTGTACTCACAAAAAATTCTAAATACACCTAATCTTTGTATTTACGTATTTTCTATAATTTTAAATTCATTCTATGAGCAAGTTTTCTCCATTTCTTCTAAATGTTCTAGGTTTTTTCAATTCATTAACGGGATTGGCGATATTTCTGAAGGGTTTATGTAATATACTTTTACTACAACAGATTATTTTATAGATTATATATTTATATCTTAAAATTTATAGAAGGTATAATAAATTTTTTAAATGTGTCGGATGGAGAATTTTGGTTTTTAATATTTGTAAAAACATAAATACTCAGAAAATAATATTTAGAAGATTTTTGTTAAAATACTACTACTTCCGGTTGTCCAATTGTTACCTGAATCTATTCAACTCTTCCCATTACTGTTATATTGAGGAATCCGTAGTTACACCATTGATTAAAAAATACTAGGTATTATTTAATCAATGGTTACACATGTCTTTAGTCTTATAGAATTTAAGAAATCGTACCTCCAACAACCGAACACACACATACACACACACACACGCATACACACACGCACACACACACACACACACACACACAGACATCATCGTAAAAATGTTATCGGATTCTTGGGACCAAAACGTGTTTATTCACTAATATCTGCATATAAGATTTTTAGTATGAATCCAATACCTCTTTTAGCGAGAGATAAAAATAATATTTGAGTGTATTTATTCACATAGAAGTTATTTCACTTACAATAATTCATTTTCAATGGCAGTATTCCCCAAGCTAGCAGTGGTAAAATCAAATTTACAAATCCAATAAATATTCCAGAGATTAAAATAACTATACTTCTATGTTTGTTACTGAAACATTCTGATAAATACGACATAAGAATTGCTGTTGGCCCTTGAATTCTAGAAATTATTATTAATTAATATATATAACAATGCATTAGTTCTTATGTTTACACAAAACCACTAATAAATTTTAGAAGTGCAACCATCCACATGTTGAAAGAAAATGCACAAAATATATTAGCAACTGCATCAAGAAATGTAGCGTAGATCATTAGTTTCTTCCTTCCCATTGTATCAGCGAGATAGCCCCAAAAAAATGCACCCGGGAAATTTCCTACAAATAAAAAACAGAACTAGGGAATGTATTAAGGTCACGCTAGAATACTGAGAATAAGAAAATCAGGTAGGCCGTGAAAAATGAAATTATAGGTACAGGGATAAGAACAAGAATTTATATTGTTGAAATATTTTCTTTTAATATGGTTTCACTTACCAACAAAAGGGCTAGCAATCAGTATTCCTATGTCCATAATACTTAAATTAAATTCACATTGTAGAGCAGGAATAACAAAAGCTGTATTAAATGCGGTGATCATAGTGGCCACCGATGATGGTAAAGACACCAACAAAAGCAAGTAGTTGAATTTTCCAAATCCTGCTGCAGATATCGCTTCTTCAAATGTTGCTGGGTTTTCATTTTTTGGTGGTTCGGTTTGTTGTATAATGTTATTAATAACATAAATACCTAAAAAGGGAAATATTTCAGCATCTATTTTTACAGTGACACTTTTTACCATCCGCTACCCTTGGTAAGAGAGGTATAGGGATCTTGCTAAAAATCACATACCGAGATTTTGGTAAATGACCACGTTTTAAGGTCCGTAGAATCCAATTTTAACATTTTCACGATGATGTCTGTGTGTATATATGTGTATATGTGTGTGGATCCTCTCTAACTCAAAAATTTTTGAAACCTTGTATTTCTACCTTACTCTTATATGGAAAGATGCCATTAGATTTTGGAGTAAATCAAATAACCAGAAATGGCATTTTTTGGATGCTCAAAATTGCTTTTCTTCGAAAAATACGAGTACCTTTAAATGTTATTTTTTTGTTTTAAAAATTAAAGTTTTCAAATTTTCTACAGGTTTGAATTAATACTGTTTCTATATATTTTATCTATAATTATATTTCTTTATCTCTAAATCTATAAAAGATATAATAAATTATTTATATGTATCAGAGAATTTATCCTTCTTTAATACTAGCAAGAACAAAAATTTTCAAAAAATAATATTTAGAAGATTTTTTTTTTAAATATATGCTACTTCTGGTTGTCCAATTATTACCAAAACCTTTTCAGTTCTTCCCAGTAATGTCCGATTGAGAAATACGTAGTTAAACAGATATTAAATATTATAGTTTTTGAGAAATTGTCCTTCCAACATACACACACACACACACACACACACACACACAGACATCATCTTAAATATATTAAAATGGGTTTGTAGGGACCTTAAAACGTGCTTATTCATTAAAATCTAGGTATGCGAGTTTTAGCATGAATCTCAATACCACTCTCAGCGAAAGGTAAAAACCTCTCTGAATATGAATATTGAATATTTTTTTTAAGATATAACGTAATAAACTTACATACCTTTTTTTCGTACCATGCTAAGAATGAGTTTTACGATGAACTTATCACTGTCTTAATTTTTAAGATTGAATTCTATAGCTAGCCGAAATTTACACTATTATACATTATGTTTAATAAGTATAATCATTAGATTATAAAAACATTGTAAAAAACTTAGTTTTTATATATATTTTTTTTGATATACAAGAAAATTTAAATAGAATGAAAGATTTGACCTTACTGAATTTTTTATTTGTAGTTTAATGATGAATTTATTCATATTTATAAATCTCAGGAAAAAACAATATTTTCTCACAAAATTATCAATGGCCAAGGCTCCCAATGAAGATTTCTTGTGCGTTTATTCATAATCAACATTAAGGTATTTAAGATTTTAGAAATGTTGTCAGTCCACATTCCTAACAAAAAAAAATCTTATATAAAACGTACATAGGCATAGTAAATGATAATTATTCATTTTTCAAGGTTTCGATATTATATATAGTTTTGATAGTATTTTTTATTTCATCTTAAGAGTGTTTTAAAAAATCTGCACAAACTTTATGATTTTATTATTTAACTTATATTGTCAAAACATTCTCCTTCTTGAAGTGACGAAGTGTATTTTCACCTACCGTTACCTTTGGATAAGGAAGGTATTGTCTTTGGTCAAAAAATTCGATAGTGAGTTTCCAATGAATTAGCACCTTTTGGGTCCCTAGAATACGAATTCACTATTTTTATGATGATATCTATATATGTGTATATGTGCGTCTGTATGTGTGTGTGTATATATGACGATCGTTTCGGATCGCATAACTCCAATACCACGATTCCAAAAATTAAATTTTTTTCGTATTCCTCGAGTTTAGATCCATTTCCAAACGTGATTAGATTTTGGTTATAATTGGTTCACCGGAAGTACCCTCAATTGCAACTTTTAACAGTTTGTCTTGAAAAAACGCAGTTAAATATCATTTATTAACATTTAATGATTATAAATTTTAAAGAATATATTATTCTCTATACGAATTGATTATATTTTATACTTCATATTCAATAGATATAGTGTTAAAGAATTATAAATATATTAAATTTCAAATTCAAATTGACAGATGTCAGTATCAATGAAAAGAAAATGAATGTGGTAGAGACTAGGATATTGAGATCAATGTTGGGGAAGACACGGGAAGATAGAGTAAGGATTGAAAGGTAAGGGAAATGGCTCGAGTAATAAAGATTCTAGAAAGATACAAGAGAGACGATTACATTGGTTTAAACATGTCACGAGGAAAGATGAAGAATATATTGAAAGAAGAATGAATAGCTTAGTAATAGAAGGTAAAAGAAATGCATCATGAATGGAAAAAATGAATACGTGTTAATTTTTTTATATGGAATTAGAATGCCATGAAAGAAATACGTGAATGTTTTGTTTGCGTTAACATTTATGATCAATTACAAGAACAAAATATTCATTACTTTTTATCAGAGCACTCTAATTATATGTAGAAAAAATAACATGTATTCATTTTTTTCCATTCGAAGCACTCTTATTATAGCCATATTTTAATCTAATTAATATAAAACCTTATATGCATTTTTCTTAAAAAAATCGTCATATAAGGGTATAAAACTATTATATCATTAAATTCAAAATTAAATACTCTACCTAATGAGCAAATAAAAAGTATATGTTCTCATTTAAAATAAAATAGTTTGCTCCCGTATTTTGCGAACCACTGGTCGAAAATAGTATATTGTAATACAAGTGTTGAAAGCTTTGGTTTGCTACACGAATGTGAAGTTTGCAGCACGAACGATAGTGAGTGCTGCAATCACATGAGTGTAGCAGAGAGCTTTCAGCACATGTATTACACGCTATTTTTTCTGCAACCACATTTTCTTAAAAAAAAAAAAAATTCTGCAAAATCTGATATTCGTCAAATGTCATTATGACATTTCTTAAAAAAGTAACAACTAAAATCACAATCGCAGACTACTCTATATTGAAATGAGTGAATTTGTTTCATTACTAGGGAGATTGACAAATAACGCTTGTTATAAATTTTCAAATCCTTCAAACTGTGATTTTCACAATTTTGATATACATAATAATAATTTATAAAAACCATTCAAAATGAATGAAAGTGATTGTGAAGATTTCCCAAATACTCCTCCGAATGTTGCTGAAGCTGCAAATGCTTCATCTCTGGAATTACTACCAGAGAAATCCAAAATAAGGTATATTAGAGAACGCAGCATATTTGTCACACGGTGTAAACAGAAAAATATTAAGAAATTTACGGAAAGTGTCCTTCTGGCTTCTTTCGCCGAATATTCCAAGAAAATGAAATCATCCACACTTTGGTCTTCCGGAGAACATCTGCAACGTTACTTGCTATTGCCGGAGCAGACATTCTTTGTTTGAAAATACATGGGGGATGGAAATCTTCCACAGTTGCAGAAGGCTATATAGATGATAGCGTCCAAAATAAAGTAAAAAATGCCCAAAACATCATTGGAAAGCCTAACGGTTTAACTAGTAAATCAATTGAGATTTCAGCACTTCCCCAAACTCAACTAGTGACAGATTCCACTACAACAAATCACAATTTTTTCAATTCCAAGCGTAACTGTGCAATTAGCCCTACACTCGACAATTCAATATTTTCTCAACCATTGACAGATTCCACCGATTCCCCTATCACTACAGTGACAACAAATCACAATTTGTTCAATTCCTTGCCGCCAAGCATTAATATTAACAATTGTACGTCATTTACATTTAATTTTAATGTTAATAATTAGTCTGTACTTGCATAACACTACTTGTATTTATTAAAATAAAAGTTTTCCATGATTTTGCTTTAGCATGTTGAAAGAACTTTCAACACTCAAAATTTACGTGTTGAAAATATCTTTCCACACGTAAATTCCATTTGTTCGGCAAACACCTATTTTCAATACTCGTAACTATGGAGACGAAAGTTGAAAAGCCTACTTTCCATGGTGGTTGTAGAAAAAAATAATTTTTCTTTTCTTTAAAGTTGTTTTGTGAAATAGAAATTTAAGTAAACCGGTTTGGCAATTATTAAACCATCCTTGAAAACCGATTTTCAAACAAAAATTATTAACCGGTATTTTATTCAATTTCTTACCTGCCATAAAATTATAGATATTGTAATATAGTTTATTATAAGATATTAATATACAACAAACTCAAAATTCGTATCGCACATTACAAAAATATAAAAATAAATTCATTTTTCTTTCGTCTGAAATAAATACATTTTACATATTTCAAATGAGTTTGTTGTTGAACCACGTGACCTCCAGCTAATCTATTTCAACCAATCCTAGCCTTCTTCCTCAAAGCATTGCAGTCTGGGAAAGAACGCTACGCAATAGGAATAAACAATGATGCAGACACGTGCGAGATATAAAAACTGATAAAAAAGGAAAAACTGATGAAACCATGCCAGAAATATGATAACAATTGTTATTGTGTCTTTATTATTATCGTGATATAGTTTTTGAATTCAACATATTTCAAGCAATTTTATGAAACACGTGGTTTTGGTTGAACTGTTTAGTGCATGTTTGCAGAATTTTGTTTTGAACGGTGAGTCTAATATCAAAATTTTCTTTTGGAATTTTATTGAATTGTGTGTGAATAACAAAATTTTCTATTATATTTATGTCTACCAATATTCAAACGATGTAATTTGTGTTAATTTCAATGAATATTATGTGCTCCGGTTTTATATTTATAATGTCAAGTTTTATGTTAATACGAAATTGTGTTTATTTTTTTATTTAATTTACTTTCGATTAATTTTGATCTAGTTGTTATAAAATAATGATCTAATTATTAATCCAGGTCTTCAAATAGATCTCGATGTATTTCTGAATATTAGGTTCGGAATTTAATATTCCGGGTGGTGGCAGTTAGGTGTGAAGATAGGGATTTAATATATAATATATATATATATATATATATATATATATATATATATATATATATATAAATTTTATGTAATTTCTTAATCTCCTGTTCATTTTACGGGAAAAACTATACAGTGCATTTTACATTTTTTATTGTTTTTGGTTTATTAATAATTTTAAAAATATCATCGACTCAACCCCGTCTTCACTGCACGCTGGCCGGACCCAGACCACGCTCGAAAAGTCCACCCCTTGCCTAAATTTGGTAATTTTTATAACAAATTTTCAACTATTTATTATTTATCTACATATTTAAATAAAATATATAATTTGAAACACGTTTGGCTTATCAACCGGTTCAGCAATTATTAAACTATTCTTGAAACCGTTTGCAGACAAAAACTATTAACCGGTATGGTATTCAACATCCTGTCTGCCATAAGTGCCATAAAATTATATAGTAAAATATCTTATTATAACATATTAATATACAACAAATTCATAATTTGTATTGCACATTACAAAAACAAAAATAAATTAATTTTTCCTTGGTCTGAAATAAAAACGGTTTTACATATTTCAAATGAATTTGTTGTTGAACCACGTGACCCCCACCTAATCTATTTTGGCCAATCCTAGCCTTCTTCCTCATAGCATTGCAGTCTGCGAAAAGACGCCACGTAATGGCAACAAACAATGATGCAGACGCGTGCTCCGAGATACAAAAACTGATAAGAAAGGAAAAATTGATGAAACAGTCCCAGAAGTACGATAATAATTATTATTATGCCTTTATTATTACCATGATATAGTTTTTGAAGTCCTGCCGAACCTGAGTTCTACATATTTCGAGCAGAAATTTTTATGAAACACGTGGTTTTGGTTGAACTGTTTAGTGCATGTTTGCAGAATTTTGTTTTGAACGGTGAGTCTAAAATCAAAATTTTCTTTTGGAATTTTATTGAACTGTGTGTATGAATATCAAAATTTTCTTTTATATTTATATGTAATTAATTTCGATGAATATTATGAACTCTGGTTTTATATTTATAATTTCATGTTTTATATTAAGACGAAATTATGATTATTTTTATGAATTTGGTCAAATTTCTATCGATTTAATTTTGATTTAGTTGTTATAAATATTGATCTGATTATTGATCCAAGTCTTCAAATAGATCTCGGTATATTTCTGAATATTAGCTTCGGAATTTAATATTCCGGGTGGTGTCAGTTTGGGGTGAAGATAGGAATTTAACATATATAAATTTTATGTAATTTCCTAATTTGTTCATTTTACGGGAAAAACTATAACAGTGCAAATTTGTTCAGAATTAAAATTGTTTTTACATTTTTTATTGTTTTTGGTTTATTAATAATTTTAAAAATATATATATTTTTTGTGTTAATTAGTAGCAATAGCCAAGGCATTTGTTTTCTTGGTTCTAAATAAATGAATGGCATTGTTGAGTTGGCCAATCTGCTTTGTTTGTACATAGTTATCAGTAATGATGATGTAACTATTCATACCGTGTGGGCGCTTTCCAGGAGTCACTTTACAGGCACTCATTGCTGACGTGGAGAGTGCGCCACAGTGATAAAAACTGTTCAGTGCAAAGTTGTTTAGAATTTAAAGTTATATACAAAACGGTTTTTATATTTTTTATTATGTTTTTGATTTTTTTTAACAATAGCCAAGACATTTGTTTTTTTTTTAATAATGAAATATTCGTACCATATGAGCGTTTACTGGACTTCACCACAGGCACTCATTGCTGACGTGGAGAGTCACCACAGGAATACTTTTATTCCATTTAAAATTCAGCATTATTTTAAAGTCGGTCAGGATCGTTAATTTAATTTATTTTCACACTTCTTATAGAAAATAAATTCCGTATTCTTCTAAAACTATTTCCATTATAATTATTTATAATATAAACACGTTCCTCATTCAAATAAACATTATTATGTCTGATCAAGGTCATTTACGAATTGAATGAATTAAGATTTTAGCTCTGCCCTTTTTGTTAAATTCATGAGGGTACATAAGATACTACTATTATTATTATTATTATTATTATTATTATTATTATTATTATTATATTATATACAGTGTGTTAATTAAAAATCTGCCCATAGGCGTTTACTATGGGAAATCAGTTTTTCCTTGCGCAAAAGTTCCCAAATTATTTTCGACAAAAATACTTCAAATAAATGTTGTAAAGAATTAAATTCTGCGCCCGAGTTAATAATAAGATTTTATTTTTGACATTTAATAACCAAGAAAATCTATTTTAAAGTTTTTTGAAGATTGCTCATTTATAGTGATAGCCATGCAACTCAAACAAAATTTGTCCACCATTTTTTAATCTGAATCATTTCTTCATGAGAAAACTGTTTCATACTTTCAAAGAAATATGTTATTGAATAAAAATCACAAAATACAAACTTTTTTGACAGTTAAGATGGCATACAATATGCAATTGTTCGTAATTTTATTTGAGTTCCATGGCTATCGCTATAAATCAGCTATCTCCACTCCAGAAAATTTAAAATTGATCTTCTCGGTTATGAAATGTCAAAAATGAAATCTTATTACTAATTTGGGTGCAGCATTTAATTCTCTATTACTTTTATTTGAAGTATTTTTATCTAAAATAATTTGAGAACTTTTGTGCAAGGAAAAACTGATTTCCCATGTTAAACGCTTATGGTCAGGTTTTTAATTAACACGCTGTATATATTACAGTAAAAGCGTCCAAATTTCTAAACTAAGTCAAATGGTAAGTTTATTAGCAAATTTAAAACCAAATATGTAAAAAATAAGATACTGACACAGTGTCAGCGACAATGACAGAAAATATCGTTATCGAAAATATCTGAATTAATAAATAAACTTAATTTATAGCGTATTGTCAACAACGAGAATCGTTTAAATATGGAATGTCCTAACTTAGTCGAAACAATATGAATTTTTGAAAGACAAACGTGTTATATTCATCCTTATTGCACATGCTTGTAATTTTTGCAAATGAGAGGGATAAATGTATGCCAATTTGTTAATTCATTCATGATATAGATGACCTTGATCGGACATCTTTAAAAAATTACTGTGTATATAAAAAAATCTGATGTGGCCAGCACATTACCTTTCGTCATTTCTACGCATTTTATATAAATTATTTTTTACAAATGATTGTTAGGTGCTTTCTTTTAGGAGAGAAATGAACTGATTTTATTTTGTACTGTACTGAACTACTCCTAAAAAGAGCAGTATGTTTTTTTACAATAACAAGTAGAAAATAAAAACATATATAGCATTATATTTGCAACATAATAATAATCTGCTGAATTGGCTTGTGGCTATAATCCGTGGTATTATGTATTTTGTTTTTGCCACATTAAATTATTTTACATTTTGATATTTCCAGTAAAATCATTTAGCAAAGACATGTAAATTTTATTTTACACTGATATTTGTCAATTAGTAATATTTGAATATTTTGTTTCCATGGTGCAGCCTTTAGCAGCATAGGTTGCAAGATATTTCTTTATAGTTCTTTATCTCTAAATTCATTGAATATGAAGAAAAAAATATAATAAAATCGAATAGAAAATAGAATATTTTTTAATATTTATAATAACATAAAATGTCAAAAAAATGATTACCTAAAGGTGACGAAAGGTAATAAAATTTAATTTATGTTAATATTTAATTATTATTTAATAGCGTTATTATCTAATAACCACGCCACTGCCGGTTCGCTAGTCTTTGTTTCACATCTTTCTTATGTTATTGAAGTATCTTGCATATTTTAATAGTGAAATATTGTTGTATATTGTTGCAAATTAGCAACAATGGTAAGTTTAAACAATAGTTTAACTGTTTTATTAGTTATCTATGCTGATATGTTTTATTATTGAAATACTTGTATTTTAAAATAAATTATTTTTGTGTTCCAGAGTTCCAGTGAATGAAAAAAAGTTTCCTGGAGGACCGATCCGTATTGGAGTTTGCTGTTTTAAGGAGCCGTCCGGGGGTAGATGATCCATGCAGTCGTGTTGGGCGTAGATGATTCGTCTTGCTGGTGGATGAGTTGTGTTCATCAATGTAAGTCGTTATATTCTGTACCCTCTCTTCACTGTCGCTTTTTTGCTATTTTTTTCAGCATAACACTAGTAAATTCATTTATCTCCTAAAATATGATATATGTTGTTGAATTTAATTCAAATAATTATATTTTCTTCTATATTTCTTTTCCGGGCGTCGTAACTCGTTACAATATCGTAAATAAATCGGCGAAACTTAGTTTTTTTAGAGTTAGTTTAAATAAATATCCGTTCGTTTAGAAATAGGTTTCTTTTCCCAAAAAAATTGTATTTGTTTAAAAATATTTTTTAAACAAGTACAGTTTACAATACAGAGTTCCAGCGAAGTTTCCAAGGAGTGTAAAGGCTGGTTTAAGCCTTTGATCAACAGCAGGACTTGTCTAAAGCTTTGTTTAAGGCTTTAAGGTCTTTAAGCCCAATCTACAACCACAAGAAGGCAACAATAGTTAATTTTATTTAAAGTCGCGATTATTTTTTTTGCTAATTAATTAAAATTAAATTTATTTACATTTTAAAGTTAGGGTAAAATATGATTAAAGTTTTGCCGATATTTTTTCGGGTTCGGGTCGGTTTCCGCGTTATTTAAGGACAGGGTAGCGTAGTTTTTATTTGGAGTGTCTACCCCATTATTTAATTTAATACTATACATGATGAGTTGTGAAATAAATGGCTAGAAATGTAAAATACTCGGGTTCAAAACTAAATCTAAAATTTGTTGTATTTTTTTTTAAATAAAGATATTTTTTAATTTAGATTCAAAAGTGTTCAATAGACTTACATTGTATAATTATTTAAAAACGTACACATATTGTAATATTTCAATTTATTTAGTTTTATTTCAATCATTTTATTAATTTGTAGTAAATAATTAAAAAATGCACATTTCATTTAAAAACGAAACTACATTTACCAATGATCTATAGCACCGGCTGTAGGTCTTAAGAATATTCGCGATTTCAGGCGAAGAAAACCATCCCCCTGCATGATATTGATTTTTTTTTCAGTTTTCCTTCTTAACTATCCAAGCAGCTCTTTCTAGTATGCCCCTTTTTGATTAGAGTCAATTTTTCAAGGGCGACTGAGACCCATTATGGCAAATTCAGTCGTTCCTTTCGCTGCTCCTCTCTGCGATAGGACATTGAGCTAGTTTACACCCAATCCTATTCATGCGACCTGGCTTATACCTTGTCCTATAATAGGTCTTATACAAATCGTTTACACCATGGGGACTAATGATAAGTTTAGGTCTAATATAGGTGTAATATAGTCCTCGAGTCAATGCCATCTGTTGAAATACAATCGCACTTAATTTTTTTAAACTGCAGTTTCATATCCCAGATTGATAAAAGTATTTTAGGTTATGTCAGCATCACCAAATATCATTCAATCTTTAATTTCTTTTTATTGGTATGTTTACGCTGTCACTAGTGAAATACGTGCTCTTATTGACTTTTTTCGTTTGCATCATTGTGAACTTCACAAGGATCAGGAGATTCAGCTTCGGATCATGAGTTTTTTCCGTAATAATTCAATTAATTTAACTTACACAACCTACAAAATGTGATGTCAACAAAATCACAATACGGATCAACCGCCACCTACAGAGTTTTTATCAAACACTTTAGGTCACTAAGGCGTTTACACGCAGTTTAAAACGTGGCCTAAACTGGGTCAGGTCACATGAAAAAGAGACCTGACCTAAGCTAGGTCAGGTCGACTACTAAGTGTTTACAGCATGACGTCCTATAAGGTATACCAGGGAATACCGGGAACCGCCACTCAATGCTATAACTAGCAAACCGTGTAAACGTCCTTGGTAGTTAGTGTTGACCAAGTCCGCTAGGCTGGCGCTAGTATCAATTTTTATATTCTGCGCGCCTGTAAAAATATTTGAAATAAATACACAAAAGTTTTTATTGATATATGTTTATATTAAAAAAAATTGTACAAAGTTGTAATATAAAAATGCAAAGAATATACATGTATAAATGAAATTATATGTGAATTTCACAAAAATACATTAATAATAAACTTATTTCTCACATTGAAAAATTCCAGTTACTGTTATTAGTTTGTTACAGTAATATTTCCTTAATTTAACATATTCAACAATTTCTATACAATTGTACAGAGTTGTGATAAAAAAGTACAAAGAATATACATGTATAAATAAAAATATATGTGAATTTTACAGAAATACATGAATAATGCACTTATTTATCACATTGAAAATTTCCAGTTACTGTTATTAGTTTATTAAATTCATATTTCCTTAATTTACCATATTTAACAATTTCTATACAATTGTACAAAGTTGTGATACAAAAATACAAAGAATATACATGTATAAATATAATTATATGTGAGTTTTACAAAAATACATTAATAATGCACTTACTGATCACATTGAAAATTTTCAGTTACTGTTATTAGTTTATTAAATTAATATTTCCTTCATTTACCATATTTAACAATTTGTATACTTATTCATTTCATTACAATTGGGTTATTAATATGTATACATTAATTTACTGTGAATGAATAATGAGAATTTGTTTTTCCACATGTAATATGGAAATAAATAAATTTTCAAGCAATATCATACCCTTGACCAGTTTCCTTATTTATGTATAACATATGCATATATAATTTTCATATAGAAAACAGATTTCCAAATATTATTGAATAAATGATAGCAAATGAGCAATTCATATTTTCAACGTAGTGATTAATATAGTATTGTGTAGGTCAGTCGTTAAGTCAGTAATTTCGTTTATTATTAACTACTATTTACTGCAATTTATACAAAACAGAATATTTCTAACAATAGTAAAAGTAAATAATTTGCATATTACATCTGTTTCTTTGCATTGTAATATTTTTCTATAAATTTTGTATTATGTTACAAGATAAATAAATGTGTGACTTACAATATACAATAATATAAAAGTTCAAGTGAAATAATTAAGTTTCATTTTGGTAGTAACGAAGAGTTTTGAATTCCTGTTGTGATACACCTTATTGTTTTATCATAACAATTTTAGGATATTTCACCATATTGAATGTATAAAAACAAAAATATTGCAAACAATAGTACATTATTATTGATCTGTTGTATAAATGCTGCAATTCACAGCATTGGGGGTTCAATAAATAAGTATTTGTACGGTACAATGATTAAGAAAGAAACTTACTCGGAAGAGAACTCTGGTTGCACCAATATAAATTGGTCGTGGTAACACACAAACAGATGATGAATTCAAGGATATGTGTAAAGTACACGAACAAGGATGAATTGTTCGGGTTACTGTCCCGTGTGATGAATTCTGTAGTCGGTATGGAGAAAACGTAACTAAGTTGGTCGCAGGAAGAGCAGAAGTGATGACTTTTGGAGCCAATATAATGTAGATGTCCTACAATATTTACAAATATTTATGTCTTGTAACACATCATATTGAAAATACTTACGTACTGTTTACTTGCGTTGTGTATACTTCTAACGACTTTCTGTAGCGATCAGCAACTAATTGTTGTATGGGATACAAAGAAGCATGTGTCTGTTTTGTCCTTTCTGGGTCTCGTTTCCTCCAAGCCAAAGTTTCTGAATGCCAACGTCAAACTCAAATATTCCAAATTCAAATAGAAGTCGAAAATGAGAAGCGAAGTCAAATATTCCAAGAAACACTATATAAATGCACTCAAACTCACGAAAAACAGAATTAGAAATGAAACAATATTATTTTATCACAATATTTCATGTTTTATTCAGCTCTTTACAATTTCTTGGCAATTTCTCGTTTCAAACTAATTTAATTAATTAGGTAATACACAACGCAAATTACCTTGAAAAAATATAATTTTTAAATTTGGGACTTGTGTGCCATCTAGCAGGCATAAAAACATTTATAGTAGTGATGACCAAGTCCGCTAGTTGTCGCTAGGTAAGCACCAAAACCGTACATCTAAGTGAAACTTCCCGGTATTCCCTGAGGTATACGTCGAATATAGGGTATAGGACGCGGCCTAAACGATGGGTGTAAACTAGCTCATTAGGCTTCTGGGAAGGTCGCTCTACTCAAACTAGGGTCCGCCGGACAGAGTATCTCCCTGTTCTGATTCCCAGTTTTTGTGGTAAATAAATATATATCATCACAGCATGCTGAGTGATGATATATTCATGCCGTGCGGGCGCCCCACAGTCACTCATTGCTGGGATGGAGACTGCAGCATAGAAGGCGCTCTTGTGCCCTTGAAACAGATACAATAAATTACAACTAGATTCAATTAAATTTGCAATTAAAGTTAAATTAAAGTAGTATAATTAGTTTACTTGAATTTTAAAGTTTCTTTTTGCAGTTTAAAAAAATCTGATGTGGACACCACACGACTTCCTTGTACGATTATTAAACTGTACATATTTTTTTAATAAATAAATTACAAAATATTAATTTTAACTTCAAAACAGTAAGATATATAGCGACCATAAACGGATTTTTAAAAGAGAGTTTTGATTACAACAAAGAAATATTTGATTACAACAATGAATATAACTAATTTCACAATAAAAATATAATATTTGTTATTGTACGAATCATAAAATTGCATGTATTTAACGTAATTTGACATGAGCATTTTTTTTATTTTTTTGTCCTAATCCATAGCAAGCTTTATTACAAAAAAATAATTTTTAAATTTACATATCTCGCTTATATAAAGGCCTAATTTAATAATACTTGATGTGTTAGACGCAGAAATTAATTCTCTAAAACTTTTATTTGAAGCATTTATTTCGAAAATCAAAATAAAATCATTTTATTCAAGAAAAACTGTTAACAACTTCAAGTAATGTACCACTTCCGGTTAGCCTATTTTAACCAAAATCTATTATGTTATTTCGATTGACATAAAAGTCTTGTATACCAAATTTGAAAAGTTTTTAATTATATTTTAAAACAGTTTTTCATTAAAATCTATTATAGGCTTCATGTAAAGTACCACTTCTGGAAATTGTGTAATAACCAGAAAGGGAGGTGCACAACTAGATGTTATAGGAGTCCTAAATACAAAATTTCAACTTTCTACGGCTTACCGTTTTTGAGTTATGCGAGATACGTACGTACGTACAGACGTCACGACGAAATTAGTCAAAATGGATTCAGGGATGATCATAATGGATATTTCCGCTGAAATCTGAAAACCGAAATTTTTCGCGATTACAATACTTCCTTTACTTACGTACAAGGAAGTAAAAAGTGTAGTTAGTTTACTTGCATTTAAAGTATTTGTTTACAGTTTTAAATGATTACAATTAGTTTATTTGTGTTTTAAAGTTTTATCTACAGTTTTCAATAATTACAATTAGTTTACTTGCATTTTAAAGTATTAGTTTAAAGTTTTAACTTATTAAATTATAGTTACATACACTTGCTTTTGTATTAATTTTACAAACATACACACACACACCCACGAAATCATATAGCTATATATGTTATGTAAAAATAAATAAAAAATGTGCACAATGTGTTTTTTTTGTATTGATGTTATCTTTTTATCCGTTCGTCGCCGCGATTTCGTCCGTAAATATTGTTGATTTCTTATGTACTTATATTTATGTATGTATATTATGTATTTGTACATATGCATGTTTATATACATTTTGGTTAAGGCGTGAGCAGTTTCAAGGGGGCCTCCTGAGCTAACTTTTCTCTTTCAGGTGCCCATTCGTTAGAGGGTCTTTCGCTCAGAAAGACCCTATAGGGACGTACACTACACACTACACAGCTCGACATCGTCGTTGAATACATACTGTTAGACCCTTTCCCCATTTATGTATATTTATTTATGTATGTTTAATTTTATGTTTTATCAGGAGGGCCCACATCCTCATTTATTTATTTATCTATTTTATATGTACGAGTCCAACCCCAAATACATTCGCACTCTCTGAAATAAATATATTTGGGCATTTTTTATTTTATGTATTAATAAAGTGTATTAGATTTAAATACAATGTTATTAACTAAATTTCTCATTTAAACAATAATCTACGGGCAAATATATGACAAAAGACAAGTCCCAAATTTTTTCGTTCCAACAGTAAATAATACAATATGTATTATCTATAAAACTGAGAGTAAAGGTAACTGACAATATACTCAATTAATTGTCATCTTAAATTTTAATACTTTAATAAAAATTATTTGCGAATTATTAAAGACGAAAACATTTCACATGCAGACAATTGTTTATTTGAAAATAAATTATTATTAAACCTAAGAAATTTTATTATAAGCAATGTATTCACTCTATTAATACACCATATAAAAATTTGTTAAATAGGAGTAATAATAATAGCATCCAGAAGTTTATTTATTCTTGTTTTTAATATAATTGTAGGTGGTACTGTAATAAATAAATATCACTTTGCAAATAATTTTACTAAAAAAATAAAATTTAATATAGTAATTAATTGAATATATTGTCAGTTCCTTTTACCTTTAGTTTTATAAATAATACTAACATAAATTTTGTATTATTTACTGTTGGAACTAAAAAAATTAGCACGTGTCTGTTGTCATATATTTACCCGTAGATTATTGTTAAAATGATAAATTTAGGTAAGAACATTATATTTAAATCCAGTACACTTTATTAATACATAAAATAAAAAATTGCCCAAATATAATCTTAACTATTGAAATCTGAAAAAATATTTCTTTTTGCTGTTAATATATTTTTTTCAGAGGGTACAAATACATTTGGGACTGGGCTGGTGTGACAGCTTAATATACAGATTTTAAAATCAATTTACCAAAGCGTTGCCGTGAAAATAAATGAATTTAATTTTTTTATTTAATGCTTATGTCAGTTTATGCATTATATCATTGAAAATGAGTTCTGAATGTGTTCTGAAACCGATACCGTTCTTCCTTCTTATGTAAAAGAATTAAATGTGAGTCAATAATTCATAAAATGATATTAAAGAAATTATTATTGATATATTCTTGTTTGTTTTGTTATCAGTTTTTGCGAGCAGTTATGTGACTTTGTTAGCCTTGTCAAGCAGATATGGGGACCCATGTCAAAATGACATGTACATAGGTGTCAAGTATCATAAGTTTTCATTCAAAACATTATGATTTTCCAAATCCATGTGGATTATTTTCTTCGACAAGTATATTGTTTTGAATTAAAAACTATGACATGTGACATCTATGTAAATAACTACTAGCCATCATTCTGACACGGATCCTCATATCTGCTTGCCAAGGCCAACAAAGTTACATGACTGCTCGCGCCCTATAAGTAACAAATTTAACATTTCTTGTACACACAAATAATTGAAATTGAATTTTTCCTTTCGTTCTATGAGAATTTTTGTCCTACTATATTCTAATATGTTCAAAATTCTTCTAATTCATTGACAGTATTAGCAGTATTTCTTAAGGATATGTGTAAAATTAACATACCTATAATTTACACTAAATACATATTTAATAATACAATAATATATATTAAATGTATTCGTACCTCCCAGAAAAATCTGATTTTTGACACTGACATTTTTTTTTTTTTTGGGCAACGAGATTTATTACAACAGATTATTCTATATTATTATATCCTATATCTCCAAACCTATACGAGATATAATAAAAAAATTAAATGTGTCAGATTGAGAATTTAATTTTCTTTAATAATACCAAGGAAAAAATCCAAAAAATAATGTTTAACAGATTTTTTTTCAAGAATCTGCTACTTCCGGTTGTCCAATTGTTACTAAAACCTTTTCATATATTCCCATGAATGTCCGATTGGGAAATATGTAGTTAAACAATTATTAAGTCTTATATTTTTTGAGTAATCGTCCTTCCAACGTCCCACACATATACGCACACACACATAGACATCATCGTAAAAATATTAAAATCGGATTGTAGGGACCTTAAAACGTACTCATTCATTAAATCTGGATATGCGATTTTAGCATGAATCCAATACATCTCTTAGCGAGAGGTAAAAATGTATTTTAAGATCAATTTAAACTGTCGTAAATAAAATATTGAAGGATACACATTTAACATAGTGTTCATAATGAAACTTGGCTGATTAAAACACTCGACTCATCGCCTCCTGATTTAACATCACATGCGTTTCATTATGAACGCTCAAAATTCATTTCATATCAATGATGTAAAAAGTGACTTTTCATAACGTCATAAAGTTAGGTAAAATTCAACTTTTTAAAACAGAATTAGATAAAATTAATTTTGAATGCCTTGTAACGGCAGAATGTATAAAAATATCGAAAATCGCCTCAAAAATATTAATAGCCATGGAATTGAGACAAAATAAATAACATATGTCTAACGGATTATTTATTTATTTACATTAAGGGAAGCTAACGGTTACCCAATAATGAGCTTCCACATATTAATAATGAGTTAGCAAACATTAATTACAAAATTACAATTATTGTACAATTAAGATAGAATAATAGATACAAACATAAGCTAATGAAGTGACATAAAAAGGAGAAAAAATTAGTATAGTGATAGGTGTTTCATAAAATCTAGTTCCTAATTAAACTTTTAATTTGACTTAAAGATAAACTAAAGAAGTCCAAATGCTGGTAATGATTGTTATAAGTTGTCATAGCTCTTATTAACGGAGAGTTTTTATAAGAGTTAGATTTGATTAAAGGAATGTAGAATAAGCTGTTATTTCTTGTTGTTTTATTTGGAACACAAAAATAGAGATTTTCAATGAATAATTCCGTATTAATAACATTGTTCAGTATTTTGTGGAGTAATATCATATCAGCATGTGTTCTTCTTTGTGCGAGAGTCATCAAATTAAAACTGGGTAAGATCTCTTCATAACTGGTATAAGTTATACTAAATTTATAACAGAGCATTTGAATGATTTTTTTCTGAATGGATTCAATTCTAGATTTGTGATTAGAATATTGAGGGTTCCATAATTGTGACCTAACGATGGAAGTGTATAAGATGATTGCTGTCTGAATATTATTAAAATATCTAATTGAACGTATCACAAATCCAAGTAATTTATACGCTTTGCTTGTTATGCTATCTAGATAGTCATTTAGAAGTAGTTTAGGGTCGAAAATAATGCCTAAATCGCGGATGCTGTTTTTTCTTGAAAGGGAAATGTTGTTAATTTTATAATTATAGATAATTGTATTACTATTTCTAGTAAAACTAACAACAGAGCATTTGTTTACATTTAGTGTTAAATAATTTGCACAGCAGTAACGAGAAAGACGTGAAAAATCTTCTTGTAGTAAGCAACAATCGTTTTGATTTTCGATTACTCTAAAAAACTTTAAATCGTCTATAAAAGAAAATTACTGTTTTGGAAAACAATTAGTATTGTATTAATATATAAATTAAATAGCATAGGGCCTAAATGTGATCCTTGTGGTACTCCAGAAGTTATAGAAATGTATCTAGATTTGAATCCATTACAGACTACAAATTGGGATCTGTTTTTTATATATGATTTGATCCATCTTAAAAGTGACCCATGGATGCCACACTGAGATAGTTTATGCAATAATAAATTGTGAACTTTGTCGAACGCCTTACTGAAATCTGTGTAGATTACATCAATTTGCTTTCTGGCATCCATGTTCTTATTCAGAAATTCAGTAAATGGAATTAAGTTATTTACAGCCGATTTATTTGAGCAAAAGCCGCATTGTTGTCGAATAATTATATTATTGATATCATATTTTATTTCCTGAATTATTAGAGACTCGAACACTTTGCTGAATATAGATAAAATAGATATCGGTCTGTAGTTGGAGATGTCGCTCTTATTACCAGATTTAAATATTGGTGTTATGTATGATGTTTTCCAGACCGTGGGAAACACACCCAAACTTATAGATTGATTAAAAATGATGTAAAGTGGGTCAACTAAATAGTGTGCACAGGTTTTTATGAATCTGGGATGTATTCTATCCGGACCGCATCCTTTATTTATATTTAAAGTATCGAGTGTTCTCAATATCTTAGATTTACTTAGATATAATGAACCTATATTTACGGTGGGCAGGTTATCATCAGTTTCAGTAAGTGTAAAGTTGTTATTATTGCAATAAACTGACTCAAAATGATCGGCAAATAAATTACAAATTTCTACATTCTATCTGTCATGTTATAGAGTAATTTATTTTTATGAAATATTATTTCTAATTTCTTTCCCCAGTTAACAATTATTTGTTAATTTAAATTGATATTTGTTCACTTGAACAGAAATAATAATAAAAATAAATTAACCTCGCTTGACAGATAAATCGTTAACATTTGTTAATTTTTGGTGTGATATTTGACATTTTCATACCTAATTTCTGCCGTTACAAGACACACAAAATTAATTTTGTTTGTTGATTCAGATGCAGAATTTTATGCTCTGCAACTTTTATTTGATGCTTTTTTACCTAAATAATTAAGGAAGCAGGAAATTATGAAAGTCTTATTTTATATGTTAAAGTCCAATGTTCGGCTGTGCCGGTCATTACCCTGTATAATTTCCATACTAACTACAATAACAAAATACGTTCACCACAGTTTTCATCAAAAAGAGATGTTTTCCTTTTGTTAAATTTGTAAATCGAAGACGGCAATGGCTTTAAATTTTTTATATGAATGTCACCATCTAATTTTTAATATTTAATAAATTTAATTGGGTCCAAACTTCCTCGCCAGGACACTAATTTCCAGAAAAATTGTTCACTACTTACTTTTATAATACAAAATTAGTGTTTCACGGCTTGACTTGATATTCAAGTTACTTGACTTGACTTGAAACCAAGTCAATCTCAAGTCAAGTAATAGTAGCCGAAAGTCAAGTCAAGTAGTTACAATTTCAAGTACTTGAAAAGTCAAGTAGTTATTTTTCAAGTACTTGAAAAAATCAAGTAATTATTTTTTTAATTACCAGAAAAAGTTCTTCAAGACAACATTTCATTTTCATATAGTTTTAAATGTTTTATAACAAGATCAATAATATACCTTGAAATATAAACTTTTATTCATAAAAATGAATCATACATTCAAATTTAAATATTAAAAAAAAGATTTAAAAGTATATATGAATTAACAAAACATTTATAGTATATGTATTAGGATGGACCTTAAAAGGGGGCAAGTCGAATTTTAACTGGACCACCCCCTAAAATGGTTTCAAGTAAATAAAAAAAAAATATACTGACAATGATTTTGCTTAATTTTAATATTTGACCATGCCTAAATGCACTTGATTTTTCCCCGTTTAAATAACATTCGGTTTTGACTTATTTTGGAACTTTATTTTTCTCCGAGGTATTAAGAGGTTTAAAAAAACCCATTCATTATTGGAATATATACTAGAATGACTCGAGAATACGTGGACAAAATCTGAAGTCCCATATTATTCTTATTTCGAATGGAGTACAGCTTTTTGGACTTCTGTGCGATAGCTTAACCATCTGGAGTTAACTTAATAATAATGATTAGCACTTAACATTTTGTTGACATATTCTGGGGTCATTCTAGTATATATTCCAATATTGAGCGAATTTTTTAAACCTCTGCACAGATTTTAACCTGCAGTAGTGAACGTGGTAGTGAATCAGCACAGCATATGGCACACCACGCACCACCACACACAGCTCGGTTATGATTCTACTGATTCGCGCGTTTTCGTACATAATCGGTTCGTTATCAAGTAGCTTGAATTTGCTTGAAATTGCTTGATCAAGTCAAGTAGTATCGATAGAAAATCAAGTCAAGTCAAGTAATGAATTTTTGAAAAGCTTGATTTTCAAGTCAAGTCAAGTAATTTATAAAAATATCAAGCTACCTGACTTGATGAAACCCTATACAAAATATACATTTTATGTTCACATATGACTTGCATCAACATTTAATTATTTAAAGTTTACCGCCTATTCCTGGAACATACATTTTTGTTAGCGAGCATTATTATTACGCAGCAAAATGTTAGTACGAACATTCTACAACTGCTTAACAAATTAAATGAAAGCCACAAAAGCATAATTAAAGTAACTCATTTCTCTTTCAGATTGTATGAGGGCTTCGGAAACATGGAAGTGGAGCAGAAGAGGGCTGAGCACCTTTAGGAGAAACAGGAAACAACGGAGTTACTGTATTGGGGCCCCACAACTCAAAAATTCAAGCGTGCTGTCAGCATTGTGTAAGGTAAGAATCTTACTAGATTTCATACTATTTGCTTTACAATTTTGTGTATATGTTTCATTTAACTTTTATTCTTTTATCATTATTAAATGTATTTATGTGGCTGGGATCACTAATATTATTGGTATTGCAACAATATTTTGTAATTCAAGAGTCGAAACTTGAAATAAAAATGAACTAGTTCAAATCTAGTTACTAGTCAATAAGGACTACCTGAAACAGATTTAACTGTATTGTACGTGAAATATTTACACTAGAATAACTAAACATTTAAAAAGTGGTGCACTTTTCCACTTGTATAACCACTCGACGGACAGAGTGGTGCAAAATGTCTTTCTCTGCACTATTTTGAACTTATAGTTAAAGGATTATGACTATATGCCTAATTATTAACTTATTCTTATATTCAACCATGAGAACTTAGTCAATGAAATATGACTATTATAAATGTCTAAATATTATCTTGTATTCAAATTCGATTTTGAGTACTACATTGAAAGAAATATAACTTTTATGAATATCTGTATAATATTCAAATTATTTAAAATTGAAATGTTGACTATTTATTAATAAAATCAATATCTGGAAACAAATGATTAGCATATATCTTTCAGGAATCGGACATCAAGAAGACTAGATTAATATTTTAGTATAGGTTTCTTCACCTAAGAATAACATTGCGCAATGTAGAAAAAAATAGTTTTCTAGTCGTTGTCAACACAGAATTACCTATAAACAAAGCATTATTGAACAATGCCATTCTTACGTGAAGAATAATATAGACAGTGATTCTCAATCTTTTTTTGTCGCGGCACACTTTTATCGATTTCAAAATTTGGCGGTACACAAAGAAAAAGATAAGTTTAAAAGTTGTTTACTTACCTATAATACACTGTGTAAAATAGTTTATGATAAAAAAATTGAATGTAAACTAAAATAATAGTTGTACTACAAATACGACAGTACGTTTATTTGAGCTTGATGTTTTTTGATAATTTCTTTAATTTAAACTTTATTCGTAATAAAAAGCATTATAATTTTTATTACATGCATTTTTAAAATTTGGCGGCACATAAAAGTGCTGCGGCACAGTGATTAAGAATCACTAATATAGAATATAAGTTAGTTTTAAGTTCTTTAAAATGTATTTTCAGATCTTAATTAAACTTTGGCTCATCGCGCCGTTGAGCAAACACGCGTTTTCTTTAAAAATTAAAAATAAATTTATTTAACTTGAAGTGCATTCCCTTTCGATGATTCATCATAAAATCGTGCGTTTTGATTGCCCAGACGGCATCTAGGGAGAGTGAATGTGAAAAAAAAAACATATGTATTGGTGTGTCGGGGCATGCTTGCTGTCGAATGGTGAGAGAATCAGGAAGTAGGGGGTGTGAGATTCGAAACTTGTTTGTGGGTTCGGGTTTCCTTATTTTTTTATTATTAATATTACGGTTAGTGGGATGGTAAGGCAGGATTCGTGCGCGATTTCCATAATTGAGTGGACTGATATGTATAGCATTCATAACGCCATGTGAAACCAGTTGTTTATTCTGGTGGATCGCTTCACACTTGTGGATGTTTCTAGGGACAGTTTAATTCTTTTGTACCAGTGCTGACCTTCATTCGGTACGCTGCTCTAGATTGGACGCTATAACCGCTAGACTCAAATGAGAAAAGTTTTAAACGAACCTGAATGCTTACACAGGAAGCTTTCTTATGGCGTTATGTGCTCTCCTCATCCGGAGGCAACGTAATCATCGTTTAATTTTAATGGCAACGAATAATTAAAGACAAAATAAAGTTTTTCTTTGATTTAACATTGTTTGAGCACACGGGTTGACCGCGTTCGGTGTTAGGTGTATCGGGAATGGCCGGGCGATGCCATCGGGAGTAGCTTTTTAGGTTGCATCCAAGCCGAGGAATATCACATAATTGCTTCCCTTGTCCTTAATTAGCTCGCGTTTGTAGGCCGACATCCTAGGGGTCGCGAGGGGTCGGCAAAACCCCCACGTAAACAACTGTGAGAATCACCCCGGCATTCTCACTTTTTGTCTTAGATCGTATATCTCTCTCTCACTTCATCTTAGCTTAGCATAGTCTAAATATAAGATAGCTTGCGTAGACATAAGATAGCTTAGATATAAGATAGACAAGGGTTGTTTTTGCTTTTTGAGAGAGAGAAAATTAACGTAACTTACCATTTTTAGATTTGCTTTTGTTTGAAAAAGATATTAACGTAAGATAGGATTTTTGCGCACTTCATAAACTTAATTTGGGAGGAACTACAATAGTTTAAGTTAGATTATAAGATATTATTGTATACGGAATTGTATTTATTTAATAAATGGTATGTATAGGGAGCGTGGGTGGCATTGAGGGTGGTGTCTCCCTATATATACCATTTATTAAATAAAGCGTTTCATTTATAGTTTTAATATAGTTATAAGTTAAAAGAATTCCCCACCGCCGCTGTTGCCGAAATTGCAGTGCCGATTGCGATGCGTCTCCTTGGTTTCCTCTGCATAAAGACTTCTTTAAAATGTTTTTACAATAAAACAATCTTTTAATTTTGTTTATTTTTATTTAAACCCATCACATTAGTTTTAAAATTAGGTAGTTGTAGTAAAAATTGTAATTATTATTAAGTATTTTGACGCGGTCAGGGTAAAGTTATATTTTAAGTATTTATTGTAAACGAAGCTTTATATTAATAAATATATATTTTGGTGAGTGGGTGGTTGAGGCGGTAACACCAAAAAAATATATAATATAATTAATATAAAGGTTTGCAAACGGTCTTAAACCGAATAAGAAATCTTGTATCTTTAACAATGGGAACAAGGAATCTTATTTGGGGATCCCAAGTTTTAATTTGTTAAATTAGGCCATAAGTATTGTAAAAGGAATTCTAATATATTATATATTTGGGCGGTTTTAGTCTAAACATATATAATATTAACTTAGAATTTCGTATCAGTTATAAAACTAAAATGTTTGTTACCAAATAAAATTATTATGGTTATATTATTTGATGTTAATTATTTTGCATCTTTATTCTGTACATAAAAGTTAAATCTTCCGGTTAAACTTTTATTTGCAGAATAAAGATGCAAAATAATTAACAACCAATAAAATAACCATAATAATGACAATTTTTATGGTAACAAACGTTTTAATTTTATAACTAAACCCTGTGTGTCGTTGTTATTAATTGTTAATAGATTTGTTAATAAATTTAGTGGGAAATAATTATAAACAGAATTTTTAAACTTTAAATCTTTTACTATACATTTGTTATATTTCTGTTTATAATTGTTACTAAATTTGTAAACAAATCTATTAAATATTTATGATTGTCAAGCAGTCCTTTGTAATAATTACAATAAACTTTGATTTTTATGAGATAAAGTGTTGTAATTTCTTAAAATACAAATATATTTTTATATTATTAAAAAATTGATTTTTTTCTAAGTCCTTACACGTATGTAGTTTTTAAAACGACCACCAGTAGGCAGCACCTGTCGAAAAAGATAGCAGCAAAAGAGTAAATCCTACTAAAAAAATATTTTTTTGTGTATATAACGACGTACATACACAATTTTCAATAGCCTTTAGAGTTTAGACTAATTAAATATGGGATGTTATGTCCATTTTGAATGCGGGCATAGAGTTAGCATCCATGTATCTGCTTCTGCTATCTGCAAAATGCTTTTCTTTCAATGTCCCTGTACGTTTAAAACGGCCAGGTTGTTTTCATTACATGGTGAATTATAACATTCATGTACCCGGTTCCCATATTCAGATCCTGAAATATATGTCCCACCAATGATTCCAAATTCACAATAGGCCCTAGTTAAATGTTTACTGGAAGTAGGTGCTGCCCCCTAACGGCCATTTTCGGAACTATTTACAACCCCGTATGTACGTTTGTATAACATAGCATTATTTCTACTTACCTATATTGTTAGGGGTAATGCTTTACGATAGGTGCTGCCCCCTAACGGCCGTCTTAAGAACTATATACGTATAGACACTAAAAATTGTACAGAATTCATCCCCTGAATAAAAGGAATTAAAAAAAAAGAAATTAAATATTAATTTATATTTTATTGTATAAAATATTGTAGATTAGGATAGTTTACATGAAATACAATATAAGATACAAAAAACAATAAATACAAATAAAATTTACACAAACTATTATTTAAACATCCCTATTTCTATTTTTTCAGGACAAGGGTACGTATATTTATATAAAATATTGTACGTTCACATAAAATACAACAATGTAATGTATAAAAAACAATAAATACAAGTAAAATTTACACAAACTATTATTTAAACATCCCTATTTCTAATATTTCAGGACAAGGGTAAGTATATTTGTAAAATATAATTTAAGCTATGAACATAATAAAGAACAATGTATTACAAATAAACAATAAAGATAATTTAAACTAATACAAGTTTTTATTTAACAACCCCTTATTTATTCCAGAAGAAAATAGCACAACAAAGAGACAGGGAATTATGTACAGTTGATTCGGCTTCAATGGAACAACAGGGAACTATGAGATCTCTATTATGCATATTAATAAATGTTATAAAATTTGTTCAACTTTTTTAAAAACCCAAGCTGTCAAATTTTAATTAAGCGATTTGTAAACCCTTGGCCCTACGCCCTTGAAACTTAAATATGTTGTTCTACGACCCCGACATTTCAAGGGATGCTAAGGGAACGCGAAATTTCAAGGAAATCGCTCAAATCCCAGCCGTTTCAGAGATACGAGCCCTTAAAGTTTTCCAAAGGGTCCTAGCTATAATTCGTCTATTTGAAGGGCTAAAGGGATATAAAATAGCGTATCTGGGGTATTTGAACATGCTCTTTCGATTGGCTTACGCAGAATTATTGAAAACCCTTCAGTTTACAACATTCTTCCTAAAGTTCATGGCGAAGGGCATACGCTAACTCCGTTATTAAAAGGGCTACAAGGGCGGGACAAATTTTATTAGGCTAATTGAAACTTAAATATGTTGTTCTACGATCCCGACAATTCAATGAATGCTAAGAAAACGCGAAATTTCAAGGAAATCGTTTAAATCTCAGCCGTTTCCGAGATACGGACGTTTAAAGTTTTCCAAAGGGTTTAACGCTTAAATTCGTTAATTAAAAGGGCTAAAAGGCCGGAAAATAGCGTATCGGATGGATTTGAACCCGCGATTTCCATTGGCTTGCAGAGATTTAACCGAAACCCTTTGGTTTATAATATATTTGTTCTTCAAGTTTGTGGCGAAGGGCCTAAGCTAATTCCTGATCTAAAAGGGCTAGAAAGACCGGACAAGTATTATTAAACTTACTTGGATCTGCAAAATTGAAGTCCGTGGTCGGATTTTCCCTAAGGGCTCAAATAATCCCTTAGCCCTTTATAAAAGGGCGGACTCCTAACGGATGGCTATTTTCGTACCTAGAGAACTTAATACTATAGGATAAGATAGGAAAATTCGGAAAAATCATTAAATATTGGGATATTTCCCTGTCTCTTTTGCTAATACATAGGAAAGGTAAATAAAAAAAACTCTTTTGTTTATTTATTCTCATAAAAATCATCTATTATCTTCGTCCAGTGTTGTAGTTACCGTATCCTATCGCTGGGTGTAGGTACGGCCCTTCGCGGAACCTGAAAACAAACATAAACATTGTTTATTTTGTGCGCCAAAATATAAAAACGTAATCAATTAACACTTAATTAGTGTTAGTTGTTACGTTATAATATTAATATTATATTTTTATAGGGAAGACTTCAGTTCCTTTCTGCCTTTGGTGAAGTGAACATGGGCTGCTTGTGAATAATCATGTATTGTAAATTGTAATAGTGCAGTGTTGATAGGAAAAGAAAAACTTAGTAGTTTTTATTACAATCATTCTCTTATTCAATTTATAGTTCGCGATATAAATAAGAGTATTAAATTTACGCTGAAACTATATTTTTTTATTTGTTCATTATCAGTGGATATTTTTAACTTTGTTTTATTAAGTGCTGTAATTGTTAATTTAATTGGGGCGAATGTAATTTATTGATTACTTGAAAGTGTATTCTAATCAGTGTAAATCGCCGAAGACAAATACAGTTCAGTGATGAAGTACTAGCGGACGATATGTTGAGAAAATGAAAATTCGCCGATCATTGCCATTACAAGTAAGTACTAAAATTAAAAATATTATTTGTAGCCGTTAAAAACCGCGTTCACTGAAATCTGTTTCAGCCGACTGAAATATCTGTAAAAAATAAAATAAATAAATAAATATTTCATCACGGCATATTACCCATTGCTGGGTGTGCCAATCTGCTTTGTACACAGACATCGGTAATGATGGAATATTTGTACCGTGTGGGCGGTTACCAGGCGTCACCTCACGGGCACTCATTGCTGGCGTGGAGAGTGCTCCACAGGGGTCAATTTTTGTGCCATTAAAATGCGATGTAATTTTTGGCGTCGGTCGGGATCGAACCCGGGTCCCCAGATTCACGACCAAACACTCAGGCACACGGCCACGAGACCCCATATCTGTAACTATGTGTAATCATGTAATTTTAAGCGTCTGTAACTCGAGATTTGGTGATGTAAAAAAAATCGTGTTAAGCTGTGTACACACTTGAGCACGAATACGAATGAGGCAAGCCGCGGCCGTACGAGGCATGCAGTGTGGACGTTGTCCCGAGGCACGACGAACTGTTCGCCGAACAGTTCGGAACGAGCCAACTGCTGTCGGTCTATCAAAGGGATTCGTGCTCAGTGTGGACGTGTTCAAAACATCTGAACACATGATTTTGAATACATTGTAAAAATGGAGTGAACTCAAGAGTTATGTTTCGATCTTATAAATAAATATAGAAAGAAGGAAATATTATGGAATCCGCGGGATTCCAATTTGTACAATACTTAAGAAAAGAAGATGCGTGGGCAGAAATAGCAGCATCTCTTGAAAAAAGAGTAGAAGAAATAAAGAAAAAATGAATAGTTTAAAAGGTTCTGAATCTTGTATCGTTTTTCTTTATTTTACTTTTAATACCAGTTAAAAGAAAATTAAAATATTCTTTTGACATTCTGGGGAAATTTTTAAATTTGCCAAAATCTTCGTCAGTACGTAAGTCATTTAATAAAAAAGTACTATTAACATTATTAATGCGGCTTCGTCTCAAATAAAGTTGTGAAGACCATCTTCGCCTCTGTTTTTTACGTTTTTTTGATTTTTATTAACTTTAAAAGTAGTATAACACTGATACAAGCCACGGGTAGTAAGTGTTCATTCGACATTTCGCCTATTCGCCGCACAACACTGGAGCACTGCCGCGGCATGCCTCATGCGCTCCTATGTGGGAAAACGTTTATCCCACACGAGGTATTCTGTTCAGCCTCGATCTGCCTCATTCGCATTCGTGCTCAAGTGTGTACGCAGCTTTATATTAAATGAAAGAAAATTTTATGCTAAATCCAAATTTACACCGCCTGTTATTCTATCTCTAACCGTATAGGAGTGGTGTATAAAAATATAAAAAATGTAACTTTAAGCATTTGTAACTCGATATTCGATTATGTAAAAGAATCGTGTGCGATTCATACATTCTCTTAGTTTACGAGATATTAATTTTCAAACTTGCTATTTTTAAAGGAGATATACACGTCTTGGAACTAGCATTACTGAAAACTTTTTTAGCGATTCATACATTGTAAAATTATGTCTACATATAGTAAATAAATTCCTTATTATCATTTTCAAAAGTATAAGTCGCTATATCTTTTAATTTTTCTTGATATTTATTTTTAAAGTTGCTATTTTCAATAAACCTATACATGTCTTGAAATAATCATTACTGAACCAATTATCGGCGAAGTATACATATAGAAAATTACTCCCTAGATGGCCATTAGAAATACTAAATTTAAAAATATTGTTCGTACCCATCCAAAATTGCGGTAGTTAAAATCTATTTCAGCCGGCTGAAAAATCTGAAGTATATGTGTACATATAGACAATTTAATTTTACAGGGTCCGTGTTTATCAAAACGAAGATTTAACAGCTAGCCCATGGACAAGATCACAAGAAATTTCTACCACAGAGTAACTTACCATTGATGAGTGCTTCAGGATACAATGTTGGACTCCCAAGTCCCGAAGTCTGCAACACTAGGATGTCTGCTTTTCACACGGCTGCATCTGAAAAGAACATACATAATTGATAAATTGGTATAATAAAGATATTTGTAGTATAATTGTAATTACTCTTATTTATTCTAACTTGAGGTGACTCCTGGTAAGCGCCCGCACGGTATAAATATTTCATCATTTACCGATATCTGCGTACAAAGCAGATTGGCACACCCAGCAATGGGTAATATGCCGTGATGATATATTTGTTTATTATTTATTTATGTAACATAAAATGGCAATGGCGAGAGGTCATGTGTTGGTCACATCAGATTTTTTCATAACAATGTATAGAATCTTACAAAAATAATTTATTATTTATGCATTTAACTTAAATATTAGTCAATATTATCTCAACTGTTTCATAGCCTGCCTGATATCACGGCTTGGCAGGTTAATTATTTATAATATCTCTCACGTTTTTGTAATTTATTTCTTCAGTGCACTTCAAGCATATCGTTGAATTTGTTATTTTACGTACATTCTAAATATATAAAAATATATAGTGTCCCATTTGAAATATGAAATTTAATGTCACTTGCGGTAAAACCGGAAACGCCACAATCATGCCAAACACCATTATTTGTGAACCCCTAAGCCTAGTTTACAAATACATCAAGAAAATTAAAAAATAATTACAAATATAAAAATTATTTTGATTGGTCCGTTTCTCAGTGTCACCCTGTATACCTAAGGTGTGCGACAAAACGCGGAACATATAGTTTAATAGGTTTATAAAAACGAGCAGAAATTGTTCCTCTTGTACATTTTAGAGCAGAAGTACAAGAATAACACAAGAAGAACACCTGTATATATATTTTCATAATTGATTTTCTCGGTTTCCTTAATGCTTAGATAATATTTTAATAATTATGAATAATTGATACATCTTTTAATGATTTGCAAATAAGATCATATTATATTTTATAACCATTGGCAACTAATTCATATTTCTTATTTTTGATTATTATTTTGTTACAGAGTACTGAACAGAGAGAAGAGTTGTGGACTTGGACGAACTGCATCAGGAGTCCTGAGCAAGTTGCATCTCATATGAATCCTGATTTTAGCGTTGGAAATGGTCGCATTATTGCAGAGCATCGCACCATAAAACAACCCCAACATGTTATGGTGCACATCGCGTTTGTATTTATATGATTATGTAAATAAATAAAAATTCACCTCACAATATGTAAAGTATATAATATAACTATAAACATTATAACGTGAAAATCATATGTCATTATACAACATATATACATGTTCATTTTCATATTTGTATATTCTTAAGATCTTTTCAGAGTGTATTCTATTTACGTTCACATATACCACATTCAAATTTATTTACATTACCTAGTACCTATACATATAAAGCAATCTGAAACCAATTTTGAAAAGTACACATCGCTATTGCTTTTATTTTACGATATAGTAATTTTTAAAGTTGCTGTATTCAGTAGGCATATATAATATTTATATTAAAATAAACATAAAAACAATTATGCTAGGTATTAAATGCATAATTCTAAAATAAACTTCTAAGTGAAAATTAAAAGAAAAGTTGCTATCACTCTCAGTTTTTGAAATATTTAATTTAAAGTTTCTTTAGTTAATAGACTTATACCGTAAAAACATGATTGAATTTTTTTCAACAAATCAAATATTCTGAAATTATAATTATTCATACAGAAAATAAACCCTTAAATACAAATTTGTAAGGTACAACTACACATCTTGAAATAAAATTAACTTCCTGAAAATTTGGCAAACATAATTTACTATTTCACTTAGTTTTTGATATATTTAATAATAAAATTGCTATACACATGTCTTGAAACCAAGGCTTCGAACCCGAACCTGAACCGAAACAAAACCGGAACCAAACCGTAACATTTTGGCAACCCAAACCCGGAACCGAACCTCAAATATGTTTTTCAATTAAACCCGAATCGGAATCGAACCGGGTATTAAAATTCCGGTTCAGCGTAATCGTAATACAGCCAATTATCGACGCCTGTGTTGTCTGTTTGTGAAAATTGTGTTCGTGTTCTTGTTTTGTGTAAATTTTAACTCGCATTTTAAATTATTTAATTGTTATTCAAAAAACATTAATTCAATTTTCATTGGGTCGAACCAAACTTGAACCCGAAACAAAACCGCAAATTTTATTATTGAACCAGAACCGCATCCGAACCCATCTCTCAAAAAATAAATTAACCTGAACCTGAACCGAACCCAATTTTTGGCGGGTTCGATGCTCTGCTTGAAACATTGTTGAAATTATTTTCATTGGTTCCAAAATTTTAAAATAATGTATGTAATTTATTTAAATTAGACTTGAAATAGAAATTGTAGTTAAAATTTGGCTGTATCGTAAATATATCTTTATTTACAACCCTTGTGTATTCAAATTTTTTCGCGCTATTTCTACATTCATAAAAATTCAAAACACCCTGAATAAATTACATAACACATAACCAGCGATTATTATTTATAATAACTCATTATTATGTAATTATTGACTTGTATTTCTAGGGGAAAATTATCTAACACCCGGACTATTACATGGATTAATTCTTTCAGTTTGTTTGTTGCAGTGCTAGTGTAACGACGTGTATAAGGTGTGCTGTGAACACGAGGACGATTTCCTGGTGCTTGGAGAGGACGTTGGGATACCTGCAGGACTTGGAATTATATCCATAGATTTCATTTAATCAAAGTGAGTTTTTTTACTGTTATATTACTTTATACTTGTATTCTTTATTCGATATGTGAACCATTAATTCCGATGGATTATTCTAACAGATATAAGCTATATTTAAATGATTGCTCGTACTATATCGAAAATAGTTTGTTTTAATTGATAATTATTTAATATTTCAACCATATACGATCTTCTAACATTGTATTCCCTAAATATCTATGCAGCACCGTATATAGTTTTATAGCATATAATATTTAAAAAAATGTTTTCTTATGTTAAACGCCTGTCAGGAATTCTCGTGTTCACCCTGTATATTATTTAATATATGTCATTGTATATCCTATATACATATTTTACTACATATATTTCGTTTCATATGTACGTAATTATGAATGTGTACAATATTACGAAAAACGGTAACATCATTTTTTTTATTGGTGAAATTACGTAACTTATACTTCATTATTAAAAAATACTTTAATATCGTACATATTCTCCAATATAATCTGTAATTAATTGATTGAAATATTTATACATTTTATTTCATTAATATTAAATATCTCTCACTTTCTTTCACATTCATATTTTTTGTTAATAATTATTATGAATAATTGAAACAATTGTTAATAATCAGCAAATAAAATCGTATTATTTTCTGTGACCATTGCTACTAATTCATATTTGTTGCATTCCAATATATTTTCTATTGTTGCAGACAGATAAGCTGTACCTGTAAATACATTTAAGACAGACGATGCTGTAAGAGTAACCGAGCGAGTTGCAGTTCATGAATCCTGATTCTTGGCGTTGGAGATTGTCACGTTGTTGCAGAGCATCGCACCCCAAAACAACCCCAATTGGATTTTGTACACCTCTCGCCTCAAGTCATTATTTATAAAATTTATGTAAAATAAATAAATAAAACTTCAACTCACACCTATAAAATATATGATCCAACCATTTTAACGTGAAAAATCATCTACTCTACTAATAAAAACTTTATGAACATATGCCTACGACACGTACATACATACATATATATAAGCATATTTAAAGAACAGAGAATAAAATCATGTCATTATAAAATACTTATTTTCATTTTCATAATTATATTTAAACATCTGATAGTATATTACATTATGTTCACATACATCAATATCACAAACACATACTCATTACGTACTTATTATTTGAAGGGAACAAGAAACAATAGAGCTAAGTCCAAACATTACTGACATTTTTTTCAGCGATTCATGCATCCAAATTTGAAAAGTTCAAATGCCCATTTCTCTTAGTTTACGAAATATTAATTTTTAAACTTGCAATTTTTAAAGAAGTACACGTCTTGAAACTAGCATTATTGAAATCTTTTTCAGCGATTCATACTTTCTAAAATTAAGTCTACATATAGTAAATTTCTTATTTTGAAAAGTACAAGTCGTTATATCTTCTTTTAATTTTCGTGATATTCGTTTTTATAACTGCTATTTTCAATAAGCATATACACGTCTTGAAATAAACATTATTGAATTTTTTTCAGCATTTTAAACCATTTGAAATTAAATATACATACAGGAAATTACTCCCAATATCCAAAACTCATGCCATTCATTTTCAAAGTTACTATTTTCAATAAACATGGAAATAAACAATAATGAAACAAATTTCAGCGATTTAAACCTTTGTAAATTAAGTATACATATAGAAAATTACTCCCTATATTCAAATTCCTTGTTTCAATATATATTTAACCTGTCTTGAAACAAGCATTACTGAAAATATTTACAGCGATTCCAAAGTACTGAAATTACGTTTACATATAGAAAATAACCCTATAAATCTAAATAAGATTAGGATAATTCGCTATCACTCTTAGTTCTTGAACTATTTAATTTTAAAGTTACTCTATAAAATATAAGAATTACATACGTAGTAATGGTATTTAAAACATTAAAAATTCAATATCTAGGAACTATATAAGTAATTGGGATAGGGACTTAGCTCTAGTTTTCTGTACCATCATTTGCATCCCTTACATACATACTATCACACACTTGTAATCTTAATCTATTGAGAAACTTTGATCGTTTTAAATAAAATATAGTTAAGAAAAGTCGGTTTATTTATATTATGATATTTATTAATAACACATTTAACTCTCTTCATACACCAGTTGAAAAACACTTCATAATACATTCGCACTTTACGAAATAGCTATTTGTGTATGTTGAACAGAAAATAACACTACACATAATATATAGTTTTTTTCTACGTTCGTTGAAAGAGATAATAAAAATACTTTGGTTTCAAATCTTCTGTGAATAATTTAATTTTTCATTTGTAACAACTAAAAATTTACATTCCGCTTTGAACCAGAAAAACTACAAATTATTCTGTCAACTTCATTTATCAATTTTCTGCTCTAAACTGGCAGCATGTAAAGCCTAATTTCAAAATGGATGTAGAAAAAATTATATCGTTTCGCTTTGAAAGAGAATCATTTCATCTTTAAAAAACATAGGTATACATACACTGTCACACTATTTATCATTAGTACACTCGTACTTTATACACTTAGGATATTATTCATATACATATTTTCATCTTTGAAAAATTCATATTTTCTTAGACATATGTAAAAAAATGACATGCTTTTACGCTGTTATGCTTATATATGCTATATATAAAATCATACACAAAAAGCATAAGTGTTCATACATCTTCATACTAAAACTACTATACAGTCATTTTATTGAATACACACACATAATAAATAAATGTATAATATAGTTTATATTATTATTTATTATTCTACAGACTTTACGCTGTGGGAAAACATTCATATATTCACATACTTAAAAGAAAAGAAAAACTATCTTTCATCTTACGAAAAAAACGATATACTTTTACTTACGCTGTTGTATATAAGATAGAAAAATCATTTACAAAAATATACATATGTGTGTCTGTATTCGTAATTGCATTGTTGATAATGTATTGTTGCACACTCATTAAAATTATATATGATATACTTTGCATTTCTATATTTTTCTGACTGTATATACTTCCCATATATTGAATACATTTATCTAGTTATGTACACACATAATATAAATATCGCATATCTGTATCATTAAAATGTATATCTTAATATGTTACCTAAAAGTCGCAAAAGTCAAATTTGACGTAATTAGAGCACATATCATCATCTCTGTATTTGTGAAACTGCGAACGTCTTATACGAGTAATTGTGTATCACAAATAAACAGATCAAAAATTATTTATTCATTGTTAAAATAATGTATTTCACGTATTATGTACTGTAATAAAGTAACACATCTCTGACAAATAAATCCTTGTTATAAATAACAAACTATTTCATTCCAATACACCGATCAAAAATCGCATTCCAAAGATCTAGGTTCATATCCCGCTTGCTAGCAAGCATTTTGTGGGCCGCCAATCTGGAACCAGAACGGCGACCTACAAAATCCTGCAATCCAAAGATCCAAATTCGATTCCTGCCTACTAGCTACCTGCAACCAGCAACCAGCCGAGCATATTCACCCCTTCCTAGCTAGCAAACCGCCAACCCGTCCAGCTAGCCTACGGTCTAGCAGGACGGATTTTGGCGGCCAATTGGCCAGCTAGCTAAAAATCCAGAAAAAGCAAGTATATAGCTCGATTACGTAATTTCATGGAGCAGAGTGTCCAGATCCATTCCATCGCTCACGCTGAATGGCTGTAAATTCATCAAACAGCTGTATATATGGTTGAAATCTGTGGTGGGAGGCCTAGGATTCATGAATCCACCACCAGACGATTGAATTTTGAATTTTGTGGGAGAATGTCTTTCGATTCTGCGAATTTTAAATTTTGATGATCAGATGTCTTACTATAGCCAGTAAATTTGAATTTTGTGGGCACAAGCCGTGCTGTAGCCTTTCGATTCTGCGAATTTTAAATTTTGGTCTTACTAGAGCCAGCAAATTTTATTTTTGTAGGGTATATGCCTTGGGATCGGCTGAAAATCCGTCTGAGAGCTCAAAAATGCTCGTAGCGGCAGTAAAGTGCTATTTTTCGGTCGGTATGGCTCTAAATCGTCGATTTTACACGATTTTTGAATTTTGTCGACCAGAAGCCTTGCTCGGATCGGATTTTGCTAGGTAGGAATTTTGTCGTAGGGTACATGCTTATGTAATCTACTGTGTATTAGGTTGGAATTTTGGCGCATGCGCTCTACGAATCTTATTTTGACGGCTAGGGATCTCGTTGTGCTCTAATTTTCGTGGTTTGTAGGTTACTTACGTCACATCTTGCAGATCGCTTTTTTATGCTCTTGTTCGTAGTTTGATGATATGCAGGTAGCCTGTATTATGGTAATTATAGGAATGCTATAGGAATTTTAAATAATAGAATGTATTTGTTTCATTGGTATTTATTGTAGTGTAACATATTACATAATATTGGATTTAGCGAATTTAAAATAGATCGTTTTATAACATTTTTAAATGTATATTGGGCGTTACAGAAAATTTTTGTATGGTAATTTTGACAGATATTGTTTTCGTTTATATATTGTTGTCTAAATTATTTTTTTTAAATGCGTTATGTATATTAAATGGTTTTCTGTAAGGCCTCATATGTACAAGTTATATTATACCTATATTATACCTATACCAATTATGTTTTTATTATTTTAAATAGATAAAAGATATATTTGTCTTTATGAAATGTTTTATTAATTATATTTATTGTAACAATATATTGTAACATAGAATAACATGAGATATGTGTGTGTATACATATGGCAAAATATGATTTTTAACAAAGATATGTTAAGATAATTGAATTTTGCTATATGTACGAGGTGTGTTCAAAAACTATCGCGAATTTTGAATTTTCGCGGGTTACGTATATTCGAATTTCGATCTTTTTGTGGCTTTATGTTGGTACTCATGTCTCTCACTTATGTCGACAAGCTCGGCCATTTTGAATGTTCACTTACTTGTTGACAGCTGCTTTGCTTGCACGTGTTTTGGATCGTCTTCGATTTTTACCTATTGTGCTTATTCGTTAAAAACTGACTATGAATTTTTTGACCAAGACAATATCTTGCTTATCTAAAGGCGACGGAACGTAGAAAAAAATAATTCATTTAAAATTTGTCATTGTCATAAAATGTTTTTATCAAAGAAGTTATTTCATTTCTACGAGTAGAAATGAAATAACTGTCAACAAGTAAGTGAACATTCAAAATGGCCGAGCTTGTCGACATAAGTGAGAGACATGAGTACCAACATAAAGCCACAAAAAGATCGAAATTCGAATATACGTAACCCGCGAAAATTCAAAATTCGCGATAGTTTTTGAACACACCTCGTATATTCATTTATAATTTATCTATGTCTATGTCAACATACGTGTCATAAAATAAAAGGATATGTGCTCTATTTTATTAGTTTAAGTTATATATAAATGACCAATTTAATGTTAATACAGTTCTTATACAGTTATACAAGTAAATTAATATTTTAATGAGTCCACTATACATTATTTATGAAAGATTTAACGAGGTCAACTTAGACTAGAAAGAAAATGAAATAAATGCCTTGGGTGATAGAATTTATTAGTTTGGTTACATAAATATAGGGCGCGAGCAGTCATGTGACTTTGTTAGCCTTAACAAGCAGATATGGAGGCCCGTATCAGAATGACAACTAGTAATTACATAAATGTCAAATTTCAGTATTTTTCATTCAAAATTTTAAGATTTTCTAAGTTCACGTGGTTAATTTGTCACCAGGATTATACTATTGACATTTATGTACATAATTACTAGCTATCATTATGACACGGGGCTCCATATCTGCTTGTCAAGGCCAACAAAGTCACGTGACTACTCGCGCCCTATTGTATTTAACATTTATTATATACTTTACACTAAAAATTCTACTTATACCTATTCATCATATTTAGATTTTTACCTTCCGTCGCCTTTAGGTATCGAAGATATTGTCTTTGGTCAAAAAAAACCAATAATGAGTTTTCAGTGAATAAGCACGTTCGAGGATCCATGTAATACGATTTTACCATTTTTACGATGATGTCTTTATGTATGTCTGTGTATTTCGGCTTGTGTAACTTTAATACCACGATTCCAAAAATCTGATGTGGCCAGCACATAACCTCTCGCCGTATATTTTACCTGGCTGTATGCATAAAGCAAAGATTATTTTTATAAATACAAATAATATATTCATATAAATCTATGACGTATAAACTTCTTTATTATTCAATAATAGCATGTCTCAACATAAAGATATTTACCATAAATTATGTTACAATAAATTACAAAGTAGAGTTTACCATATATAAATATTAGGCTGGTAACAGCAATTTTCAATTCGAACAACTTTGTTTACTTTCTCTTCATATTCTTCTAGTAAAAACATTAATTTTGGGCGGTCTAAAATGTATATATGGATTGTGCATCTATTCTTATATATCTTCTTTTATATTTTATTTTTTCATACTTGTTATATCTAAATAACCTTAATTCCCTTTAATAAAGTGACGGATAGATTGCACTCCGATTATTCTTATATCGATGTGTAATTTTGTCAATATTTACAACTTACTTGAGAAGAATTTGATAACTTTTTCTCAATTCAAAGTTACTCTAGTCTACAGTACTGGTGTACATTGTCCCATAATGTTTGAAACAAATTTAAGTCCTTCAACCTAGACTTGTCATCTCCATAATAGTCACAGATCAAGAATTAAGGGATTCTCCAAATACATTTTTCTTTCATTACTCATTATTTCTGACACTGACATTTATCTGTCAGTTACAAATAATTTAAATTTGCAACTATTTTTCATGGCATCCTTTCGGTTGTAAAATTAATTACAACATTATTTTATATATTATATTCCTTTTATCTCTAAATCTATAAAATATGTATAAAAATATTTAAATGTATCAGAAAGAGAATTTATTTTTCTTTAATATTATCAAGAAAAATTTTCAAAAAATAATATTTAGAAGATTTTTTTTCAAGAATCTTCTACTTCCGGTTGTCCAATTGTTACCAAAACCTTTTCAGATCTTCCCATGAATGTCCGATTGGGAAATACGTTGTTAAAAATTTTTTAAGTCTTATAGTTTTTGAGTAACCGTCCTTCCAACATCCCACACACACACATCCACACACACACACACACACACACACACAGACATCATCGTAAAAATGTTAAAATCGGATTGTAGGGACCTTAAAACGTGCTTATTCAATAAAATCTGGATATGCGATTTTTAGCATGAATCCAATACCTCTCTTAGCGAGAGGTAAAAATTATATTTTTTTCGTATTCCTCAAGTTTACATCCAAAAGAAGAGGTGATTATATTTTGGTTATAATTGGTCAACCAAAAGTACCCTCATTTGAAGATTTTAACAGATTTTCTTGTTAAATATTATTATAAATTAAAGAATATATTATTCTCTATACGATTTTACTGCATTTTATACTTCATATTCAACAGATTAAAAATTAAAAAATTATAAAGATATTAAATTTCATAAATAAGCCAGCTCTGCTAACCATGGAAACTGCTAATATATTCAGATAATTCAAATTGACAGATGTCAGTATCAATGAAAAGTAAATGAATGTGGCAGAGATGAGGATATAGAGATAGATGTTGGGAAGACACAGAAATATACGGCAAGGAATGAAAGAATAAGGTAAGTAACCCTAGTGTTAGAAGTTTCTAGAAAAATACAAGAGAGACGATTATATTGGTTTGGACACGTCATGAGGAAAGATGAAAAATATATTGGACGAAGAATGAATAGCTTAGTAAAGAAGGTTGAAGAAACAGAGGAAGACCAAAGATAAGATGGAAGGACTGTATTGCGGAAGATTTGAGAGAAAAGGAACTGAATGACGACGACACGTAAAATAGAAATGAGTGGAAGAAGAAAATACAAAATAGCGACCCCCTAACGAATGGGAAAAGCTGAAGAAGAAGATGTCAGTGTCAAGTGCAATTTGAATAGTTTGTTTATGAAATAATTTTACTGGAAATTTAAAATCTTTTGCAAGAAAAATAATTTGTGGCATTTATACATAATACCCAGGATTGACAGAAGGTATTGTGCTGGCCATATCAGATTTTTATTATTATTATTAATTCATATTTTGTGTAGCATGAATATACTTCCACTGATTTATGTACGGAAAATAAACCACATGGAATTGAAAAGTCACTAAATTTAGAATGAAAAATTATATTTGACATCTATGTACATAATTACTAGCTATCATTCTGATACGTGCCCCCATATCTACTTGTTAAGGCCAACAAAACAGAAATGAGTGGAAGAAGAAAATAAAAAATAGCGACCCCTAACGAATAGAAAAAGCAAAGAAGAAGTAGAAGATGTCAGTGTCAAGTGCAATTTGCATAGTTTGTTTATGAAATAATTTTACTGGAAATTTAAAATCTTTTGCAAGAAAAATAATATATGACATTTATACATAATACACAGGATTGACAGAAGGTATTGTGCTGGCCACATCAGATTTTTACCTTCCGTTACTTATAGGTAAGGAAGGTATTGTCTTTGGTCAAAAAATTCAATGATGAGTTCTTAGTGAATAAGCATATTTTAGGGTCCCTATAATACGATTTTTACCATTTTTACGATGATGTCAGTGTCTGTATGTGTGTGTGACGAAAGTTTCGGATCGCATAACTTCAATACCATGATTCCAAAAATTATATTTTTTTCGTATTCCTCAAGTTTACATCCAGAAGAACAACTGATTAGATTTTGGTTATAAATGGTGAACCGAAAGTAGCCTCATTTGAAGATTCAACAATTAAATTTGATTTATTGACATTTAACGTTATTATAACTTAAAGAATATATTATTCTCTATACGATTTGATTGCATTTAATACTTAATATTCAATAGATATAGAGCTAAAGATTTTTAAAGAAATTAAATTTTATAAATCAGCCAGCTATGCTAACCATGAAAATTGTTAATATATTCAGATTGACAGATGTCAGTATCAATAAAAAGTAAAAGAATGTAGCAGAGATGAGGATGTTGAGATAGATGTTGGGGAAGACACGGAAAGATAGGTAAGGAAATAACTCTAGTGTTACAAGTGTCTAGAAAGATACAAGAGAGATGATTAAATTGGTTTAAACATGTCATGAGGAGAGATGAATATATTGGACGAAGAATGAATAGTTTAGTAACAGAAGGGTGAAGAAACAGAGGAAGACCAAAGATAAGATGGAAGGACTGTATTGCGGAAGACTTGACAGAAAAGGAACTGAATGAGAACGATACGCAAAACAGAAATGAGTAGAAGAACAAAATAAAAAATAGCGACCCCTAACGAATGGGAAAAGCTAAAAAAGATGTCAGTGTCAAGTGCATTTAGCATAATTTGTTTATGAAATAATTTTATTAGAAATTTAGAATCTTTTGCAAGAAAATTTGTGTATGGAATCTATACATAATACACAGGATTAACGGAAGGTATTGTGCTGGCAACATCAGATTTTTATTATTATTATTATTAATTCATATTTTGTTTATGTTAAAAAAATGTAGTAAAACAAGAACGTATGAAAGTGTACCTACTTACATAATGCATAAGGTAACTCTACGTACTACATATATGGCAGTACTTACTAGTTTGATAGCATAGCAAGATATTGTTTTAAATTCATGGCCCAATAATATAAAAATTTGAAATAAGAAACGCTAATATTGATAATAATATTAAAATAGTTCTTTTGTTAAACAAAATTATACCAAACTATAATAAAAATACTATATTATTATTAATCCATTAATTTAAATGTCAATGTAAAACCCTAGAAAAAAAATCGGGTGATGAAATAATGTAGTAATTATCATTACAATTTGTATTTTAATTCCTGCTTTTATCAAATGTGAAAATTTGGTTAAAATATTTCAAAATCTGTGATAAATACGTAAAATAATATTATTTACAATTTTAAATAAATTGTGAATCAAATGAAAACAATATTTTTCTGTATTTATTTCATACTTTGTCAAACGAGTTAAAAATAGCTTGGCTAAACACGCGCAATCATATTGAATGAATAATTTATTAGTTGTAAAAACATATATTTGTAAAAATAAATAAAATATTGTTTTCTTTAGTATTCAGGGTGATTTTAATATGATTTCATTTGCAAACATACATTGAGACCTTTGGATTTGATATTGTTAATTTTGTCTACTGGTTTATAATAATTCAGCACATACAGTGACAGCTGATTTCATAACTTCATAGATTTACTGTAAAATAGAATCATTTACCTTGGAAAATAACAGCTGGGCATTAAGTTCTACTGCTTCAAAGACATTTGATACCATTCGCAATAAATATAACGCACAAAAAACTTTACTTAACACAGAATAAACACGACGCACCTATATGTTTGTTAACCAATTCGCCATTTTATCAACTACGAGGTCAATGTACAACACAGCTTGTCTGTGATTGGTTGGATCAAATTATGGGTAAATTGAAATTGTATTTAAATTTGAAATTAAACACATTTATTATAAATCAATTATTGCCAAGCAATTGTGTGTTGTATGTGTTTAATATGTATGAATTTATATACAATATTATATTTGCAAATGAAATTTTTTATCGTACACCAATATGTATGGAACGCCATTTTAGTCTTTAATCTAAAATTTTATTAATAAAAATTTAAAACAACAATCTCTGTTATTCCTTCAATTTCAATGTTACTTGTATTTACGTGAAACAATAAATAGGTTTGTCGTTAAAATTTTGTTAATAAATTTATTTGTTCAATTAAATTGTTTCTTCAGTAGAGCTGCTACCGCACATTCATAATAATAACAAACATATAAATCCAAGATTTAAAATTGCCAACAAATATTTAATACAAATAACATTTTAATTCAACAATCATAATAATAACAAACATTTAAATTTAATACACAAGTTGTAAAAGAAATTTGTATGTATGCAACATTTTAAATAAACAATCATAATATTTCATAGTATTTCAAATTTAGAATAAAAATTACCAACAAACATTTTAATTCATGTTACATTTTATTACAACAAACATATTAATAACAAACACATAAATTTGCTTTTTAAATTATAAACAAACAATTTTGTTCATGTAACATTTTAATTCAACAAAAATAATAATGCCAAATATCTAGAATTTAAATTATCAACAAACATTTTAATTCATGTAACATTTTAATTCAACAATCATATTAATACATTTTATTTTGAATTTAGATTACAATAATCAAGAAACATTTAAATTCAACAAACATTTTAATACAACAAACATTTAAATTCTATAATTAAATCGTTTGTTGAATTAAAATGTTTCATGAATTAAAATGTTTGATTTAAAATTTTCAACAAACATTTTAATTCATGTAACATTTTAATTCAACAATCATATTAATACATTTTATTTTGAATTTAGATTACAATAATCAAGAAACATTTAAATTCAACAAACATTTTAATACAACAAACATTTAAATTCTATAATTAAATCGTTTGTTGAATTAAAATGTTTCATGAATTAAAATGTTTGATTTAAAATTATCAACAAACATTTTAATTCATGTAACATTTTAATTCAACAATCATATTAATACATTTTATTTTAAATTTAGATTACAATAATCAAGAAACATTTAAATTCAACAAACATTTTAATACAACAAACATTTAAATTCTATAATTAAATCGTTTGTTGAATTAAAATGTTTCATGAATTAAAATGTTTGATTTAAAATTATCAACAAACATTTTAATTGGGCGCTGCGGATTGCGGTGGTCTAACGTACTACATCATTGTGCTGTGTAAGTGGGACTTCTGCCCGTTCTTCTGTGGTTTATGGCGTAGGCGTCATTTTATTTCATCGTAGTTGGAGTTTGGAGTGTTTAACAGTTTTTGAGAACTTGAAAACATTCTATAACTAGTCCTTATAGAGCGCGGGCACTCAGCTGATCGCGTAACCTTCGAAACAGCTGATTGTACTGCCCCCGGCTTGTTACTCATTTCATTTAGCAAATAAATGAAATGAGTAAGCGACAAATACGCCATCTATTCAAAGCGAGTTTTCCTTAGCGCTAATTCAAAATCTGATAATCTGTTTTTATTGTAATAAAATGTGTATAATAAAGCATTAAATTAACACATAGCAGTATAAATAGATTACTCACCTTTTCTTTTACTAGTAGGTTCAAGTTTTCCAAATTTCTTCACATTAATATCTCGCAGCCAACTACACCAGTATTACTTATACGGTTTTAAACTCTGGAAACCGTTTAATTGCTCTTGGGTTTAAACACTTTCGTTGGTAAGAAATAATTGATTATATCCATTGGCAAAATATTCAGAAAATCCGATATATCCTGTGAAAACCCACTTTCATCACAATCGTGCGGGTCAATATTACAAATTAACTCGTTTTTTGCTAATTAGCGAAGTTGCATATCAGATGACAGCTTCTTCTTGAAGTACACATACATTATAGAAACCATTAAATAATCTCGCACAATGAAATACGAGAGAAATTTGTTTTGTAAGGCAACAAACTTATTTCAGATTTTGAATTAGCGCTAAGGAAAACTCGCTTTGAATAGATGGCGTATTTGTCGCTCGACCTCATTTATTTGCTAAATGAAATGAGTAACAAGCCGGGGGCAGTACAATCAGCTGTTTCGAAGGTTACGCGATCAGCTGAGTGCCCGCGCTCTATAAGGACTAGTTATAGAATGTTTTCAAGTTCTCAAAAACTGTTAAACACTCCAAACTCCAACTACGATGAAATAAAATGACGCCTACGCCATAAACCACAGAAGAACGGGCAGAAGTCCCACTTACACAGCACAATGATGTAGTACGTTAGACCACCGCAATCCGCAGCGCCCAATTAAAATGTTTGTTGATAATTTTAAATCAAACATTTTAATTCATGAAACATTTTAATTCAACAAACGATTTAATTATAGAATTTAAATGTTTGTTGTATTAAAATGTTTGTTGAATTTAAATGTTTCTTGATTATTGTAATCTAAATTTAAAATAAAATGTATTAATATGATTGTTGAATTAAAATGTTACATGAATTAAAATGTTTGTTGATAATTTTAAATCAAACATTTTAATTCATGAAACATTTTAATTCAACAAACGATTTAATTATAGAATTTAAATGTTTGTTGTATTAAAATGTTTGTTGAACTTAAATGTTTCTTGATTATTGTAATCTAAATTTAAAATAAAATGTATTAATATGATTGTTGAATTAAAATGTTACATGAATTAAAATGTTTGTTGATAATTTTAAATCAAACATTTTAATTCATGAAACATTTTAATTCAACAAACGATTTAATTATAGAATTTAAATGTTTGTTGTATTAAAATGTTTGTTGAACTTAAATGTTTCTTAATTATTGTAATCTCAATTCAAAATAAAATGTATTAATATGATTGTTGAATTAAAATGTTACATGAATTAAAATGTTTGTTGATAATTTTAAATCAAACATTTTAATTCATGAAACATTTTAATTCAACAAACGATTTAATTATAGAATTTAAATGTTTGTTGTATTAAAATGTTTGTTGAACTTAAATGTTTCTTAATTATTGTAATCTCAATTCAAAATAAAATGTATTAATATGATTGTTGAATTAAAATGTTACATGAATTAAAATATTTGTTGATAATTTTAAATCAAACATTTTAATTCATGAAACATTTTAATTAAACAAACGATTTAATTATAGAATTTAAATGTTTGTTGTATTAAAATGTTTGATGAATTTAAATGTTTCTTGATTATTGTAATCTAAATTTAAAATAAAATGTATTAATATGATTGTTGAATTAAAATGTTACATGAATTAAAATGTTTGTTGATAATTTAAATTCTAAATATTTGGCATTATTATTTTTGTTGAATTAAAATTTTACATGAACAAAATTGTTTGTTTATAATTTAAAAAGCAAATTTATGTGTTTGTTATTAATATGTTTGTTGTAATAAATGTAACATGAATTAAAATGTTTGTTGGTAATTTTTATTCTAAATTTGAAATACTGTGAAATATTATGATTGTTTATTTAAAATGTTGCATACATAAAATGTTCTTTTACAACTTGTGTATTAAATTTAAATGTTTGTTATTATAACGATTGTTGAATTAAAATGTTATTTGTATTAAAATGTTTGATGATAATTTAAAATCTTATTTTTATGTTTGAAATTATTATGAATGTTGTAGTATTAGTTCTACTGAAAAAACAATTTAATATAACAAACAATTTTATTACGGTAATTTTAACGACAAACATATTTATTTGAACACTTTAATACAAACAACATTTAATTAAGAAGAATTAAAATGATATAAGCATAGGTATTATTTTATATTTTGTTTTGGACAATTGAGGTAAAAGTATGAAATATCAATTTTGTGAATATTGTATGAAATATTTTATTTTATCTGTTTCACTAGAATTATGAAACTAATTAAAATGATTAAACAATAACCTTGATTCATTTAATATATTTGTCGTTCAAATGCTATTTTGACTTAGAGTGCAAGCAATATTTAATTTCAACAATCAAAACAATAACAAACATATAAAATTAAGATTTAAAATTATCATCAAACATTTTAATACAAATAACATTTTAAATCAACAATCGTAATAATAACAAACATTTAAATTTAGTACACAAGTTGCAAAAGAACATTTTTATGTATGCAACATTTTAAATAAACAATCATAATATTTCACAGTATTTCAAATTTAGAATAAAAATTACCAACAAACATTTTAATTCATGTTACATTTTATTACAACAAACATATTAATAACATACACATAAATTTGCTTTTTAAATTATAAACAAACAATTTTGTTCGTTAACATTTTAATTCAACAAAAATATTAATGCCAAATATTTAGAATTTAGAATTTAAATTATCAACAAACATTTTAATTCATGTAACATTTTAATTCAACAATCATATTAATAAATTTTATTTTAAATTTATATTACAATAATCAAGAAACATTTAAATTCATCAAACATTTTAATACAACAAACATTTAAATTCTATAATTAAATCGTTTGTTGAATTAAAATGTTTGATGAATTAAGATGTTTGACTTAAAATGATCAACAAACATTTAAATTCATGTAACATTTTAATTCAACAATCATAATAATACGAGCTATATTTAATTTAGATTAAAATAATCGACGAACATTTAAATTCAACAAACATTTTAATACAACAATCATTTATATTTCATAATTACAATGTTTGTTGATTTAAAATGTTTGATGAATTAATATGTTTGAATTAAAATGATCAACAAACATTTAAATTGGGCGCTCCGGATTGCGGTGTTCTAACGTACTACATTATTACACACTTTACTCAGCTTAATAATGTAGTACGTTAGAACACCGCAATCCAAAGCGCCCAATTTAAATGTTTGATGTTAATTTAAATAAAACATTTTAATTCAACAAACATTTTAAATCAACAAACATTGTAATTATGAAATATAAATGATTGTTGTATTAAAATGTTTGTTGAATTTAAATGTTCGTCGATTATTTTAATCTAAATTAAATATAGTTCGTATTATTATGATTGTTGAATTAAAATGTTACATGAATTTCAATGTTTGATGATAAATTAAAGTCCAAACATTTTAATTCAACAAACGATTTAATTATAGAATTTAAATGTTTGTTGTATTAAAATGTTTGTTGATTTTAAATGTTTCTTGATTATTGCAATCTAAATTTAAAATAAAATTTATTAATATGATTGTTGAATTAAAATGTTACATGAATTAAAATGTTTGTTGATAATTTTAATTCTAAATTCTAAATATTTGGCATTATTATTTTTGTTGAATTAAAATGTTACATGAATAAAATTGTTTGTTTATAATTTAAAAAGCAAATTTATGTGTTTGTTATTAATATGTTTGTTGTAATAAAATGTAACATGAATTAAAATGTTTGTTGGTAATTTTTATTCTAAATTTGAAATACTGTGAAATATTATGATTATTTATTTAAAATGTTGCATACATAAAAATGTTCTTTTACAACTTGTGTACTAAATTTAAATGTTTGTTATTATTATGATTGTTGAATTAAAATGTTATTTGTATTAAATATTTGTTGGCAATTTTAAATCTTGGATTTATATGCTTGTTATTATTATGAATGTCTACTGAAGAAACAATTTAATTGAACAAAAAATTTTATTAATAAAATTTTAACGACAAACCTATTTATTGTTTCACGTAAATACAAGTAACATTGAAATTGAAGGAATAACAGAGATTGTTGTTTTAAATTTTTACTAATAAAATTTTAGATTAAAGACTAAAATGGCGTTCCATAAATATGTATTTTATAAGAATATGAGATAAGTATTAAAAATATGTTGTGATTGTGACCAGCACAATACCTCTCGCCACTTCCGTTTATGGTTACGTAAGAAGTATAGTCATTTGACATTGTTGGCTTTGCCAATTAGTAATTATTAATATAGATGTCAAATGTCAGAATTTTTTATTAAAAGTTTCAAGATTTTCTAAATTCACGTAGTTAATTTGTCACCAGGAGTGTGGAAATTACTTGTCGAGGAAAATAAACCACATGAAATTGGTCACTAAATTCATTATATGAAGACATTTTGTCCCACTCTTCTAATTTGTCGAAATGTTTCTAATTCATTGTCGGGATTAACAGTATTTTTGAAGGGTGTATGTAATATACCTTTAGTTTTAAATATTTAACTATTAATACAATAAGAAATAATATAATGTATGTACTTCCCAAAAAAATCTTCAGTAATATTTCTGGATTTTTGACACTGACATTTATCTGTCAGTTACAAACATTTTAATTTTTCAATTGGTTTCCATGACATTATTTGGGCTGTGAGATTTATTACAACAGATTATTATATACCTTATATTTCTTTATTTCTAAATCTATAAGAGATATAATAAAATATTTATATAAATATCAGATAGAAAATTTACTCTTTTTTTAATACTAGCAAGATCAAAATTTTTCAAAAAATAATATTTAGAAGATTTTTTTAAGAATCTGCTACTTCCGGTTGTTCAATTACTACCCTAACCATGTCAGTTCTTCCCAGTAATATCCGTTTGGGAAATACGTAGTTAAACAGATATTAAGTATTATAGTTTTTGAGACATCGTCCATTTAACATCCCCACACACATACATACACACACACACACACAGACACCATCGTAAAAATTGTAGGGATTGTAGGGACTTTAAAACGTGCTTAATTATTAAAATCTAGATATGCGATTTTTAGCATGAATCCAATACCTCTTTTAGCGAAAGGTAAAAATATATACTTGTGTTTTTTAATCCTATGAGTTGAATAGTACCTCATTTAATTTTAAAAATAATAATAAACCTTATTGATGATAATGAAAATAATGTGAGGATGAAGATTATATTAATAATTCTGATATTATGTTATATATGAACGTAATTAATGTTGAAGTATATATGCATTATTTAATTTTAAAAATGATAATATGTAATAATAAGCAGTGTTGATGATGATGCAGATAATGGTGATTATGAACATATATGCATTCTAATATTATTTTATACATATATAAACGCAGTTATTTATTTGATTATGTATATATTGTTGTTTTATAGGAGGAAAAAGATGTAAATACATATAAGGGGTGAAGTAAGTCCAGGGCGTATCTCCTCGCAATGCAGGAATTCTTGGACAGGACTCCAACGCTCAACTCAGGAAGCAGGTCCATTCATACCTCTTCAGTTACTCCAGGACATCTCCTCGTTCTACATATCTACAACAATAGAAAATACAATCAAAAATTAATAAAATAATCGCCAAATTATTTTACATAAATAAAAAATGTTTGTTATACGAAATATTATTTATGTATTTTATAATTTGAATAAATATTTAAATATATTAGTACATAATACAAATATGATTTACATTTTATTTTGAATTCTGAATACCCAACTCCTTGACATTCTTATGTCTTCTTTTAGCTAAAATATAACAAAGAAACACTAAATTGGACAAGTATTTACATGTTTTTTGCAAAAATAAAGTCAAATTTTACCTATATGCCTAAGGCTATATTGTGAAAATTATGACATCTTCACTTGCTTGCAAATTTTAAAAAAATACTTGAATGTAACGGTAATCCAAAGCACAGAACTAACTTTGACGAAACTCGGATGCGGTTACAATCAGGGATGGAAAACGAAAATGTAACGATACCCGATAACGTTATAATAAAAAATTTTAAGAACGTTAATTTCAAAATAACAGTATATAACCGTAACATAACAAATAACGTTTCACTATAACGTTATCCAAGTTTACAAATTTTACAAGATTTTTGCCGTTTGAAAATATAATTTCCTAATAATTTATTTCGTATTTTATAATGAATAGATGTCATTAGTGGTCAAATTGAAATGTTGAACACTTTATTTCATGTTTAGAAAAAGATAAGTTTGTAAGTTTTTTTAATACATGGTTTCTAGTTTTAATTAATGAATTTGTATGACAAACTTGAGAAAAATACGGTTATTGTAACGTTACATAACGTTATTTTATTTTTTATTAAGTTATTTATAACGTTATGTATCGAATTAATTACGAAATAACGCAACAATTCATTAACGTTATCCCATCCCTGGTTACAATCAGTTCATAGAAATTTAATATTATTTTTTCAGAAAAAAAATTGTGTTAATAATGGTTCTGCAACTATATAAAAAAACATTGTATGCAACTAAGGGTGTATTAACAAAAAAATTGCATAAACTTTATAACTTTATTATTTAATTGGGAAAAGGCATCAAACTAAAACAACTTTACCCTTATATATACTCTAGTTAAATAACATAATCTACATAAAAATCCGCCGCTTATCTCATTTATTTTTGAAAGTCCAGATAATATTATCAAAACATTCTCCTTTTTCAAGTGACGAAGTGTAATTTTATTTCTTTGTATGAAATTTCGTATGTCGATTAAATTTATAGTCTGTCGGACCATGAATGCCTTGTTTATAAAAATAACTTTTAACACAATCACTATCATCGAATGTGAAGTAGAATTCGGCATCGATAATTACAAAATTCTTATTCCAATCCTTTTCTGATTTACGTACATATGTGAATTTTTTAATTCTGCCTTTGGCTCTTTATAGTGATTATCTGCTGTCAATTCGTTTAAATATATCATACGTAGTATACCATGGTATTCCCATTAGAACAAAATGATTGACGGTGAATGATTTTTCCTATAATCTATATTTTAAATAAAAATCGCCAATGATACGCCTTCGATCATTTTCTTTCATGAGATTTCTTTTAGTTTTTGGAAACAACTCAAAGGAAATGATATTATTTTTAATATTAGACTAATGAAACTTCAAACCAAATTAAAGTTGTTCCACATATTATTTGAAGAATAATAACTCTCTTAACTAGAGTAAAAAGTAGTCTTAATTTGCGAATAAAAAGCAAATTCCATGACTATGCATTTTTATGTATTTTTTTGTAAATTTGTAAAATAAACTGATTACGATCTAACAAAACAAAAATACTTCTCTTTTCAGATATCTATTTCCTTTAATTTACAGCAGATATCCTTTACTAACATTTTAGGGGGCATCTACAATTTTTTTAACGATTCTTATGTAAAAGATATGCAGGTATTGTAAAGTAAAATAAAAGTAGTAATATTTGTACTTACTATGAATAAATAATATCTCCTGGTCCGTCTCCAGGTTCTCCATATATCCAGACGTCTCTCCAATCACCAGGGAGTTAACCTGAAAGTCTCAGTACACCAGCACACCATACACAAGTCTTTACCCTAGCACCGAAATAAACAAAATGATCAAAAAAAATCATATAATAGTGGGGCAAAAGTAATTATACGAATTAATTAAAATATAATGAGATATAAAAATTAGTTTCGATTGTTATGTCATATAATTTGTTTTGTATGTATTATATAAGATTTTTTTAAATTTTTACATCGTGTTTCATATTTTAAATTTGGCCGACGCTAGGAGTTTTAAAATTGTTTTGCAAAACATAAATACAGAATAACACTGAAAAACGGACCATTCAAAATTATTTTTTTTATTTACATATTTTTTTTAATTTCCTTGATATATTTGTGCTTAGGGGCTCACAAATCATGGTATTTAGCATGATGGTAGCACTTCCGGTTTAACCAGAAGTGACGTTAACTTTCATATTTCAAATGGGACACCTATACATTTTTATATATGTATTTGGAATCTACATAACATTACGAATTCAACAATATACTTGAAATGCATTTTTATTGAAGAAATAAATTACAAAAATGTAAGAGAAAATTATACATAATTAACCTGCTAAACCATGAAAACAGCTAAAATAATATTAAGTAATATTTAAGTTAAGTAATTTTTTTGTAAGATTCTATATTTTATTACAAAACAAATATCCTACCTGATATGTCTTGCCAGGTTAATTATTTATAATTTGTCTTACAGTTTCGTTATTTATTTCTTCAATAAAAATGCTCTTCGTTGTATTCCTAATTTTAGGTAGATTCCAAATACATACGAGGTGCTACCCAAAAGTTACCGAATTTATTTTTTTAAAAAAGCTGTATTTATTAAAACTTCATACCAACAAATTATCTCCTTCAAAATAATCCCCACCTACAGTTATACACTTGTCCCATCTTTTTTCCATTGTTCAAAACACTTTTTGTAGTCATTTTTTACTTCCTTGTACGTAAGTAACGGAAGTATTGTAATCGCGAAAAATTTCGGTTTTCAGATTTCAGCGGAAATATCCATTTTGATGATCCCTGAATCCTTTTTGACTAATTTCGTCGTGACGTCTGTACGTACGTATCTCGCATAACTCAAAAACGGTAAGCCGTAGAAAGTTGAAATTTTGTATTTAGGACTCCTATAACATCTAGTTGTGCACCTCCCTTTCTGGTTATTACACAATTTCCAGAAGTGGCACTTTACTTGAAGCCTATAATAGATTTTAATGAAAAACTGTTTTAAAATATAATCCAAAACTTTTCAAATTTGGTATAAAAAACTTTTATGTCAATCGAAATAACATAATAGATTTTGGTTAAAATAGGCTAACCGGAAGTGGTACATTACTTGAAGTTGTTAACAGTTTTTCTTGAATAAAATGATTTTATTTTGATTTTAGAAATAAATGCTTCAAATAAAAGTTTTAGAGAATTAATTTCTGCGTCTAGCACATCAAGTATTATTAAATTAGCCCTTTATATAAGCGAGATATGTAAATTTAAAAATTATATACTTTTTTGTTTTTGTAATAAAGCTTGCTATGGATTAGGACAAAAAAAATGTTCATGTCAAATTACGTTAAATACGTGCAATTTTATGATTCGTACAATAACAAATATATTTTTATTGTGAAATTAGTCATATTCTTTATTGTAATCAAATATTTCTTTGTTGTAATCAAAACTCTCTTTAAAAACTACCTTTATGGTCGCTATATATCTTACTGTTTTGAAGTTAAAATTAATATTTTGTAATTTATTTATTAAAAAAATATGTATAGTTTAATAATCGTACAAGGAAGTCGTGTGGTGTCCACATCAGATTTTTTCAATAGCGTTTAGGACCTCTTGCGATATAGTTTGAATCTCCTTAACAGTCTCAAATCTCTTGCCTTTTAGCTTGGTCGCAAGGAAATTTTCGGCATTTTCGCCACGTGTTTTCAGTTCCTGGCAAATGAGAACACGATTTTGGTTTTGATCATGTGTCAACAAACGGGGAACAAATTTTGCTGCAATTCTGCGCATCCCAAGTTCGTCCGCCAAAATTCTTTGGACTGTGCCATAGGACATTCCAACTTTATTACAGATGTCATGAATTGATGGTCGACGGTTTCGGAGAATTGTTTCACGCATAATTTGGATGTTTTGGTCATTGATTCCAGTTGAGGGACGTCCAGAGCGCTCATCGTCTTCCACACTCATCCTTCCTTTCTTGAACCTCTTAAACCATTGAAAGGCTTAGGTTTTTCCCATGGCTTCATCACCAAATTCTTCTCGAAGCTTTTGGTGAGTTTCGGTCGCCGTTGTCCCGAGCTTGAAACAAAATTTGATGCAAATGCGTTGCTCTTTCAATTCGCTCATGACGCTATCGCAGAACACAACAAACAGTAACACAGATATCACCACACTGATACGACAAAAGAACGCAAAATGTTGTGAAAACGAAAGGAAGGGTTTGGGAGATGTACTAGTGTTGAAATCTAGCTGCAAATCGGTGTCCTACAATAGTTAGAAGAGATACACACAGAGTTCGGGAACTTTTGGGTAGCACCTCGTACACCGGCAAAATTAGTTTTCTCTTATTAGAGATCATTAGATTTTGGTGAAACCGGCCATTATTATATTTGTTGTGTTGTGTGACATTTATCCATAATCCACGACTTTGATATGTTTGAATTGCTGTTGCCTGGCAACTTTATAGGCCCTCGGGCAATAAAAGCCAAATTGTGCCCGCTGTTGAGGGGGAATAAACAAGTTTATGATTTCAAAAGAAAATAAAATACCTAATGGATATTTCGTGATATTTTCAAATTTGAGGCCATTTATGAATATTTTTTTAAAATTTAATACCTACTTAGAAGACAAAAATTAAGGTATTCTAAATGTTCTTCACCTGTTCAAAAAGTAAATATTTGTTAACTATCATATAAATATTCTAATTTACAAGAAAAATCATTAAAATTATGTTAAACTAGTTAAAATAAATATGATACGGGGATTTCCTCTGAAAATATGTTCAAATTATAGACAAATCAATCAGCATAGTTATATTTTTTTCATTGAATAACCAAACTATTTACAAAAAATATTCCAAAGAAGTTCGAAAGGAATCTCGTAAAACATTGTAAAAATAATAGTAACTAAATAGGGGAACAGAGCGAATGAACACACTTGAGAAATCTGTAAAAAAACACATATGTATTACTGTATCGTTTTCATAAATATTTTTTTTTAACTATTAAAAGTAGTCCATGTACGTACATACGATAATGATGACAAATAAATAGTTGTTTCATAAGTTACACAAATAAAATATATAGTCAATACTGTTAAAATGTAAGAGCTCTTGGATAATCTATGAAATATATTAAATCCCTCATAGGATAAAACGGTATTAATAAATCCTAGAATAAATGTAAGCAATATAAATGTTTTAAAACAAATTAAACAATTTTACCTGCTTTTCTAGTTGAACAAGCTATAAGAATCCAAGCAAGGCCAACTGCCCACGCTGTCCTTCCTACAGAAATATACAATGAAGAAAATTCTATTGATGGTTTGATATTATATAGCCCGAAAATTAAATATAAATTTATTAACGGTGCTATGGACCAGGTCAGCCAAATAAATCTCTGTAAGTAAGGATGGAAAATAGTCCTACATATACAACTTTATATTTGAGGATGTAATAGATACCTTTTTTATAAGCAATTTTCCGTTAAGCTTATATAATAATATTCCTGTTAACATTCCTACAGCATATGGACCTATCCTATGCCATGGTAGATGGTAAATTTGTTCTAATTGTGCTATTTGTTGATCTAAACTAAATTATTTAAAAATGTAAAACTTATTATACTTGTCGACAAATAAGTATGGACTGGATATTTCTATACTGTTGCCAATTCACTGGACATGTTATGAAGAAACGGGAACACCGCTACGGGCAAGGGACAGGGCGCGAAGGGAAAAAGTTGATCATCAGTCCATACTTATTTAACGGCGACTATAGTGAATTATTAATATATTTTATTAATTTATATTAATGTTTAAAACACCTACGTGTGTATATATGCAATATTATATGCAGCAACTCCTGTCGAATATATACAATAAATAATCATTGAAACTATAAGACTAATGCTTAATTTCAAAGAACTAGAAAACAAAACAAAATATTAGAATTAAAGTAGCATGAATGGTGATTAGTGGTGTTTTAACGTTTATGGTTGATTTTAGAGAAAAATACTTCAAATAAAAGTTGCGTACAATTAATTTTTGTATAACTGTTATTTGAAGTTTCTTTCTGTAAAATAAACCATAAACATTTGACTATTCATGGTAAATTTATATCGAAGTCCTTCATCGGATTTCTAATAGGATATAAATAAATCCTCACTAGTATCGCTACGGTCGGTCAACCGGGCGTAAAAATCTTCTAAATTCTATTTTTTGAAAATATTAAAAAAAATTAAATTCTCAATTTGACACATTTAAATTTTTTATTATATCTCGTATAGGTTTGGAGATATATTATATAATAATATAGAATAATCTGTTGTAAAAAAATAATCTCGTCGCCTAAAAAACAGTTGAGATATTTAAATGTTCATAATTGACAGATAAATGCATAATGTCAGTGTCAAAAAACAGATTTTTCTGGGAGGTACGAGTACATTTTGTATATATATATATATATATATATATATATATATATATATATATATATATATTTGTATTATTAATTACATATATAAATTTAAATTATAGGTATGTTAATATTACATATATCCTTAAGAAATACCGCTAATACTGTCAATGAATTTGAAGAATTTTGAACATATTAGAAGAGTAGGACAAAATTCCTCATAGAACGTAAGAAGATACAATTTCAATTATATGTGTGTACAAGAAATGTTAAGTTCGTTACTTATAGGGCGCGAGCAGTCATGTGTCTTTGTTGGCCTTGGCACGCAGATATGAGGATCCATGTCAGAATGACGGCTAGTAGTTATTTACATAGATGTCACAGTTGTCATAATTTTTCATTCAAAATAATAACATGGATTTGAAAAATCATGATGTTTTAAATGACAAATTATGATACTTGATACCTATATGTACATTATTACTAGATGTCATTCTAACACAGACCTCCATATCTGCTTGCCTAGGCCAACAAAGTCACATGACTGCTCTCGCCCTATGCAACATAAAATGAAAATGGCGACAGGTATTGTGCTGGCCACAACAGATTTTTATTTACTGGAGAGGGGGCCTCAAAATCCATAGGACGGCTCTGTAAATCCTAAATATTGACTATTTTTTCGGATCCTCACATCACTAGTACCTAATCTACTATTGAATTTTCTGTTAAATCGCTGTTTATATCGCGAAATACAATCGCATTTCTGTATAAATCTCGTTGATAAAGTCGATTTAGAATCCGATTCTAAATCCTATTTCTAATCCAAAATCCATTTAAATCCGATTGAGGGCGTCGATATAAATCTACTTAGTGATTCATGCTACCACCCAATGTCAAAGTTAAAAACTTACTATAAAGATATTGTCATTAGCAAAATATTTAATACGAAGTATTGCATTTCAGCTGCCATTAGCCATGTCCAAGACATACATGTATTACAGTCATACAATGGCTGGAAGTTATTAATAAATAGCAGATTTTGCCACCAGGTTTTTATACATGCTTCATGGGGCTTTTCTCTTAAGTAAGTTGACCATCGAGAGTTCAAATAAGAGAAGATATAAATGGACCAAAGAAGCCACATTGTATAAGCAGGGATTGACCTAATATATAAGAAAATATGTAAGTAATAATCAAAAATCTTACGAGTGTCATTTCATAAATAATGCACAGGTTGGAAACACTGCGAATTGGATGATGCAACAACAATGAATTACGTCATGGACCCAGTTACATCTACGCTCTCGGTACGATGACGGCACATTGATATTCACTGATTTACATTAGCGATACGACCACAGTACAGTATTGTTTTGTTTCTATTGAAAAAATATTATCCATGACAATGCTCGCCCCCAAATCGGGAATGTCATCGTTTTCCGTCTTTGGAAAAGCGTCATGATGCCGATACCCAAACTATTCGACAAATGAACAGAGATGGTGTCTTGGATGAAATAATAAAGAGATAGTGTAATAAAAATAAACAAATGAATAAACTAACAATTGTGTGCAATATTTATGAAATGATCCTCGTACATAGTATTAATACTTACTTGAATAGTTTTTCGGCAATAATTTTAAACATTGTAAACACTTTATGAAATAATCCTGTTTGTAATAAAGATTTTGATTTTGTATTATAAAAATTATATGATACAACACAACCACTAAAATTAGAATATTATAATTTATTTTTTTCCATAAAAACTAATTTCACCTTAAGAACAAATATGAGTCAATTGAAAAAGAAGAGCTAACTACAATCTGCCAGAAAAATCCCTCATATTTTCGGAAATCAGATGCTAAACTTCTCGTATAAGGTGCACCATAAACAAGAAAATGATATACAGAGATACCCAACATTGTGAAGAACATCATTCCGTTTATAGCACCTATATTTTTCGGAACTTCCGATTTCGAAATAAGCTTGTATGTGTTCCCCCATGAAAAACATAATATAATTTTGTGACATACACTTGAGGTTTTGTTTATTTCTATTTCAGATGATACTTCATTTTCTTCTGCACATAAAAAAAAGATTGCTGGTGTAGACAGGTATAGTTTGGTTCACGAAAGAAGACAATTCAAGGCCATTTGTTCGAAGAAAGAATAAACAACATTTTATAAAGCGATAGTATAGCAACATTATGTATTAGAAAGAGATAGATTATTTGACGTATGTCTACGTGATTTATGCTATGACAGATATACGTTCCATATTCACATTGCTCTCTAACATACTAAAAATAATAGGAACGTATGTCGATATGTTGCTGGTATGCAATTATCTATTGAACTGCTCTCTACGTTAAAGCAAATCCAGTGGCGGAGTTTGTTTTTTGAATTTGACGCACAATTTGACGTTTAATCAAAATCAACGAATGTTTCTAATTTTGTTCCGCGATGTAATTGAACATAATCATGGGGGAGAAAGGAAAAACTTTGCGAAGGTAAGCTCTTCAATTTGTGCATAATGAACACGAATATTCTCAACGGGAAACAGAATATAATGGACCATTATTAGATCTTCATCAGATACAGCAGGTAATATATGTGAATATATTTTTTTAATTTCTTTGAAAATTGAAATTGCTAGACAAAAAAGGTTTCATGATTAATAAATGAAATTTAGCAAGTATTTTATTTTAGCGTACAGCAGATGCGCTACAAATATCTGAAATCACAGTAAACAGGGTATAAAAACATGTTATTAATATCGAAAATGAAGAACAATTAACTTATTGTTGGGAGATAAAAAAAACGACCCAGAAAATCAACTGCAACAGCTAATCTTCATACTTTTAACACCGATGCAATTAGAAGAATAATATATGAAATGTATGCTAACAGTAAGTAGTTTATTACTTACATAGGTGTTGTATCTTTATGTTCATTTTTATATCAAAATAAAATATATCTTTGAAAATGTGTAGACGTTTAACATTTAATTTTGAATGATTAAAATGTACCTACAAATATTATACCTGGTGCACGCCTATGTGTATAGAATGTAGTGAAGTTATTTGCAAGTAATATTATACCAGATGGTTTGAAAATGACCTTCAATTGTCATCTTTCGTGAACTAAACTATATTAACAATTACTTGAAATCTGATTCTTCGAGCAAGGTTAGGAACAATGTTATTAAGAGAGTTGGTGTGAGTCAGTTAAGATGGTTTGTTCATGTGGACAGAATGGTAATTGAACGGCTTGTTAAGAGTATATATCTTGGTAAAATTGACGGTTTTCGATTGCGTGGCCGTCCAGTGTGTAAGTGGATGGATGTCGTTGGTAGGGTGCAGAAAGAGAGATAGTTGGAAGAGAAGAACAGTTTGTATGAATGCGATTATGACTGTGGCCGAGGCGAAAAAAAGTGTGCTTAGTCGGGAATGTGTGGCGAAGGATGATTGTTTCGTAACTATTATTGTGATCCGGATGCGGTATTTCCCTATCGAGAATTGGTCACTTTAATATGTTAAGAGTGAGGATTTGTTGTATGATGTATATATTGTTGTTATTATCTTTGGGTTTTTGCTGACCCACTAAGTGGGACATGCGTGATTTTATATAAATTCTGAATGATAGGTTTCGAATTATTGTTAACAACTTATTTTCTTTATCAATTATGGTAATATATTTCAGTACATACCTATATTTTCTTGTATATTTGTTATAGTTTTTAAATTATTTTCCGATTTATTTTCATACACATTTAAATGGTAATATGAAGCACCGGCCACAAATATTATTATTGCAATAATAATTGATCTATAAAATATAAAATTTTTATAAAATGTACGAGATACGAATAAGTAGTTATAGTATACTCACAGTATAGCAATATTTCTTGGATTTTTAGTTAGCCAGGAACTGGTGGGATCAGGAGATTTCATATTTTCAATTTGAAAATTAATATCATACAATTTTTGAAATGTTAGTAATTTTTTCTGCAAAAAGTTTTCTAAAGGTGTTTGAATATCTTCCTTTGAACAACTTGCTGGTATACATAAACCTAAATTTATCAAATTCTAAAAGAATAATAAATAACACTATTTTATAGGTGATATTATCATCATTACCGAAATCTGTGTACAAAGCAGATTGGCACACCCAGCAAAAGGTAATATGCCGTGATGATATATTTATTTATATTCTCTAATGAGGTGTTGCAAACAAATTAACATATCTTTATATTCAAATAAGTACCTTCTGTAGTATGTATTAGAAAATATGATTTTCTCTTCAAATTTAAATAATGTATTTTCAGAGACAATTTTTTTATGAATAGAGAATACGATATGAAAGAAAATAAAAAATACGGGTAAAATATTTTTTCTTATTCTTCCGAAAAAAAGCAACACCCCCATTATTTTATTAGAAACATTTTCTAATAATTTATGTAAACTTTCTTCTTGAGCAGTAAAATAATTGAACAAATTAGCAACCAACAATACTTTTAAGTGTTGAAATATAATTATATAATAAGTTTTATATGAGAAAGTAGGTTACTTTTACGCTCAAAGAAAGGCAATAGAATATTGTTATTGGCAGCGATGGTGGTGTAATGGTCAGCATAGTTGCCTTCCAAGCAGTTGATCCGGGTTCGATTCCCGGCCATCGCACTTTCTTTTATTTATTGATTTAAAAAAATTAGGCCACTATGACAATAGAGTATAAAAACAACCATGAATTTTATTCTCGATTTTACTAATTTAGTATAAGTACCTATCTAATCTGACAATAAAATTTAAAATACTGTAAAGTTGTTTTGGTAATTTACAACAATGTAAAGTGTATTTAGTCACTTATTTTAACAAAATACCTGATTTGGGGTATTGGTTTTCAATTGGTTAGGATTGTCGTGTCTCATGAACACTGATATGTACCATACATTAAAAGGTGGGTAGTCATATTCTGTAACAAATTGCTCTGTTTTCGCATGATAAACCTCTAAAGGACATCTGTCCGTGAGCTCAACACAAGTAATGCTCTGACCAGTCCATCCGTTGTTACCTCCAAGAAAACCTGTTGTAGGTTTGCCACTTACATCCAACACTAAAAAAAAGGAAATTTCATACAAAAAATATTTTTAAAAAACCTTAATACGTGTTAATAATCTAATGGTTAAAAAATATAACATGAGGAATCAAATATAAAAATACAGGGTGATTAATCGATCTGTTCTGTTAAAATGTCGATAATTCTGCAGTTAAGATTTTTCTACAGCAGGCCCATATTATCCAATAGGCTGACAAGGCTAAAGCTTAGGGCGCCGTGAAGGAAATAGGCGCCGAACTCAATCTTTTTCTTTTTCATTGTAACTTGTAATTCATTTTACGCTTATGTCAGCTTTATTCAAATAAAGTAAATATTTTTTTCGTACTCATGCATTGAAATGTGTTGTTTCGCGTTGCCTAAGCAACGTCCGAAACGTCAATTTCCCAGTTGTCCACTAGATAGACGACCGGGAAGTTTTGGAAAAAACACTCCTATTTCTAAAGGATTTTTTAAAGAACTATATTTATAATTTTAAAAAAAGTATAGTTTCTCAAACACTTTTTCGCTTAATAATAATGAAATTTAATTTTAAAATAATAAATTTAGTGCATTTGGTTCACAATGTTGGTCACAATCACAACTTGTACCTGTGATGACAGCAGTCGGCTTCGGGCAGCAGTGCAGCAGTGGAATATATAACCAACAAACGTAACATAAATTGTAACATAAGTAGATAAGAAATTAAACAAGTTTATTAAATTTTAATTTGTTATAATACTACAATTGAAATTGGGGTAAACTTTAGTATAAGGTCCCAGCAATCAGCTGTGCAATGTCAATTCATTTGGAATGAAGTAAGTTTTCTGTCGTTTCAGCGCCATGGGCGACGCATACAATAAATACAAATATTGATTAAAAAATAACTGTTTAAAGTGCTCCTTGACACTATTGTCACCGTTTACTTATTACAAAGCGAATATGGTATAGAATACTGATGGTATGAATTTATTACAGGTATTATTTTTTTAAATTATAAATTTTAAAATACTTATTTTTTAAATTCTCCCGCCACTTTATCCGATGTATTTCGTTCCAAATAAATTTACATTTCTACATTCTAAAATGATGGGTGGGCCCTAAAGTTTTACCGAAATTGGTAAGTAATAAAAATTAGTTATTGTCTGAGATATTAGACGAATTATTATAATGTATGTTTATAGTTATAGGGCAATTTGAGATATTAACACCTGGAACAACTTCGTTTCTTTGTATGGACTGCGTTAATAATGCTTGCGGCGCATGAACATTTATAGAAGCAGTTTCTGTTGAAGTATCCGTACGTGATGGTGCAGCTTCTGTTAATTTTTGTGCAATTGCTACACGACTCTGAAGAGATTCTTGAATATAACCCTCGGCTACAGTTGAGGACTTCCAACCTCCAAGCCTCTTAACTGATAAATCTCCTCCATTGTTTGCTAGTATGGTTGCCGATGTCCTGCGAAAGCAATGCCCAGTGAACTTATTTGCATCGTCTAGTTTGAGGTATGTAGCAATTCGAGATGGTACTTTGCCAATTGTGTTAAGACCAACTGATACATTTACACATTGACCATTGCGATAAGTATAAAACAGTCTCTTATCTTTTGGTAGAGCTCTTGTTCTAACATCTATATATTTTTTAGCAAATCAATCCATTTAGCTTGAGTTATTACAAAACTACGGGCAATATTAGTTTTGCTGTCAGGTATTGCAACTACCACTATTTCACTCTTAAATTCTAAATGATTTATCATCATTTTACAGAGTTCTTCACGGCGACAAGCTCCAGATATACCCATTATTAAAACAGCCTGAAAGTCAAGTTTGTAATAAAGATGGAAAAACAAATTACAGGTGTACTTAGATATGTATGTTGTGTGTACATACCTTCATTAATAGAAAAGTAGTATCTGGTGCTTCATTTATCAATAGATTAATTTGGGTATCATCTAAAACTCTAGATTTTTTAGGTTTTAGATCTGCTGTTTCGCGTTTTAGTAAAGCGATAACTTTTGAATATGTTGCAATGTTTATATTATTATGGATAAATAAACAAGATTTCAACATTGAATATGTTGACCATAATGATTTTTTGTGCGGGAATTCTTGGAAATACGCCAATAACACATTTTCAGAGTAATGTGTTATTTTTTTTAGTTTTACTCCAATTAATAAATTTTAAATATGCTGATTCATACCGCCCTTTGGATTTTTTAGGAAGTAAATTATCCGATGCTTCATTAGCAATTTCTACTATATTCGGTATCACTCATATTTATTTGTATAACTAACACTATTTATTTTCTTTAAGTATGAGAAATAAACATTAAAACAATTGAAATTTAAATTTGACACATCACTCTGAAGTTGGCTTCAAATCAGTAATGATATTATTTGTACAAAAATAAATAATTATTAGTTTTATAAATTCGTACGAAAAATATTGTACAAACCTCTTGCGTGAACTTGGTTCCCGGCATCGTTCTATGGCAGCGCTCGCAAGCTCGCGCCGCCAAACCAGACGTTCCCACATTTGGTATGTAAATAACTATTACATACCCGAGTTACGTAAAGAATATTACACAACTGACAAACTGATAATAAAAAATCTGTTGTGGCCAGCACAATACCTCTCGCCACTTCCGTTTTTGGTTACATAAATATAAGGCGCGAGCAGTCATGTGACATTGTTGGCTTTATTTTGGCCTTAGGGGCATGGTTACAAAACCAGGATAAAACCATCCCTACCTACAGATATGGAGGCCCTTGTCAAAATGACAGTTAGTAATTATTTACATAAATGTCAAATGTCATAATTTTTCACGTGGTTAATTTGTCACCAGGAATATGGAATTTACTTGTCGAGGAAAATAAATCACATGGAATTGGAATATCATGAAATTTTGGATGGAAAATTGACATTTGACATATATGTACATAATTACTAGCTGTCATTCTAACTCGGGCCCCCATATTTGCTTGTCAAGTCGAACAAAGTCACATGACTGCTCGCGCCCTATAAATTTCTCATGTCTTTTCTTTATGTTTAGATTATTTTTATAATTTTAAATTTATTTTTTGAGGAAGTTTTCTCCTATACTTCTAAATTTTTGAATTTCTTCCAATTTCTTGACGGGATTTCTGATGGGTATATGTATATAGCTATAATTTTAAATATTTAATTGATATTATTGTTATACAACAAGAAATAGTAAACTTACCAATATCGCAGAAAAATTCTTAAATAATGTCAGCTAAACTTCTTCATTTAACGTAAAAACGTAATTTGACGTTTTACTGCTATGTTGCCAAAAATAATATCTAAGATTTATTTTCAGCTAAAATCTACATAAAACCGTATTCGTACTATGACAAATTCTGAATCGGTTCTTATCCACTGTCATGTGTTTAGTTAAAATAGACTTAAGGTCAAGTTTTAGAAATGAGCTGCCAATACCGCCCAAATAGGTTTATGAACTACTGTTGGTTTTGGACACTGACAACAAACATCTGATGGTTACTATGGAGTTGTTTATGCTCTGAAATTTATTACAATAGATTATTTTATATTTTACTTTTTTATCTCAATATATAGAAGATATAATAAAATTATAAAATGTATCGAATAGAGAATTTTACGTTCTTTAATACTAATAATAAAAAATTTCAAAAAAATATTTAGTTTTTTTTAAGATACTACTACTTCCGGTTCCTATTTAACTCTTCCCATTAATGTTAGATTGAGGAATCCGTAGTCAAAAAGGTCTTCAGTCTTATAGAATTTGAGAAATCGTGTCTCCAACAACCTCACACACGCACACACACACACACACACACACATCCACACACAAACACACACACAAATACATACATACATACAAACATCATCGTAAAAATGGTAAAGTCATATTATATTATTTGGACCCTAAAACGCTCTTATTCACTAAAAACTCATCATTGAATTTTTTGACCAAAGACAATACCTTCCTTACCTAAAGTGACGGAAGGTAAAAATATACCATCACGGCATATGGCCCATTGCTGGGTGTACTAGTCTGCTTTGTACACAGATTTCGGTAATGTAATTTGTATCGTGCGGGCGTTTACCAAGCGTCGCCTCACGGGTGCTCATTTCTGGCATGAAGAGTGCATCACAGGGATCAATTTTGTGCCATTTAAAATTAGAAATATTTGGTAGTCTTCACCTTTCGTCCAAATGTGAATTTAACAAGATATTATAGCGGCTAAATTTCTATTTAAGTTAGTTGTTAGTTATAACACAGATATGAAATTGGAGTTACAAACATTTTTTTTATTTATTTGTAACTTGAGATTAACTATAACAAGAATTCAAATTATACTGCAAAAATTTAAAAATAATGCTATTAAAATATTTTTGATTTAACTTAGTTGTAACACCGATGTGAAGATGGAGTTACATTTTTAATTTATTTATAACTTAAGAATGGATTAAGCAAAAAATTCATGCTATACAGCAAAAAATGAGCAAAATATTACAGTACGAAAACATTTTTGATATAATTTAGTTGTAACTCCACCGTGAAGATGGAGTTACATTTTTAATTTGTTTATAACTTAAGAATGGATTCAGCAAAAAAATTCAAGCTATTGAGCAAAAAATGAGCAAAATATTACTATGTGAAGCAAGATGTGGCAATGCGATGTTGTAACTCCAACTTCACGGATCCTGTTTATAGTCTAAAGGGCGAAGGTTGAGAAACTAGGATTGCGAAAAAATATCGTTGTGCTCCAACTGATAAGAATACCGATTGATCGATCAGCCTACATTTAATCGATCATAGATTTGATTATGGATCACAAATGATCGATTTTGATCGATCAAAATTAAGGATCAAAAAACGATCATAAGTTTTGAAGATCGAACAGCCTTACTCCGTACCAAATTTCAACTCCCCCTTCCCGGCGACAGACTATATTTCCCACCTAACATTAATCCTGACTACGCCCCTGGGCAAAAATACTACTTTTGGGAATCCCTGCTCCTACTGATTCAGAATTTACGTCTACAGAGGAGGAAAGTACGAAATAAATTCGTTTTAGGTGTGGTATTGCGCTGTATCTTCATAACTGGAATTCCCACTAACTAGGATGATGATGAGAATAATAACAAAAAAGCTTTATTTGAATATCAGCGTTCATGATAGAAACAAGTTTCAATGACTGTACTTATAGTTCTCGTGATTTGTTGTTTAACAAAGACTTTGTATGCTCGTAAGTATTTACAATTAAATTTAAATATACTAAATTCAAATCTTACTCTCGGGTAGTTTCATCCTGTTGCGATAGAGGTAAAAAATAAAAACCGTATGAAGCCAAGTCAGTACACTGCGAGGTGTGGCTATAAAATTACCGGATTTTTTTTTACTTCTCTATTATTTTGGCATGATTGCACGTGTTATATTAATTTGTTATCTTCCTTCCATCCATAATTAAAATTTCAAGATAATTTGGAAACCATTTCGCAGTAGCTATTGATTGAAGTAGACCGCTTTCTTGTATTCTGTCAGCAATATTTGTTTTGCGTAATATTTTGAATAGTTAGGGTATAATAATTCATGATTGTTTTATCTTTTAAGAAAGTCCTTGCACAACCCATAACGGAGATCTAGCAAGATGCATCCCCATCAAAGATTGTAATATTTTTTTGGCCATTTTGAAAAACGGAGTTCGTCCATCTTCAAGCGTTACAGACTTTCTGAGAGAGTCGTCATGTGGGTTTGATAATGGGCCCTTGGTTTGCTGTAGCAATTTAAATCATCCCATAGAACTCACACCATCAAATGCGGACCCTAGGAAACCCAAAAACTTTCAACTACAGTCAGTTGATGAGAGTAGTTACAGGGTGATCATCGGTGACGACATCGTTTTGGGGAGCGGTGGGGGGCATGTTCGGGATCCGGGTTTACTGACTTGGTGGAGTATGACGTCATTGGTTTTTGTTATTTGTTGTAAAAAAAATTTGTTTATTAATTATTTGTAATTACATTTAATTAGGTTAATTAAATTATTTTTGATAGAATTTTGAAAATATTTAAATTGTCAATGTATACCTACTTAAAATTTAAGTGTCAGCTGTGCAACCGGGCATTAAGGAAATATATGTAAAGTACAATTTTTCGATACTTTATTATATACATTATTTATGAGTACGTATAACATTTGCATCTAGATATTCGAAAACTATAAAATAAATAAATATTACCCATTTCTGGGTGTGCCAATCTGTTTTGGACACAGATACGGCAATGATGACATATTTGTACCGTGTGGGCATTTACCAGGCGTCACCTGCGGGCACAGAGGTCACTTTTGTGCCAATTAAAATTTGGAATAATTTTTTGGCATTCGTCAGAATCGAATTATAAAATCCATTTATTTATAATAATAATAAATACTGTATTACCCAACAGTGAACCAATTATAAGGTACAGTAAAAATTTTCGAAGATGTCCGATCAAGGACATCTGTATCATGAACGAATTAACAAATTGGCATACATTTATCTCTTCCCTTTTCAAAGGCTATAAACATGTGCGATAAGGATAGATATAACACGCTTATCTTTAAAAATTCATATTGTTTCGACTAAGCTAGTACATTTCACTTTAAAACGATGCTCATTGTTGATAATACTTACGCTGTAACGTAAGTTTATTTATTAATTCAGATACAGTACCTTAATTCATAGCCGTACGAATAACGTTATTTTCTGTCAGTATAACCGACACTGACATCTTATTTTTCACATATTTGGTTTTACATTTGCTAATAAACTTACCAGTTGACTTATTTTTGAATTTTGAATGCTTTTATTGTAACATATATATTTATAATAATAAAATAACAGTAGTATCTTATGCACCCTCATAAAAACTAAGCAAACGACACTACTGAATTTGTCAGAATGGGCGGAGCAAAAATCTGAATTCATACAATTCGTAGACGACCTTGATCGGACATCTTTCAAAAATTGTACTGTATATTGAACAACATTAAAATAATAAAAAAATAATTAAATATATATAACAAAATATCAGTGAGTTGTGTTACATAAATATATCTTCATACATTTGGTTGGCATATCGGCACATGATATGAATAGGTGAACGGTGAAGGACATCAGTACGGCAATCGGCAAGGTAAAAAGTGTTAGCATATCTGGAGGTCATCCTGCCACTTGAATTTTCACGCATGGAACTGAGGGCGGTCATGTAATAAAGATGCAGTTATTGTCATTTTTATAAATTCTGACACAATTTTAAATGAAAAATAAATACACAATCGTACTAACAAGCCCCAAATAGGGTTTAATCTTTTTTACAGCTCTAGGGTCTAAAGTCCTGCTTTTGGGAATTTCTGTTGTCAGAATTTGAGTCCATACGGCCATGGACGAGATAAAATCGCGTTAGTTATGGGCGTGCGCTGTATATCTTTATAACTGGTTCTTCCACTAAGTAGATTATTAGATGAAGAGAATAATAATAAAAAAATATTTTTGAATATCAGTAACGTTCATAATGTGAACAAGTTTCAATGTCAGTGTTTGCAGTTCTCGTGATTTGTTGCATAGCAAAGACTTTGTATGCTCGTAAGTACTTATAATTATTTACTTTAAATTATATATTAAATGACATTATATGTATACCTATATGAAATATATTCTTAAATATATTATATATTAAAATGTCTATTCTTGATATATATAAATACTTAATAAAAATCAAAAACCCGAGTATATCTCTAACAAGAACTAGGGTATACAAGCCCAGGCTTACATTTACAACAAATTATAATACTGCGCAAATGGTTAGAAATTTCTATAAAATTATTTCGACTACTTAAAACTATGGGCCAAATAACGGATGATAATAGTTCGACCGGTATTTAAAGGATTATCTTTTACTTTTAGTCCAGATTTATCTTCTACCGAGATAAACAATTACGTAAACATCATGTGCGTAAAGTACAGGGGTGTGAATTCGGAGTCGAGATCAGGAGTCGGAATCATGGAGTCGGGCAAGTTTTAATGGAGTCGAAGTCGGAGTTGGTATTAAATCTTCTGATTTCGACTCCAAATTATACAAAATATAAATTACTTTCTCTACTACTAAGTAAATTATTGTACAATGGATTCAGAGTTAAATAATTATAAAGGTATTAATTTTCATAATGCAGCCAGCTATGCTATAACCATGGAAACAGCTACTATATTTAGAAAATTCTAATTGTATGATGTGTTATAATTTTACTGGAATATTTTTCTAGATTTGTATAATTAGATTCGGAGTCAGGGAATCGGAGTAGGAGTAAGAGTCAGGGTCGAATATTTAAAACTTCTGGAGTTTGAGTCGGAGTTGGACTCGCAATTTTTTTCCCCGATTCCACACCCCTGAGTAAAACTTATCTTGCAAGACATATAGGACAATACTAAAAGAAGAATGTGCAGAACTTGTAGATAAAATGCCAAATGGAAATAAAGCTGTTATTACTAACAAAGGCGATGTAACCCAATATTAAATGGCACAATACATGAATATCATATTCAGTTTTTGAGTGCTCGAAAGAATTTTTTAGCAATTTCTCATAATTTTGTAGGTTTTATAATTAGTTTGTTGAAAATGTAAACCGAGCGAACTATTTATGATCCTGGGCTTGTTTTATCTTTCTAGAAAGTCCTTGCACGACCCCTAATGGAGAACTAGCAAGATGCATCCCCATCAAACAATGCAAGATCTTCTTGGACGTTTTGAAAAAAGGAGTTCGTCCACCTGCAAGCGTTACAGACTTTATGAGAGAGTCCTCATGTGGGTTTGATAACGAGCCCTTGGTTTGCTGTGGCAATTTCAATCACCATCAACTGCCGATCCCAGAAAACACAAGAACTTTCATCTGCTCCCGAAGAACTGTGGTCTGCAGGAAGTTGATGAGAGAGTATTAGAAGTGGGAGTTGAAGCCCAGTTGGAGGAATTTCCATGGATGGCCCTTCTGGAGTACAACCGAACGGGTACACCAAGAAATTATAATTTTATTTGTGGAGGGACATTAATCAACAGTCAATATGTTTTGACAGTAGCGCACTGTGTTACTATACAAACACCGTAAGTAGTTTTCTCTGTTTCGGAATTACTGAATTAGAATGACATTCTAGCCAGCATATTTATGTTAGTAGGAGCTTTATTCATAAAGGATTTTTGGTTACATATTATTATTTGAGATTTGTATGACTGCAATAAATACACAAAATATTTTAATAACGGACGGTTAAAAACGCAAATCACTGTTACCAACCTAACTATTCTGTCAAAAAATTCCAATAAAGGGGGTTTAAATCAAAATGAAAAATTGAAAAAAAACAAATTTTCAGACCGCATATTTATATTGTTAAAAATTGAAGTATTATAGGAGTTTTAATAAACGCGTCCGCCGCTTGTAATGTCTTAGGGTATATTCAGAGAGAAAGCAGGTTACCTGTTTCCGATTTACCCGCTTTACCTAAATTGTGCATATGTTATCATCAGTAGGCGTTCAGAGTCACCAGAGTAAAAGCAGACAACTGCATAACAGGCGCGTGTCAAGCAGGTACTATCCGCTTTTGCTTTTTCCGGAACGAAAGCTTCATTCCTATTGAGCATGTTTAAGCAGACCTCTCAAAAACGTGTTCAGAAAATAACTTTAATGGATGTTCTAATATCCGAAGTTCAAAAAAGAGAAGCAATTTGGAATGAATTTCGTAAATGCCACTCAAATAAAAAAATATTAACTAAGCTCTATATATTCTTTCTCCGTCGTTTTAAATTATTTTTACAGCAGCCGAATAAAATCTTCATCCGTGGAGCTTAATTCCCAAGATTTTTTTTTTTATTTGACAGTGACACTAAATTTGACACTTGGCAATACGAGCAGTAAAGCATGTTACTTGTTTTATATGTGAACACAACCTGCGCCAGCCAGTTTATCCGTTTTACTCGTGCTTGTTAAGTGAAGCGGAAAACCTACTTCCTCTTTGAACCTGGCCTTACCGACACCAGCCGGCATTGGCAGTATATGCGTATGTCTGATTTTTCTAAACATACCTTCAAAACAATGGGAACTGGGAACCACAGGAAGCCATCACTCGACTTCGCTCCGTGTTGGGTCCCAATTATGCTTCATCCCTAATTTTTCAGAAACTGTAAGAACTATTTCATCGTGGTTTTAAAGGGGGTGTAGAAGCAATCTTCGTGCCTTTATAATTATTACGTGTATTCTAACTTTAATATAATACTCAAATTACCCATAATTTTGTTCCAAACCTAAATATCGAGAAGGAAATGAAGAATCGAAGAATAAATTGCGAATTCCAAATAAAACAAATATTGAACGGCTAATCAATGTCAAATGGCGCAATTGTACGAATAGCGTACAAATGCCAACTTCCCGAAAATGTGTTTGCTGTTTGGAAAGAAAAATAATAACAGATGTTAGATGCAACAATGTATGCATTACCATTACTTTACACGAAAGTTTTGAAAATAAAGTTTTAAATTTACTCTTTAAATCTTTTAAGACACAATTAAAATTTGGTAATAAGTCCTTTACATATTTATTTTCAGTCATCGATTAAAAATATGAACTGTACACTATATGGTTATGATTAGGAGTAAAATGACACGATTTTTCCAAGCTTTATATCGTTGGGGATCCTTTTCTTTCCGGAGAAAAATTATGTAATTGTTACGGTTGAATTCTTTAAGTTGTTATTACAACCAACTATACAGCAATTAGGCATGTTCAAACAGCAAATAGCGAAAAATATATTATGATTTAGTAAAAGCAGAAAAGAAAAAGCGAAAGAATAAAAATACTTGAATCACATCAAAATTGTGAGCACGTTGTGTTATATCCTGCAAACAAATCTATGCGTTAGACAAATACAAACAACTTGTAATTTTGCTTGAGTTAGACGAAGATAAAAGATAACCACCATCCTATACGCCTACACACGGTCAAGGACCAAGGCATCATAGTCTAGATTTAGTAGCAGATAGTGCATAAGTACGGTTATATTTTAACAAGATAATGGGGTCATTTAAAAAAAAATCGTTTTTTTTATAAAATCGTGAATTCCGTCTCATTTAATAAATATAGTAATATAAAATAACATGAAATATGCACTTTTCATTCATATATTTGCTAATAAACTTTCGCGGTTGTAAAATTCATGACGTCACGGTTTGTTACACAAAGACATTCCTCTCACACACGCACATATTTATGGTCCATGCGGTTTCCGTTTGCTGTTGTAAATAAATTAACCTAAAATTGGGACAGTGACATCGAAGTTAAGAGTAAAGGTATGTAAATAAAACATTTATTAAAATAAATACCTATCAAAAGTTGTATGAAATATATTTTTAGTTAACAATATGTTGCTGTCACAAAATCAAACTGACAAGTGATAACTCAAACAATCATAGTTCCAAACAAAACCGGTAGAGCTCTACTGCCGCATCCGCTAACCAGTGATATAGCGTCCTAATATTTGAAATTAAAGACAACATTAAAAAAATTATATCTCTGATTCTAAAGACTTGTAAGGTGTAAAACATATACCTACATATTTAATATGACCTATTCTTTCAAGAAAAAAATAAATTAGAAAATGTGAAATGACCCCATTCAAGAAATTAAAAAAACTAAAAAGCAATAAAGCATTAAATTATGAAAAAAAAATCCTAATTACATTGTTCCAAATCAAGGATAACAGTAAATATTTTGGTAAGTACAGTATATTTTTTAAAAGTTGTCCCATCAAGGTCATCTGTATCATGAACGAATTAACAAATTGGTGTACATTTATTTCTGTTATTTGCAAAAACTACAAGCGTGTGCAATAAAGATGGATATAACATACTTGTCTTTCAAAAATTTATATTGTTTTCGTTTTCGTTGTAACATATATTTTTATAATAATAAATTAACTGTAGGATATCTTATGTACCCTCATAAAAACTATGTAAACGACACTACTGAATTTGAAAGAATGGGTGTAACTAAAATCTTAATTCATACAATTCACAGATGTACTTAATTTTATGCCTTGTAAAATGATATATACTTAATTTTACTTCTTGTAAAACAATATATAAGGTATGACAAAAAATCTCATATACATCTTGAGTCGTAATCGAACATTTTGGGTCTCGAATGATTGTAACACCTCAGCATTCTTGACCAAAAAACTGCACCTACGACTTTTGGTACATAAGTAACTCTTGTTTTAGATTTAGTGTCCGATTGGGAGACCACGACCTGACCACTGAAATAGATTGCCGTAATAAAATTGAAGCAAATCAAAACTATGAATTATGTATTAATAGTTACGAAGATATTCCCATAGAGCGAATTATTTCACACGTTGATTTTAATCATAGGAAAAAAATTAATAACATTGCTATAATAAGACTAGGAAGACCTGCTACAATAAGCAGTAAGTTATTGTTTTACTTATAAAAAAAAATTCTACTCCTTTCTTTGTTATTACAGCTAACATTAGGCCTATATGTCTTCCAGTAAATAGCGAAGAATCTCCCCCAGGGAGAGGAATGTTCGTTGCAGGATGGGGTAAATCAAATTTCACCGGGGGTAATAAACATAAATACTATACGGAACGATAATTCGTTTTGATTTTTAATACACATTGCAACATAAATATACAAGGTGGGACAACTCATCAAAAATATCGTGTTTCCGCTAGATGTCTTAGTGTGTAACACATAACTGTCATCTGATCATTTGAATTGAAATTGACATACGTTAATTAATTTTATGTACAGGTGTCTCATTTTCCATGTTTCTTTGTGATATCTCGGCTAATATTATCGATAGAGCAAAACCGTTTGCACATTCCAGGGTCAACTTTTTGAGAAAAGTTAAATAGTCCTCACTGGAATTTTCGATCTTCTTTTCTTTCTGAGCAACAGGCGAAAACTCGTTTATCGCTAATTTCGAAAAATATCTCATATTTTATTTAGTAAGGTACTTAGAGAAAAATAGTTTAGACAAATTTAGTACCGTTTTTAATGTAGAATAAAATGGCGAAATAGATTTTTCGAAAACTCCTCGAGATATAAAACAATTATAATTTTTTAATGGGAACCTATGTTGCAAATAATCTCATCTCTTTGCCTAAGCTTTCCAATGATACCTATATATCAAGTCTACATTCTTTTGTTTTAAACATGAATAAAACATGAATTATTAAGAAACAAATGAAAAAATCTATTACAGATTATCATTTGTTTATTATATTTTTATATCTATTAATTCTGTTCTTAAAATTATTTTTACCTTCCGTCACTTTTAGTTAAGGAAGGTATTGTCTTTGGTCAAAAAATTCAATGATGAGTTTTTAGTGAATAAGTACGTTTTAGGGTCCATATAATACGATTTTACCATTTTTACGATAATATGTGTGTGTGTGTGTGACGAAAGTTTCGGATCGCATAACTTCAATACCACGATTCCGAAAATTATAATTTGTTCATATTTCTCAAGTTTACATCCAGAAGAACAAGTGATTAGATTTTGGTTATAAATGGTCAACCGGAAGTACCCTCATTTGAAGATTTTAACAGTTTTTCTTGAAAAAACGCAGTTTAATATCATTTATTGACATTTAACGTTATTATAACTTGAAGAATATATTATTCTCTATACGATTTGATCGCAATTTACATTTCATATTCATTAGATATAGAGTTAAAGAATTATAAAGATATTAAATTTTATAAATTAGCCAGATATGCTAACCATGGAAACTGCTAATATATTCAGATAATACAAATTGACAGATGTCAGTATCAATAGGTGTGTTCAATGAAGTAAGCAGTTCAAGCAAATGTTAGGTAAGCAAACGAGACTTGTTGCTTAGTACACGGAAAGATATTCTAGCTATATAACGAACTGATATTCACAAATGTCATCGAGAAAGTTATACAGTTGCTAAATATAACATGTGTATCTCTCATATCCCTTTTATTGGTCTGGAAAGTTATACAAAATGAATTTATAGATAGATGCAGTTATTTATTTGCAGATAATGGAATTAATTTTGAACATTTTTTTAGGTCTAACAATGTTATGAACATTCATCACAAAACTTTGAAAGCCTTTTTGACATATAATTGATATAAACACACATAAAATGAGATAGAAACAGTATAAGTTAAATTCATGTATATATAATTTGCATTTCCCGCCATTATATTTCATAAGTTAGCAAGACAAGCGAGAAATTTGGCGCTTGGTTTGCTTGCGAACAAATCAAGCAAATGCTAGGCTAGCAAAGTCGTTCGACAAATTTTATTTCCGATTGCTTGTTTCCTGGGGCTTATAGAACGCACCTAATGAAAAGTAAATGTATGTGGCAGAGATGAGGATGTTGAGATAGATGTTGGGGAAGACACGGAAAGATACTGTAAGGAATGAAAGAATAAGGGAAATATAAGTTTCTAGAAAGATACAAGAGAGACGGACATGTCATGAGGAGAGATGGAGAATATATTGAAAAAAGAATGAATAGCTTAGAAATAAAAGGTTGAAGAAACAGAGGAAGACCAAAGATAAGTTGGAAGGAATAAGAACGACACGCAAAAACAGAAATGAGTGGAAGAAGAAAATAAAAAATGGCGGCCCGTAACGAATGGGAAAAAAATCTAAAGAAGAAGAAGATGTCAGTGTCAAATGCAATTTGCATAGTTTGTTTATGAAATAATTTTACTGGAAATTTAGAATTCTTTGCAAGAAAATTTATGTATGGAATTTATACATAATACACAGGATTGACGGAAGGTATTGTGCTGGCCACATCAGATTTTTACCTCTCGCTAAGAGAGGTATTGCATTCATGCTAAAAATCACATATCCATATTTCATTGAATAAGCACGTTTTAAGGTCCCTACAATCCGATTTTAACATTTTTACGATGATGTCTGTGTGTGTGTGTGTGTGTGTGGATGTATGTGTGTATGTATGTAGGATGTTGGAAGGACGATTACTCAAAAACTATGACTTAAAAATTGTTTAATTACGTATTTTCCAATCGGACATTCATGGGAAGATCTGAAAAGGTTTTGGACAACCGGAAGTAGAAGATTCTTGAAAAAAAATCTTCTAAATAATATTTTTTGAAAATTTTTCTTGGTAATATTAAAGAAAATTAAATTCTCTATCTGATACATTTAAATATTTTATTATATATTCTATGGATTTAGAGATAAAAGAAATATAATAAATAAAATAACGTTATAATAAATTTTACAGCCGAAAGGATGCCATGGAAAATAGTTGACCAGTTGAACTGTTTGTAACTGACAGATAAATGTCAGTGTCAGAAATTCATAGATATTACTAAAGAGTTTTTCTGGGAAGTACATATACATTATATTATTTCTTAATGTATTAGTAGTTAAATATTTAAGATCATAGGTCTATTACATATATCCTTCAAAAATACAGTCAATCCTGACAATGAATTGGAAACATTCCGAAAAATTAGAAGAGGACAAAATTTCTTCATATAATGAATTTATAATTAAACAATCTAAATATAAGGAATAGATATATGTAAGTACAATTTTTGGTGTAGAATGTAGGTATACAAGAAATGTTAAATATAATAGGGCGCCTTGACAAGCAGATATGGGGACTCATGTCAGAATGATAGCTAGTAATTATGTATATAGATGTATCATAATTTCTCATTCTAAATTTAGTGATTTTCCAATTCCATATGGTTTATTTTCCTCGACAAGTAAATTCCACACTCCTGGTGACAAATTAACTACGTGTATTTTGAAAATCTTGAAATTCTGAATGAAACATACTGACTAATTATCATTCTGAAACGGGCCCCCACATCTGCTTGTCAAGGCCAACAATGTAACATGACTGTTCGCGCCCTATACTTATGTAACCAAAAAAGGAAGTGGCGAGAGGTATTGTGCTGGCCACAACAGATTTTTTTTTTTTTTTCGGATTATATAAATAATATTTTATCAACGTTATAGTTGGCTTTGGTACAAGGCGAAAAAATGGTTTAATATGCTTTCTGAGATATATATATATATATATATATATATATATATATATATATATATATATATATATATATATATATATATATTGAAGAAATGAGAAAAACTGAAGAAAATAATATTAAAAATAAACAAAAGGTAATCTGTAACAGAGTTTTTCATTTGTCATGTCATTTTCAATATTTTCTCTCCAAAAAAATAATATTTCATGTTTTATACATGTTTAAAACAAATGAATTTAGAATTGTTACATATCATTGAAAAGCTTATGAAATAAGCAAAAAAGATAAGACTATTTTCAACATAGGTTTCCATTTAAAAAATATAAGTTTGTGTTATATCTCTCAAAAAATCTAATTACGCCATTTTATTATAAGCAAAAAAACGTTACTGTTTGTCTGTAGCTCAAAAATTAAATGAAGATAGAAAATTCCTGAGGCGACTATTAAACTTCTCTTGAAAATTTGACTGTGGAATGCGAAACAGTTTTACTCTATCGTTAATAATACCCGAGATACCTTAAGAAAAATCTGATGTGACCAGCACAATACCTTCCGTCAATCCTGTGTATTATGTACAAATTCCATACATAAATTTTCTTGCAAAAGATTCTAAATTTTTGGTATTTTATGATTCCCTTTCTCGGCAACTGAATTCCATACTCCTGATAACAAACAAATCACATGAAATAAGAAAATCATGAAATTTTGAATGAAAAATTATGACACTTGTCAGTTATGGACATAATTAATTGCTGTCATTTTGATACGGGTCCCCATATCTGCTTGCCAAAGGCAGCAAAGTCATGTCACTGCACGCGCCCTGTACATAATTTTTTTGCAAAAGATCCTATATTTCCAGTAAAGTTATTTCATAAACAAACTATGCAAATTGCACTTGACACTGACATCTTCTTCTTCTTTAGTTTTACCCATTCGTTAGGGGGTCGCTATTTTTTATTTTCTTCTTCCACTCATTTTTGTTTTGCGTGCCGTCCTCATTCAGTTCCTTTTCTCTCAAGTCTTCTGCAATACAGTCTTTTCATCTTATATTTGGTCTTCCTATGTTTCTTCCACCTTCTATTAATTTATTCATCTCTCCTCATGACATGTTCAAACCAATGTCTCTATTATATCTAAACACTAGAGTTACTTCCCTTATTCTCTCTTTGAATTACTTGCTTTTTATTGATACTGACATCTGTCAATTTGAATTACCTGAATATATTAGCAATTTCCATGGTTATGTTAGCATAGCTGACTGAGTTATGAAATTTATACGAAATTTTTATCTTTATTATTCTTTAACTCTATATCTGTTGAATATGAAATATAAAATGCAATCAAATCGTATAGAGAATAATATATTCTTTAAGTTATAATAACATTTAACTGAGTTTTTCAAGAAAAACTGTTAAAATCTTCAAATGAGGGTACTTCCGGTTGACCAATTATAACCAAAATCTAAACATGTCTGCATATGAAGAGGAATACGCAAGAATTGTAATTTTTGGAATTCTAGTATTGGAGATATCGTTGACGAAAAAGCGGTCACATACACACACACACACACACACACACACACATACACACACACGCACATACGAACACACACACACACATACAGACATCATCGTAAAAATAGTAAAATCGTATTGTAAAGACCCTAAAACGTGCTTATTCAATGAAAACTCACCACCGAATTTTTTGACCAAAGACAATACCTTCCTTACCTATAGGTGACGGAAGGTAAATATGAAAATGAGACATCCTATACATATCATAAAATGTTTAAATATCGAAAATACTGTTTCGTTGAAGGTTGTAGATCAGGAATAACATTTAATGAAGAAAAATAATCCAATATACCACCCTTCGCAAAACATTGTAAATGCCTGGTGGAAAGTTGTACCTTCTACAACTAATAAAATCCTTGGTACTAAAGATGGTATGTGTCAAAAGCTTTTTAAATATGAAGATATTTTACAAGAATGGGAATCTGGGGATTACGTATTTTAAATAATTAAATATACCATTATGGTTTATTACCCACTTCTGGGGGTACCAATCTACTTCTATTCACAGATTTCGGTAATGACCATATATCTGTAATTATAGTTGAGAACATTTATTAAGCGTTACCCCATGGGCTCTCAAAGCTGCCGTGGAAAATGTACCACACAGGTTACTTGTGCTATTTGAAAATTGTTTTAAATTTCAAGTTTGGCGTCGGCCGAAATCGAATCCTGGCCGTCCCAAACACAACCAATTATTATTATATTGTTAAATATGTTTTATATTAAGTGTAAATAAATTACTGTTGATTATTTTTATTTCTTTGAATTGTGCCGTTGTAACACCTACGCAACTCAGGCATTGCTTAGGGGCTCCAAAAATTGAACGGATATCATCAGAGAGAGAATATGAGCCCAACCCCAAATGTATTCGTACCCTCTGAAATAAATATATTAACAGCAATAAAAAATATTTTTTAGGTTACAATAGTTAGACTATATTTGGGCTTTTTATATTTTATGTATTAATAAAGTGTACTGGATATAAATACAATGTTATTAACTAAATTTCTTATTTAAACAATAATCTGCAGGCAAATATATGGCAAAAGACAAGTCCCAAAAATATTCGTTCCAACAGTAAATCATACAATATTTATGTTAGTATTATCCATAAAACTAAGGGTAAAGGTAACTGATAATACACTCAATTAATTGCCAACTTAAATTTTATTACTTTAATAAAAAATATTTGCAAATTATTAAAGACGAAAACATTTGTCACATGCAGACAATGTTTTTTTTTTGCAAATAAATTATTATTAAACCTAAATTTTTTTATTATAAGCAATGTATTCAATTCAAGAAATTTTATTATAAGCAATGTATTCAAGTACTATACACTCTATTTAATACACCATATCAAAATTTGTTGAATTGGAGTAATAATCATAGCATACAGAAGTTTATTTATTCTTGTATATATAATATATAATTGTAGGTTGTATTTTAATAAATAAATATCACTTTGCAAATAATTTTACTAAAAAAATAAAATTTAATATAGTAATTAATTGAACATAATATTGTCAGTTTCCTGTACCTTCAGTTTTATAAATAATAGTAACATAAATATTGTATTATTTACTGTTGAAACTAAAAAAAATAGCACGTGTCTGTTGCCCGTAGATTATTGTTAAAATGATAAATTTAGGTAATAACATTATATTTAAATCCAGTATACTTTATTAATACATAAAATAAAAAATGCCCAAATATAGTCTTAACTACTGTAATCTAAAAATTTATTTCTTCTTGCTGTTAATATATTTTTTTCAGAGGGTACGAATACATTTGGGGTTGGGCTCGTTTTCATTAATCACGTGCCATGTTTTCCGCCAATCAACATTCAGAATCTCCTTAGTTACATGTCTATCACAGCAATGATAAAAAACAAGGAAATTATAACCTTATTTATAGTCGTTACTAAGGGATTTGTGTTCTTTATTTACGACAGTGACAGTTAATTTTGAGTATAAAAATAAGTAATAATAATACCTAACTCAAACTCCGATATATTAAATAAAACTTGTAAATACCATGTTTTAATACAATATGAATATGTATATCAAAAGTTAGGTTAGCAGCACACACAGTGTGTTATAAAAATGCATTATATTCTCTCATTAAATATAAGCTCGTGATATGATTAATAATCGAAGATATTGCCCGTGAAACCGAAGCTGCACTCGGTTTCACTCGAGAATATCATCGATGATAATCATATGACTTGTTATATTACGTATGGCAATGTATTCATTAAATTAGATTAATTTTGATACAATTAAACAATGACATTTAACTTATCATTTGTCATGTTTGTACCAGAATGTTACGTGGTAGAGCACATTGTGGAAGCACTGCATGTAAGGTTGGAATCTCGGTTTACTGATCCCCGACATCAACATGTCAACAAAAATTGTTAAGTTGTCACACATTCTATATTTATACTCATATAGTTATGCTCGGTAATCACCCTTTATCACTTGGTCATACTAAAGGTCATTATGTTTATGTATTTATATTTAAACTTAACCATATATCGAAATATTAAAAATCTACTTAATCTACTCCTTTGTTAGAGGTAGCATGACTCTCTAGGGAGAAAAGTTCAGCATTCAAATTAAGAAGTATCCGAATTATCGTTGCGCACATTATACTAATGAATTTTATGTTTTTTACGCCAAACTTTGTTCTAGATGCCAGTAATATTAAGCGTAAAGCTCAATTACCTATCGTAGCTTTGGATAAATGCACAGAAATGTACCGTCACCTTCATATAAGATTTGTGAATATAACAGAGCAGCATTTATGTGCGGGAGGAGAAGTGGATGTGGACGCTTGTCAGGGAGATAGCGGGAACGCCCTTGTAACCTCCAAAGTTGGTTCGGTACCGCAGCAATGGTATATGGAAGGCATTGTTAGTTTTGGTTTTCGTTGTGGCTTAAGTATCCCATCTGTTTTCACCAGGGTTTCGAGTTATCTTAACTGGATACTAGATCATATGGACGAGTAATAGTATTTTACATTACAAGCCAGGTAAAACGGTATTTATTGTCTTGAAGCATTTAAAATAGTTACCTGGTGTATATTGCACAAAAAAATTATTTGTTACTCAACTCAAATTTAAAATTATAACCAAATCCTGTCAGTTGAAATGAGGTGTTGCAAAAAAATAACAATTTTTTTTTCTCTAATTCGAATAAGTACCTTTTATAGTATTAGTTAATATGATTTTATGTTCAAATTTCTTATATATTAAACACAGTAGCATTTTAGTAGTATACTATGTGTGAAATGGCGCCAAATTACACTGCCTGTGACGTTCAAGAAATACTAGCCAATGACAGAACAGGAAAGATAAAAATTAAAAAATACAATGGAACTTCTCTAACTCTAACTCGAACTTCTAGAATTCGAATTATTCTTAAAGTCAAATTTTTATCAGGAATATTTACGTTTCCTTCCATTAATGTATTTTTCATCTCCCTAAGTCGAATTTCTAAAAACTCGAATTTTTCTATAACTCGAACTGATTTCACTGGTAAATCGAATTTTGCGGGGAAATCTCTAATTATGGACAGTGAGATGTGGACGAATTGACGACAAGTTCAGTGGCAAATAGAGCTTTCTTCCGTTTAGTATTATTGCGTTGTGGAATTGCACCTCTAAAATGGCAAAGGAAATTTAAAGTGCCTATGACTTGAAGAAAAAAAATATATATCATCACGGCATGTTACCCATTGCTTGTTGTACTAATCTGCTTTGTACACAGAAGAAGAAAAAAGGATATTGCTGCACTATTTTAGTATTCCTCGCAGCACCTTGTCAACCAATTTTAAAAACAAAGTTATACACTTAGAAAAAATCAAAGCTTATGGTGTTAGTAATAAACGCAAAAGGATTACACCCTGTTTGTACAATGACATTGACGAAGCTGATACGAAATGAGTTTTGTAATATTTTTTTACGTAACTCAGTTATGTAGAGAATATTACACAACTGACAAACTGATAATAAAAGAAACAAGAATGATTTCATTAATATCAATTTATGAATTATTGACTCACACTTAATTCCACTACATCAGAAGGCAGATCTATATCGGTTTCAGAACACATTCAGAATTAATTTTCAATGATATACGCATCCACTGACATAAGCATTAAATTTAAAAAATCTGTTGTGGCCAGCACAATACCTCTCGCTACTTCCTTTTTTGGTTACATAAGTATAGGGCGCGAACAGTCATGTTACATTGTTGGCCTTGACAAGCAGATGTGGGGGCCCGTTTCAGAATGATAATTAGTCAGTATGTTTCATTCAGAATTTCAAGATTTTCCAAATACACATAGTTAATTTGTCACTAGGAGTGTGGAATTTACTTGTCGAGGAAAATAAACCATATGGAATTGGAAAATCACTAAATTTAGAATGAGAAATTATGATACATCTATATACATAATTACTAGCTATCATTCTGACATGAGTCCCCATATCTGCTTGTCAAGGCGCCCTATTGTATTTAACATTTCTTGTATACCTACATTCTACACCAAAAATTGTACTTACATATATCTATTCCTTATATTTAGATTGTTTAATTTTAAATTCATTATATGAAGAAATTTTGTCCTCTTCTAATTTTTCGAAATGTTTCCAATTCATTGTCAGGATTGACTGTATTTTTGAAGGATATATGTAATAGACCTATAATCTTAAATATTTAACTACTAATACATTAAGAAATAATATAATGTATATGTACTTCCCAGAAAAACTCTTTAGTAATATCTATGAATTTCTGACACTGACATTTATCTGTCAGTTACAAACAGTTCAACTGGTCAACTATTTTCCATGGCATCCTTTCGGCTGTAAAATTTATTATAACGTTATTTTATTTATTATATTTCTTTTATCTCTAAATCCATAGAATATATAATAAAATATTTAAATGTATCAGATAGAGAATTTAATTTTCTTTAATATTACCAAGAAAAATTTTCAAAAAATATTATTTAGAAGATTTTTTTTCAAGAATCTTCTACTTCCGGTTGTCCAATTGTTACCAAAACCTTTTCAGATCTTCCCATGAATGTCCGATTGGAAAATACGTAATTAAACAATTTTTAAGTCTTATAGTTTTTGAGTAATCGTCCTTCCAACATCCTACATACATACACACACACACACACACATACATCCACACACACACACACACACACACAGACATCATCGTAAAAATGTTAAAATCGGATTGTAGGGACCTTAAAACGTGCTTATTCAATAAAATATGGATATGTGATTTTTAGCATGAATGCAATACCTCTCTTAGCGAGAGGTAAAAATAAATTTATTATTTTCACAGCAACACTTTGATAAATTGATTTTGAAATATGTATATTGAGCTGTGATAGAAAAGCCTAGAATTTTGTATATTTTTAAATTATTTTAGCGGAATTAAATAAAATTTTATACATTATACGTTGTAAAAACGTAATATTGCTCGACTCACATAATTTACAAAATTCGCTTCGCTAGTTTTGGCAAAAATATTCATCAATCAATATCACTCTTTTCATAAATGATTATGTAAATAACTATTATGTAATGTAATTTACAAAATAATGTAATTTTTTAATAAGAAAATATACTAATTCAGTTATTAACTTTTATTCCAACCTCCAATCATGGTGCGAGACGGACATGTTTAACCCTTCACCACACGCTCCCGGTTTCAGGGATGGTAGTTAAAATTTCAATTATTTCTGTAATCTCAAGTATGATTTAAAACAATGTATTACTAATGTATGTTAGCTTATTCGGGCTTACGGAAATCAAACAAAACTAATGTTTAATATTAAACAACGTTTATTCCTTCAACTCGTTTAACACACTAACTCAATTAGGGTAATTAATATCCTTATCACACATCACACAACTTAAAAATAACTCCCACCAACAAAACCCGGAACTGTTACGTCGACAGCCAACATGTATAAAACAAAATTTGCAGCTAATTTATTATCCTTTACAATATTTACTGGGGCTTATTTTGTCGATAAGACCATATACCTCGCTTTTAGCCGAATGTTGAACAATATACTATTTTTCTTGAAATATAACTGCTGTGGTATACAACAATGTAATAAGGAAAAAAATGAATTATTTAAGTCAGTGTTTTGCAAAAATTTTATCCTTCGCGATCCCCTTCAGGCTTCAAAAAATCTTTGTGTCCCCCCCCTCTAATTCCTCCTCTAGTAGTTTTTAACCACGGAATAATTAATTAATTTCCTTTCGCGTCTCCCTAGGCCCCCTTATGGGGTGTGCCCCATAGTTTGAGAAACACTGGTTTAAGTTGATTATAAATTATTTGTATATCTAGAAAATACGATATTCTGAAATAGTTTGAGACATTTGGCTACGGTTATTCTGAATAAAACATAAATAAGCATCTCATGGCCGTAAGGGCCCATGGGCGTATGGTCGCATGTTCGCCTGGGCGTAAGGACGTATGGGCGTAAAGGCCCATCGGCGTATGAAAATTAATTTATTAATTAGATATTTTATAAATTCAAATTTTAATATTTTCTTCTTAATATAAAAGGGCCCATGAGCGCGTAGGCGTAAGGGCCCATGGGCGTAGGGGCGCATGGGCGTATAGGCGTAAGGGCGCATGGGCGTATGGAAATTAATTTATTAATTAAATATTTTTTTAAATTAAAATTTTAATATATTCTTCTTAAAATAAAAGGGCCCATGAGCGCATGGGTGTATGAAAATTTATTTTCATGTCAGTGTTAAAGAGATCATTGTTACTTTTAACACTAGTGTTAAAAGTGAGTTAGTAATAAATGGAACAACAAATCGGCATTTTTAACAATTGTCAAAAAAATTATTTATTCTATTTCCAATATATTCTTCATTTCTCCTCATAACATTTTCGAACCAATTATTTCCTTACCGTACCTTTCCGTGTCTTCCCCAACATCTACTTCAACATCCTCATCTCTGCCACATTCATTTACTTTTTATTGCTACTGACATGTGTCAATTTGAATTATCTGAATATATTAACAATTTTCATGGTTAGCATAGCTGGCTGATTTATAAAATTTAATTTCTTTATAATTCTTTAACTCTATATCTATTGAATATGAAGTATAAAATGCAATCAAATCGTATAGAGAATAACATTCTTTAAAATTTATAATAATATCAAATGTCAGTAAATGATATTTAACTGCGTTTTTTCAAGAAAAAATGTTAAAAGTTGGAAATGAGGGTACTTCCGGTGGACCATTATAACCAAAATCAAATCACTTCTGCATATGCATCTAAACTTGAGAAATACGAAAAAAATATAATTTTTGGAATCGTGGTATTGGAGTTATGCAATCCGAAACGATCGTCACATACACACACACAGACGTTAGTTGTTGACGTGCGCTGTATATCTTCATAACTGGTTTTTCCACTTATTAAATTGGTAGATAAAGAGAATAATAATAAAAAGTTCTATTTGAATATCAATAATTTTCCTAATGTGAATAAGTTTCAATGTCAGTGTTTGTAGCTCTTGTGATTTGTTGTCTAGCAAAGACTTTGTATGCTCGTAAGTACTACTATTATTTTAAATGACAATACAACTAATATATGAAATTTATTATTAAACTTATTGGACCAAATTCAGCACTCTTCTTTTATTAAAGAAGCTTATCTAAACCTTACAAAATAATGAGAGACATAAATGTAATGATACATTAATAAGATAACGATGTATGTTATTTCTATTCATTTTTTTTTTTTCTAGAAAGTCCTTGCACGACTCCTAATGGAGAACTAGCAAGATGCATCCCCATCAAAGAATGTAAGATCTTCTTGGATGTTTTGACAAACGGTGTTCGTCCACCTGCAAGCGTTACTGACTTTATAAGAGAGTCGTCATGTGGGTTTGATAACAAGTCCTTGGTTTGCTGTGGCAATTTCAATCACCCCATAGAATCCACATCACCAACTGCCGATCCCAGAAAACACAAGAACTTTCATCTGCTCCCGAAGAACTGTGGTCTGCAAGAAGTTGACGAGAAAGTACTAGAAGGGGGAGCTGAAGCCCAGTTGGAGGAATTTCCATGGATGGCCCTTCTGGAGTACAACCGAACGGATACACCAAGAAATTATAATTTTATTTGTGGAGGGACATTAATCAACAGTCAATATGTTTTGACAGTAGCACACTGCCTTACTAGAGAAACACCGTAAGTAGAGTTTTCTCTGTTTCGGAAGTATCGGATTATTGAAATAGAATGACATATTCTAGCCCGCATATTGATGTGCGTAGGAGCTTCATTCATAAGCGGTTTTTGGTTACATTTTATTATCTGGGATTGGTATGACTGCACTAAATACAAAAAATATCTTGGCAACGGAGGGATAAAAACACAAATCACTGTTACCAATCTAACATCTAACTATTCTGTCAAAAATTTCTCTTAATGAAAATTGTCGACTATTTTTATAAAAAAAATAATGCAAATGAAAGCCGAAACAGCAGTGGCGGTTCCTCCATTAGGTAATTTGGTCAATGACCTCCTAAATTTATCAAAGCAGAAAAGAAAACGCAAAAGAATAAAAATTATTTTGAATTTAATATTTTTAGTCAGTTCATCGTGTCATTACTCGTAGCGTTGCTTGTACACGACACCACTCTGTGTTGAAAGCAACACAACGAAGGGGGGAGTGCGCGCACTGCTTGAGTTACGTCAAAATTGTGATCACGTTGTCTAATATGCTGCATACAAGTCTGTGACAGTCGGGACGGTCTGAATCCAGCCTGGCTACGTTCGAGAACACTCCACTCGCGCCACAAGTCCATGCGTCAGACAGATACAAACGACTTGTAACTTTGCTTGAGTTAAACGAAGACAACCACCACCCTATACGCTTGCACACGGTCAATGACCAAGGCATCGGTCTAGTTCTACTAAAGGTACGGTTTCCTAGACGCGACAAGCCGCTGCGGCCGGTCGCCGCGACTTTACCCCGATCGCTAGTCGCAGAGCACTACTGTTTTCCTAGACGCGACAGCTGCAGTTCGAAATGAAGCATATTATTTTACAAAATAATTACATTTTACAAATGTAAATTTCAATTTATAGCAGTATTATTTTTTATATTATTTCATTTACATTTATCTGATTTTCCTATTTTCTCTGCAATCTCCTTCCATATTTCGCCTTTATATATTATATCTTTATACTTATGATAGCTACTATTATACAAAACATTATTTTCTCAAACATCTTGAACTAATTTCTCATCATCTGCGGCTGAAAATGCTTATTTCGCCATCCTATCGCCGGCGACTGTCGCGGAGTACTCCTCACTATACCAGTCATTCGTTTGTCGCCGCGGCAGACCATCTGCCGCGCAATCGCGGTCGCGCCAAGGAAACCACTTCTTATAATTTGCCTACAAGCAGAGGTATCGCGCGACTAGTCGCCGCGGCTTGTCGCGTCTAGGAAACCGTACCTTAAGGGATAGTGGCAGTGTAAGTTCAAGAAATTAAAAATCTAAAAATCACTAATGTATTAAATTACAAAAAAAAAAAACATATTAGTAATTACGCTGTTCCAAATCAAGGACAATTATATAAGTAAATATTTTGGTAAGTACAACAGCAAAAACAACAATGTAAGATTAACAATACGAATTACAATAAACGATATAAATCAATCCAAACGACATCAATACCACGGTATTTACTGGACGAAAAGAAAATAGCAATATGATTGCCAGATTCAGATGTGGTAATGAAGAGAGAAACAACAAATACTGGTTATCAAGTGAGGAGAGAAGATGCAGGTTATGCGGGAGAGAAGAAGAAACACTTAGGCATCTAAGTACATCGTGCAGGGAAATTCAGAGAGAAGGAAGAAATGAAACGATGCTGTTAGACGACTTAGGGTCAGGACAAGACTGGATGAAAGACGTCATCAAGAAACGAGGGGTTAATTCAAAATGATGTAGCACCAATTATTGTAAAATATAAAATGTAGCTTTCCAACTTGGCAAGAATAAATATAATCTAATCTAATTTATAAATATTTACCAAATTTTACCCACCAAATGTTCAACCGAAGAGCCGCCACTGCGAAACAGTATATAACAGCATTTATTTAGTTGAAATAAATATGTGTTATTTTGTTATCAAGGATATCTAAAGCACCCCGCTACCTTTATTAATTATAGATATGACAAATATGTATAAAAAAATTAAATAAATATATCATCACGGCATATTATTACCCATTGCTGGGTGTGCTATGTGCCAATCTACTTTGTACACAGATATCGATAATGATAAAATATTTGTACCGTGCGGGCGATTATCAGGCGTCACCTCACGGGTTTCCAGATTCGCGACCAGGCACTCAGGCCAGAGGCGGATTAACCAGAAAACAAAAGAAGCTAGCACTTGGGGCGCCAAAATTTGAGGAGCGCAAAATTTCATCATATTTCATGAAATAGTAAAAATCTCAAAAAAGATTACATTTAAAAAAATATTTCCGCAAGTCTAAAAAGTCGGGATAGAGGTAGCAGGTACGAATACACGGAGAAAAGAAAACAGCAATGGTTACTGCGCCGTTTGTTTAAATTTAGTTTTTTTTTAATTATGCGTAATTTTATATTTAGTTTATTTATTGAAAAGGAAACCTTCTTATTCTATTTTTGACATGTGCTATTTTATATTACAATATAATTTATTTATTAGGTAAGTAGATAAATTTTAGGATTCAGTCATCCGATTATTTATTATATCTTCAACGTTTCGATCCTACCAGGATCATCCTCAGGAAGAAATAAATTATTTTTTGACAGTTACAAATGTACATTTATTTCCATAAAACGCATTCATAATTTAAAAATTATAAGTCAATGATAAAATACTGTGCACTCACAGAAGCACATGGACATCCTGAGAATCTAATTTTATCATTGACTTATAATTTTTAAACTATGAATGCCTTTTATGGCAATAAATGTACATTTGTAAATGTCAAAAATTAATTTATTTCTTCCTGAGGATGATCCTGATAGGATCGAAACGTTGAAGATATAATAAATAATTGGATGACTTAATCCCAGAATTTACTTTCCTAATATCCACTCCAGTCAAGAAACTACTTTTCTACGTAGTTCATTTAGTTTTAACAAAAAAAAAAAACTAATGTTTATAGACTGTCAAATTTTGACCGTTTCCATTTATATTTCGCATTCTGTTTTTTGAGTCATGGAATGGAATAAACATCTATTTGAAAACATTTTATATTTCGTTTAATTTCATGTTTATGTTAGAAAAAAACAAATAAGGTCAGGGAGAGTCGCAAATTTTGGCTCAGCTTAGGACGCAATATACGTTTGATTCGCCTCTGACTCAGGCACACGGCCACGAAACCCCATATATTAAATATACTTAATTTTATTTCTAGTAAAAGGAGATATAAGGTATGACAAAAAATCTCATATGCATCTTCAGTCGTGCTCGTACAATACAACTTTGGGTCTCGAATGCTTGCAACGCCAAGGCCCGTAGGCACCTACAACTTTAGGTACATAAGTAATTATTGTTTTAGATTCAGTGTCCGATTGGGAGATCACGACCTGACCAGTGAAATAGATTGCCATAAAATAATTGAAGGAAATCAGAACTACGAATTATGTATTAATAGTTACGAAGATATTCCCATAGAACGAATTTTTAAGCACATTAATTTTAGTGTTAGGAACAAAATAAATAACATTGCTATAATAAAACTAGCAAGACCTGCTACAATAAGCAGTAAGTTATTGTTAAAATAAATAAATATATCATCACGGCATATTACCCATTGCGGTGTGTGCCAATCTGCTTTGTACACAGGTATCGGTAATGATGAAATATTTGTACCGTGCGGGCGCTCACCAATTATTGTTTTATTTATAAAAACATTTTCTACTCCTTTCTTTGTTATTGCAGCTAACATCAGGCCTATCTGTCTTCCACTAAATGGCGAAGAATCTCCCCCAGGGAGAGAAATGTTCGTTGCAGGATGGGGTCGTTCAGATTACACCGGGGGTATTTACGGTAATAATCACAAAAATACTATGCGGAACGATAATTCGTTTTGACCTTTTAGAATATATTTACAACATGTCATTAGTATATAAGAACTCATTATTTTTCTCCAAAATTATCTATAAACAACTGACTGAGAAGAAAAAATATACCAGTCAACTGCTCGGTAATCACCCTTAATCACTTGTTCATACCAACGGTCATTTTGTTTATGAATTTATGCTTAAATTTGACCACATTTCGAAATATTAAAAATTTATCTAATGCACTCTTTTGTTAGAGGTAGCATGACACCCTAGGGAGAAAAGCTCAACAGTCAAATTAAGAAGTATCCGAATTATCGTTGCGCACATTATACCAATAAATTTTATGTTTTTTATGCCAAACTTTGTCGTAGATGGCTATGGCAGCAATATTAAGCTTAAAGCTCAATTACCTATCGTAGCTTTGGATAAATGCACAGAAAAGTACGGTTACGTTAATAAAAGATTTGTTAATATAACAAAGCAACAATTGTGTGCGGGAGGAGAAGTGGGTGAGGGTATTTGCCAGGGAGACAATGGGAACGCCCTTGTAACCCCCAAAGTGGGTTCCGTACCGCAGCAATGGTACATGGAAGGCATTGTTAGTTTTGGTTTTGGTTGCGGGTTAAGTATCCCATCCGTTTTCACCAGGGTTTCGAGTTATCTTAACTGGATACTAGATCGTATGGAAGAGTAATAATAATATTTTATATTACACACCATGTACAATGATTTTTATTACTGAAAGGAGGAAATGACTAGTGAGCCGAGCAGGCGAGCCTGTTACCTCTTTGAGGCTGTGAGACAGTAACTGGGCGTATAATTTTTTTTTTTTTGCTACTCGCAAATCAAATTTAATAATAATAATAATAATTTTATTTAGGTAGAAGTAATACAAAGTATCATAAACCAAGTCAAAAAGCAAAGAGAATAATAATAAATACATCAAAATGTGTAATCCAGATATTCTTGTACTGTATAAAAAGCTTTAGACAGTAAAAAGCTTTTCAATTTTAGTTTGAAAGTATGTGTTGGAAAATTTCTAAAATCATTGAGTAGTTTATTAAAAATTAAACTACCTATATAATACGCTGACCGCCTCATTGGATTAGACTTAGTAAATTTTAATCTAACATTGTTTTTCTCCTAGTAGGGTAATTGTGGAAGCTGCTATTTTTATCTAATTTATGAATATTTTCTTTAATAAAAATGGCAATATGTAGAACATATAAGCTTGGTAAAGTTAGAATTTGATGATTAATGAATAAATTTCTACAATGATCTCTGTACCCTCATTTACATAAAACACGCACTGACTGCTTTTGTAGTATAAAAATTCTAACAGTCCAATTGCAGTTTCTCCGTAAAATTAGTCCAGATAGGATATTAGCATGAATTGTTGCGTAGTAGATTGATTTCGCTATACTGAATGACACCGAATTTATAGCTTTTCTTAAAGCAAATATATTTTTCCTGTATTCTCACGGCTACATAGTTATATTCTTTACATAGAAGATTTGGCTGTAAAATGAAGCCCAAAAATTTTCAGTTTTCATTTTGATTTTGTACAAAATTATGCATTATGTTATTTTTGCAAAAAAAACGACATTTTTAGTTTTGCTGTCATTTAATACTAATTTATTTCCAGAGAACCACTCAGAAGCTTTATTTATTGTTGCATTTATTTCACTTGGGTTGTTATCATAGTGAATAAATGTAGTATCATCAGCATATAATATTGTATCTGCTAGCTGTATGTTAAAAGCTAAATCATTTACATAAATGATAAAAAGTAAAGGACCGAGAACGGAGCCCTGAAGGACACCATGTTGAATTTTCTTTGATTTGGACTGGATATTATTTGTCTCAGTTATTTAACATCTGTCACTTAAATAGCTTGTGATCATACTTAATGCATTTCCTCTGATTCCATAATATTGTAATTTAGATAGCAATATTTCATGATTGATACAATCAAAAGCCTTCGACAAATCACAAAAAGTTGCCGATGCGTGTTGATTTTCAACTTTATGTAAATTTTTTGATACAAAAGCAACAGCAGCTTTCACTGATTGCTTTGGCCTAAAATCATATTGATCTGGATTTAGAATGTTAAATTTTCAAGATAATTAAGCAATCTGTTTTTTAATGCTATTTCTATAATTTTAGAAAAAATTGGAACAATAGAAATTGGTCTAAAATTATTCGGATCATTTTTATCGCCAGATTTATGAATTGGTACAACCTGGATATTTTGAAAATGTCCATTTTCAAAACATTTGTTTATAGTATAAGTTAAATGAACAGATATTGCAGGATTTGCATTTTTTATTAATCTTGAATTTATATTATAAACATTCGCAGTGTTACTGTTTGATAAATTGCAAATTATTGATTCAATTTCAAACTGTGTAACAGGATAAAGAAAGAAGGAGTTATTTTGATTGCCCAAATTATTTAGAAAATAATTATGATTTTGAGTCGTAGAGTGTAATTTTGATATTGTCTGCTCAGCTATATCTACAAAATAATCATTGAATTCATTAGCTAATATACTGCAATTCAAATTAAGAGGTTGATTTTTCCCAATTTCGTTATTAATAATGGACCAAGTAGCTTTACTTTTATTTTCACAATTATCAATGTAGGTATTATAAGGTCGTAATTTAGCTTTTTTGATTTCAGATCTATATTTACATTTAAGTTTATTGTAATGCTCTTTAATGTTATTATTAATATTATTAAAAATGTAACCAAAACCTGTCAGTTACAATTGGCACTAACTTTTAATATATATGACAATAACAAAACACAATTTTCACATGTCAACAACGTTACTAACGCGGTTACTAACTTGTAAAATTTTAACAAGTTAGTTATCAATTTTATAAGTTAGTAACTAGTAAAGATTAATTTTCATAAGTACATAATAGGCGGTATCAATAAATGAAGTTATAAGTGAGTAACAATCAAATATTTTTTGTCATACTGATTTCTAAAGCAACGTATTTTGAACGATTTATAAAACAAAAAATGAAACATTAAAGTCCTAGAACTTTAAAATATCATTTTAAAGTTCTAGGATTTTAAAATTTTACCTTCATACTGAATCCTTTTTTTATGCGACATTAAATTATTCTTCAACTTAGCAGCTTCATCCAAAATATCTTCGAGAAATGTATTTTTCATCAATTATAGTAAATAAGAATGTTAACGAAACCAGAAAAATTCAATTTCCATCTGTCAATCTGTCAAAATTTTGCTAGGATTTTCGAACAATTGCGACGTAGCCTACATATACAAAACTCATACTGTTATAAATTGCTGCATATTTATTTAATAATTTAATAACGAGAAACCAGTATGGCATAAAATTATGTATGTGACTTTAACGATTCACTTTTCGTCGTAGATACATAAAATACTATTATGTATTTATTTAGTAAGGAAAATTATTATTCAGTTATTAAGATTTATTCCAACGCCCAACCAGGGAAGGAGACGGACGTGTTTAACTCTTCAGCACACGCACTCGGTTTCAGGGACGATATTTAAAATTTCTATTATTTTTGTGATGTCATGTGTGATTTAAAAAGAATTTGTTAATAATTTATAAAAACTCAAACATAATTTACAAGTAATTTAGAATCCTTTAACAATTCCTGAGGCTTATTTTGTCGATAAGGTCATGCATATACTTCTTTTTTTTAGCCGAATGGTTGAAACTCAAAATAACCATTAAAAATTAATTTTCTTTTCCTAACTAATCACAAAACTGTAACAATAGTAACAATCGTTTATGATTGATGCTAGTTGGCATTATATGTAATTATGATGATATTTATATCATGTTATATTTATTTTCAAATGTCAAAACTTGGCCGTGATGCAAATTTTGCCCTCCTGAGTTACATCTATTATTACACACTTGTTGAATAATATACTATTTTTTTTAAATATAATTGCTGTGGTTTACAACAATATAATTATGTAAAAAGGAAAAAATGATTTTTTAAGTTAGTGTTTCGCGATAAAATTATCCTCGCGATCCCCTTTAGACTTCAAAAATTCTCCTCGACCTCTCTAACTCCTCCCCTCCAATAGTTTTTGAACCCGAAATAATTAATTAATTTCCTTTCGCGCCTTCCTTGGAATATTTCGCGCCCCCTTTAGGAAAACACTGATTTAAGTTGATTATTAATTATTTGTATATCTAGAAAATACGTTATTTTGATATATTTTGAGTAATTGGCTATAGGTATTTTGAATAAAAAATAAATAAGCATCTCTAGAGTCAAAAATCCTACTTTTGGAAATCCCTACTGAATATTTGAGTCTACGAGCATACTTTATAGATATTATAGAGTATAGAGATAAATTCGCATTAGTTGTATCGTCATGACTGGTTTTTCCATTAACTAGGTAGATTGTTAGATAAAGAGAACAATAATAAAAAGTTACGTTAGATTGTCTGTAGCGCTGATAATGTAAACAAATTCAATGACGGTGCTTATAGCTCTCGTGATTTGTTGTCTAGCAAAGACTTTGTATGCTCGTAAGTATGTAATTATAATTAATTGCTTATATTATTTGAAATAACAATATAACTAATATATTAAATTTATTATTAAAGACTTTGGCCAAATTCAGCACTCTTCTTTTATTAAAGAAGCTTATCAAAACATATCAAAATAAAAGGAGAAAATGAAATGATACATTAATAAGAAAAAGATACATGTTACTTCTATTGTTACTAGAAACGATCACTACACTAAAGAACAGTATTAGATTCGGCCCATTGAAGTTAATATGAAATTCCTTAAATTGACAACATTATGTGGAAATGAAATGTCAAATGAATTTGCTGTCAAAATGTCGATTAAATTGTAAATAATTAAGCTCTTATTTTCTAATTTGTAATTAGGAAAAAATAGCCATTATTACAACTTCACAACTTATAGTCAAATTATTAACCGTTGATTAAATTGACAATATCGTATCGAAACAAAATGTCAAATTAGTTATTCATTATTACTATCAAAATATCAATATGCACTTTTTTGTTAACCTGTAGTTAAGACATTAACTATAAACTGGCCATAAAAGGGATATATAGTCTGGACTATGTAACTTGGCGAGTTGAATTAATTTAGAATTTCCCTGCGGTGAGGGAAAAGATAAAAACCATAAGCGCACCAGAAAAAATAAACAATTTAATAAATGTACAAACATTACAGAAAATAATAATTTATTACATTTAAAAAAAGAACACAACAATGTCAAGTACGAAATGCATCATCATCAGCAGATTTTAGCTTTACAAACATGTTATATGTAATATTTGAAATAAATATTAAAAAAATTGAATCATTTGTAGTTTTCTTATTAACAGTAGGAAAATTTATGCACGCCTATGTACAAATAGAACTGCTTGGGTTTAAGTCTATAAAAGACTCTGATTTAGAAGGTTTTACTATTGTGTTAAGCAATAAACAGTTCTAAAATCACTATTCCACATTTAACACAGTGCGGCATCTAATAAAACGTACATATTTAACACAATGCATCGTGGAACTAGTGCATCGAACTGTATTCTTTTTACTTGCCAAGTAAAATCATCCAGACTAGATAGTTTATAGTTTTCAAAGTCTATGCTTACATATTATTCAGGCTCTGAATAGCAGGTACTGCTACAGTCCATACGATGTAACTTGGCGAGTTGGGGCAATTCACATTATCACTGCGGTAATGGGGAAGTTATAAAATCCATAGGCGTACCGAAGAAGAATGAAGTTCAATAAAATTACGAATATTACAAAAAAAAGAAATTATTTATACAAAAAAAATATATATATATATATTACAAATATTGGAATGAATTATTTATTATTGATCAGACATCTTTGAAAATTTTTACTGTACCTTGTAATTGGTTCACTGTTGGGTAATAAAGTATTTATTATTATTATAAATAAATGGATTTTATAATTCGATTCTGATGAAAAAATATTCCAAATTTTAATTGGCACAAAAGTGACCTCTGTGGTGCACTGTACGCCAGCTATGAGTGCCCGCAGGTGACGCCTGGTAAATGCCCACACGGTACAAATATGTCATCATTGCCGTATCTGTGTACAAAACAGATTGGCACACCCAGCAATGGGTAATATTTATTTATTTTATAGTTTTCGAATATCTAGATGCAAAGTATCGAAAAATTGTACTTTAGATATATTTCCTTAATGTCCGGTTGCACCGCTGACACTTAAATTTTAAGTAGGTATACATTGACAATTTATATATTTTCAAAATTCTATCAAAAATAATTTAATTAACCTAATTAAACGTAATTACAAATAATTAATAAACAAAAAAATTCTACAACAAATAACAAAAACCAATGACGTCATACTCCACCAAGTCAGTAAACCCGGATCCCGAACATGCCCCCCACCGCTCCCCAAAACGATGTCGTCACCGATGATCACCCTGTAACTACTCTCATCAACTGACTGTAGTTGAAAGTTTTTGGGTTTCCTAGGGTCCGCATTTGATGGTGTGAGTTCTATGGAATGATTTAAATTACTACAGCAAACCAAGGGCCCATTATCAAACCCACATGACGACTCTCTCAGAAAGTCTGTAACGCTTGAAGATGGACGAACTCCGTTTTTCAAAATGGCCAAAAAAATATTACAATCTTTGATGGGGATGCATCTTGCTAGATCTCCGTTACGGGTTGTGCAAGGACTTTCTTAAAAGATAAAACAATCATGAATTATTATACCCTAACTATTCAAAATATTACGCAAAACAAATATTGCTGACAGAATACAAGAAAGCGGTCTACTTCAATTAATAGCTACTGCGAAATGGTTTCCTAATTATCTTGAAATTTTAATTGTGGATGGAAGGAAGATAACAAATTAATATAACACGTGCAATCATGCCAAAATAATAGAGAAGTAAAAAAAAAAAATCCGGTAATTTTATAGCCACACCTCGCAGTGTACTGACTTGACTTCATACGGTTTTTATTTTTTACCTCTATCGCAACAGGATGAAACTACCCGATAGTAAGATTTGAATTTAGTATATTTAAATTTAATTGTAAATACTTACGAGCATACAAAGTCTTTGTTAAACAACAAATCACGAGAACTATAAGTACAGTCATTGAAACTTGTTTCTATCATGAACGCTGATATTCAAATAAAGCTTTTTTGTCATTATTCTCATCATCATCCTAGTTAGTGGGAATTCCAGTTATGGAGATACAGCGCAATACCACACCTAAAACGAATTTATTTCGTACTTTCCTCCTCTGTAGACGTAAATTCTGAATCAGTAGGAGCAGGGATTCCCAAATGTAGTATTTTTGCCCAGGGGCGTAGTCAGGATTAATGTTAGGTGGGCAATATAGTCTGTCGCCGGGAAGGGGGGGGTTGAAATATGGTACGGAGTAAGGCTGTTCATTCTTCAAAACTTATGATCGTTTTATGATCCTTAATTTTGATCGATCAAAATCGATCATCTGTGATCCATAATCAAATCTATGATCGATTAAATGTAGGCTGATCGATCAATCGGTCTTCTTATCAGTTGGAGCACAACGATATTTTTTCGCAATCCTAGTTTCTCAACCTTCGCCCTTTAGACTATCTAGATCATAGTTTCCCAACCTTTTATGAACTACTGCCCCCTTTACAAGAAAACAAAATTCCAACGCCCCCCTTTACATAATAGTTAATTATACCAATTTTATATGTCTGTCTATTATCTATTAATAATCACAAATTAAAAATTAATTCTCTCTCTCTCTCTGAAATCGTGCTACTCGTGGTCGTGATTATTAATTATTTAAAAATACTAAAACATGTTATAATAAAAACATTTGATTCAGACAAAGACCATACAAAGTGTTATGAACAAAATTATAACTTAACCAACAAATGCAAGACAATACACAAACCTGGAGCACCCCGCACTGGGGCACTGCACAAAGGCAAAGACAAGACGATTAATCAAAATTAGTAAAAAAATATAATAAAAAAAACAATATTCAATAAGAAACATAAATATCAATGAGACGGTTGAGGCTGGTGGAGTTTTAACAATTTGTTAATGTCGGGTTTCAATTTAGTTAACATCAGTCGCAAATCACCACGCTCAGTGATCTGCAGTCTATTCCTTTTCTTAGACAGTACATTAGCTACTGCACTAAACCCACGCTCAGCCAAATATGATGAAGGAAAAGCAATTAAAATTTTCTGTACTATTTCCCACAATCCACGGTGGACAGCTGATATTGATTTTTGGAGCCAGAACTCTTGGTATCCATTTCTGAATTTTACTTGTAATTCTTCATTAGTTGTGAATTCTACGAGTTCTTCTTCTAAATTTGATGATTCTGCTGTATCTGCATTTGCGAAAGGGTATATTCATATTTAAAATATCCTGGAATCCCTCTGTAAAATCAGCATGACGAGCGTCCAGGTGTTGGCAGTAAGTAAGTAAATCTTCCTGTTTTACCGATAATGCTGATAATGTCGGACAGTGGTTGTATTGACCTCTTCCTGGATTTCGTTTGAATAGAAGAAGTTTTCCCACAAAAGCAGCTATGACGTTTTTTGTTTTTATCAAATTCAACTCATCACCTTGCAATTGTAAATTAACGTCATAAAATATATTTTAAAAAGGTCTGTCAAATATGTCATTTTTGGACGCAATCAAGTTTCCGCGCAGTTAATCGTCTCTGTTTTCAAGGAAGTCTCGTACTGAGTCAAATAGATTGAAAAAGCGATTCAGACAAACGCCTTTCGAGAGCCATCGTACTTCTGTGTGCAGCAGCAAGCGATTATAATCTTCATCATTTTCACTACAAAGTTGCTCAAATAATCTGTCATTTAATGAATTGCTTCTTATCTTGTTGGCTGCTCTAATAACGTATTGGAGCGACACATGCAGGCGTTCATTACGATTTTTTGCAACCAAGTGCTGACGATGAATAACATAGCGAGTATATTTGGTACTGCTTGTTTTAAATGCGCAATGAAACCCTTATGACGCCCCGTCATTGCTGGAGCACCATCTGTAGCAACTGACAAAATATTTCGAACAGGATTTTCTTTCTCTTGAAAAAAAACGTGCATGGTATTAAATATGGATTCTCCCTTTGTATCAGTTTCCAAATTTTTTGCAAATAATAACTCTTGACAATTTTTTTTCTTCTTTTATGAATCGAGTTGAATGGAAAATTTGGAAGTCTTTATAAGTAATCACATAATGATAGTTCAACGTCTTTAGCCATTTCATCGATTCTTCTTTGCACTGTATTATTACTCAAAGGAATTTTTTTGATGATATCTGATGGCGACTTATGATGAAGAACAGTTTCGATTACCTCTTTGACTGCCGCCATAATTATTCCTCACCAATTGTGTGTGGTTTTCCCGCTTTTGCGATTAATAACGAAATATTATATGAAGCTCGTAGTCCATCATTTTCTTGTTTAGAACACGTCCTTGAAAATAGGATAAATATTTGTCCTTTTTATCAGCATGTATTTTATTCAAATGCTCTTGGAGCCTAGAAGGCTTCATGGCTTCATTTGAAAATACTTTTTGGCAAATTAAACACATAGGTAATAATTCGTTTGTTGGAGATTGCGTAAATCCATATTTCAAATACTCAATGTTGTACTGCCGACAGTTCTTCTTAGTTTCAGATATTTTGGAATTCACAATTTCAATACATTAACTTTTTCAACCGATTTATAGAAAGTTATAAAACTAATTGCTATAATGATTTCTTTACTTTATCAGTCACGCGCGAGTATGAATCACTTAAAAAGCACACAAAAACAATAAGGCATTAGAAGAGTTATCCCTGCCTTTTAAAGATTTGATTTCGAGCACGCAACAACTTGTATGCCTTTGTTTGTTTGCGGTGCCCCAGTGCACTTGCCCTGCAAACAGGTTATTACAAGTTCCCGTCGAAACTTGCTTGATTGCGTAAACCACGTCTTTGTTTACCAACTTATTACCGACAATACTAAACCGAATCAATTAGTTAGTTTATTAATGCTTATTTAAATGTTTTAATGTTTATTTACGCTATAATAATAAGATAAACATCTTAGACGGCTAGACAAAATGTTTTTTCATCAAAATAGATGTATTTTCAAATTATTTTATTATATTTAATTTCTAATTAGGTAGGTATGCCGCGACCGCCCCCTTGACTGATATAACGCCCCCCCATTTGCCTGGGACCCGCTACCGCCCCCACGCTCCAGCGCCCACTAGGGGGCGGTACCGCCCCCGTTGGGAAACTATGATCTAGACTATAAACAGGGTCCGTGAAGTTGGAGTTACAACATCGCATTGCCACATCTTGCTTCACATAGTAATATTTTGCTCATTATTTGCTATTTTTTGCTGAATAGCTTGAATTTTTTTGCTGAATCCATTCTTAAGTTATAAACAAATTAAAAATATAACTCCATCTTCACGGTGGAGTTACAACTAACTTATATCAAAAATGTTTTCGTACTGTAATATTTTGCTCATTTTTTGCTGTATAGCATGAATTTTTTGCTGAATGCATTCTTAAGTTATAAACGAATTAAAAATGTAACTCCATCTTCACGGCGGAGTTACAACTAACTTATATCAAAAATGTTTTCGTACTGTAATATTTTGCTCATTTTTTGCTGTATAGCATGATTTTTTTGCTGAATCCATTCTTAAGTTATAAACAAATTAAAAATGTAACTCCATCTTCACGGTGGAGTTACAACTAACTTATATCAAAAATGTTTTCGTACTGTAATATTTTGCTCATTTTTTGCTGTATAGCATGAATTTTTTGCTGAATCCATTCTTAAGTTATAAACAAATTAAAAATGTAACTCCATCTTCACGGTAAAGTTACAACTAAATTATATCAAAAATGTTTTCGTACTGTAATATTTTGTTCATTTTTTGCTGTATAGCATGAATTTTTTTCTTAATCCATTCTTAAGTTATAAACAAATTAAAAATGTAACTCCATCTTCACATCGGTGTTACCTACTGTTACAACCGTCACTTTAGGTAAGGAAGGTATTGTCTTTGGTCAAAAAATTCAATGATGAGTTTTTAGTGAATAAGTGCATTTTAGGGTCCAAATAATATAATACGACTTTACCATTTTTACGATGATGTCTATATGTATGTATGTATTTGTGTGTGTGAGTTTGTGTGTGGATGTGTGTGTGTGTGCGTGTATGAGGTTGTTGGAGACACGATTTCTCAAATTCTATAAGACTGAAGACCTTTTTGACTACGGATTCCTCAATCTAACATTAATGGGAAGATTTAAATAGGAACCGGAAGTAGTAGTATCTTAAAAAAAACTAAATATTTTTTTGAATTTTTTTATTATTAGTATTAAAGAACGTAAAATTCTCTATTCGATACATTTTATAATTTTATTATATCTTCTATATATTGAGATAAAAAAGTAAAATATAAAATAATCTATTGTAATAAATTTCAGAGCATAAACAACTCCATAGTAACCATCAGATGTTTGTTGTCAGTGTCCAAAACCAACAGTAGTTCATAAACCTATTTGGGCGGTATTGGCAGCTCATTTCTAAAACTTGACCTTAAGTCTATTTTAACTAAACACATGACAGTGGATAAGAACCGATTCAGAATTTGTCATAGTACGAATACGGTTTTATGTAGATTTTAGCTGAAAATAAATCTTAGATATTATTTTTGGCAACATAGCAGTAAAACGTCAAATTACGTTTTTACGTTAAATGAAGAAGTTTAGCTGACATTATTGAAGAATTTGTCTGTGATATTGGTAAGTTTACTATTTCTTGTTGTATAACAATAATATCAATTAAATATTTAAAATTATAGCTATATATATATATATACCCATCAGAAATCCCGTCAAGAATTTGGAAGAAATTCGAAAATTTAGAAGTATAGGAGAAAACTTCCTCAAAAAATAAATTTAAAATTATAAAAATAATCTAAACATAATGAAAAGACATGAGAAATTTATAGGGCGCGAGCAGTCATGTGACTTTGTTCGATTTGACAAGCAAATATGGGGGCCCGAGTTAGAATGACAGCTAGTAATTATGTACATATATGTCAAATGTCAATTTTCCATCCAAAATTTCATGATATTCCAATTCCATGTGATTTATTTTCCTCGACAAGTAAATTCCATATTCCTGGTGACAAATTAATCACGTGAAAAATTATGACATTTGACATTTATGTAAATAATTACTAACTGTCATTTTGACAAGGGCCTCGATATCTGTAGGTAGGGATGGTTTTATCCTGGTTTTGTAACCATGCCCCTAAGGCCAAAGTAAAGCCACTAGGGTGGATCAGCAACTGAGCAGAATTCGGGTTAGGATAGCTCCCTATTCCCAGGGGCGGTAATGGCAGAGTTGGTGATGTAACCATGTCTCGGTGCCGGTATAAACCACACTGCTCAGGGTGGTAGAGGCAGGTACAGTTGAGTATACGTACGAGTAAGACCTGAGCCACGCTGCTATTGAGTAGCAGGTATGCGTTTCGCATAAGGTGACTAAGGCCAACGCGCACTTATGCGCGACGCGGCGCGCCACTGCGCGGCGCTGTTTTCCGTAAAATATAAAATGCATTGTTTCTTATGGAGTAACGCGCACTTATCGACGGCGCGGCGCTACGCGGCGCAGCGGCCTGTTTGGAATTCTAGCCAGAGAATATTTCTGCCGAAGCCGCGCCGCGCTGCGCCGTGCCGTCGATAAGTGCGCGATAGGAACGACGGCGTAGCCGACTGATTTCATACCCGAATAATTTGATCGGTAAAGTTCGTGCTTCCGAATGTAGCAAACCACGACACTAGCGCGACTAGACTGAACCAATTTAACTTGAAATACCCTATCTGCATATTGTAGCAAAATTTCAATTCATCCTTCAGTAAGTGGGGATACAAATTGTGGAATTCACCTTCTGTATTTCTTTTTTTATTTATGTCATGGACTCATTTTTATTTTATTTTTATAATTATTTTCTTCTTCAACTGCAGCACAACAAGCAAGTAAAATAACTTCTTCCTCAGAGTCTGAAGCCATGGTACACATGAAAACGGTTTGGTCGTAACTTCACGTCTTGGTGATACAAACTGCACAACTCCGCGCTGCGCCGCGTAATAGTGCGCGTTAGTATGTCATTTTGGTCGTCCGCCGCGTAGTGGCGCGCCGCGCCTCGCCGCGCATAAGTGCGCGTTGGCCTTTATTCCATTTTCCCTGTTCTGCTGGACGCTGTTGTATGAATGTGTGTGTGCCTAATGACTCTTCACTAAGTGGTAAATACTTAGGTAGTTCTCTTTATTACAGGGAGACTAGGTAGTTCCGGAACAGCCTGTGTAGAAGACAACTATTTTTTTTATTTTTCTTATTTTGGGAAATATATTAATTAGGTAATTAAAAATCAGGGTACAGGTAATCATTTTGTTTTATTTCAGTCTCCTTACCAGTTATTGGAAGTAACCTCTCCTCGTTTATGCAACATTATCTTATATTTAGAAAATCTTGAAATATTTGATGAAAAAATCCGCCATTTGACATCTATGTACAAAATTTATAATTGTCATTTTTGACACGAACCCCCATATTTGCTTGTCAAGGCCAACAATGTCACATGACTGCTCGCGCCCTATATTTATGTAACTAAAAACGGAAGTGGCGAGAGGTATTGTGCTGGCCACAACAGATTTTTTTATTATCAGTTTGTCAGTTGTGTAATATTCTTTACGTAACTCGGGTATGTAAATAACTATTTCCTTGATCGTTTTATGTAAGGATGTAGAGTAAGTAAAATAAAGAAAACAAAACAATATCACAGTGGGCACATTTGAAACCAAAATTTTAGCATTCGTATTTTTATGATAAATTCTAATATGTTGAATATTATTTTTAGAATATGCCTCGGAATATGCCTTCCTGTTACAAACTATACGCGAGAAAGGTTTGTCTCCACAACAAAACAAGTAAATTTTACGAAATTCTTTAACGAATGGCAAAACTCTGATCTCTCGTTATTATCTATAGAATCAGAAGTTTTAAACGTTAAATGTAGAAAAAATAACATTAATGGGAAGAGTTGAATACGATTCGTAACAATTGGACAACCGGAAGTGGTAGTTTCTTAAAAAAATCCTCTAAATATTATTCTCAATCTGATACATTTAAATTTTTTATTATATCTTCTCTAGATTTAAAGATATATTATATAATAATATAAAATAATCTTGAAGTAAAAAAATCTCGCTGCCCAAACAACTACATGGAAACCAGTTGGGATATTTTAATGTTTAAAATTGACAGATAAATGGAAAATATCAGTGTCAAGAATCAACAGTTTTATAATATAACAGAAATCTTTTTCGGGGAACTAAGTACATTTAAAATTTCTTATTGTATTATTAATTAAATATTTAAAATTACAGATATATTAATATTTACATATATCCTTAAGAAATACCGCTAATACCGTCAGTGAATATAAAGAATTTTGAATATATTAGAAGAGCAGGAGAAAATTCCTCATAGAACGAAAGAATAGGTACAATTTGAATAATTTGTATGTACAAGATATGTTAAATTCAATAATTATGACCCGGGTTTTCAAATTTGAATAAATATATGGAATGGTTCATTTAAAAATATAAAGTTGTATACCATTGCGTAAAAATGGAGCACCCTGTAGAAAAAATTAACACTGCAGATTATTTAATATAAAATAACCTTCGTTTGAATATTTTTTTCCATATTTTTTAAAATACTCGAGTTGTTGAGAAAAGATCAATGAATCACCTGTAAATTTTTTTTATTAAATGATGATAAAATATCACGGGCATTGTTAATTGTACTGTAGAGTGCACTATAAGGGTATAAATAAAAATTATTATAAAAATATTTATTAATATATAAATAGTGAGTTGTATATTTCATATTTTTATTAATTCAAAATTGAACTTATATAAACTAATTTAAATAATTGAAAATTAAATATAAAAATAAGTTTAACATACAATATTAATCTATTTTTTTATTATTATTAACAAATATACTTTAACCAACTATTTAAAAGCAAGGTAATACTAATAATATTCAACAGCGTTGGTGGTGTAATGGTCAGCATAGTTGCCTTCCAAGCAGTTGATCCGGGTTCGATTCCCGGCCATCGCACTTGTTTTATTCAATTACTTTAAATTCTATACATAATATAAAATAAACGAAAATTGAAAACTGATTTGTTATAAAAGAATAGATTTGAATTTTATTTAAAGTTTTAAAAATAAAAATTTAAATATTACTAACTGAAATATACAGATTTTAATTCTAATATATAATAATATGGTACTCACTTTTATAAGCCCAAACTCTTTTTAATGTGACTGCATCATACAATTCAGTCAATTGCTCATAACACAAGTTTTCAGATGCATTATTTCTTATTATATCTTCAGTTTCTGACGCAAGTCCATATAAAATCGACGATCTTTGAAACGATTTATTAATTCCCAGTACATTTTCACAAAACGTTACAAATATTAAGAGTAGAACAAATTTAATAACACTCATTTTTATATAAATTCTTCGTAATAAGCTAAATAGAACACATTTTGTCTCATTTGAAACATTTAACTAGAAGTCTAAGCGCTAGTTTTTCTTTGATAGTTTTTTGGTGGGGAGTTAGTAGAGGGGATTTATTGTGTTGTAAATTTTTATTACATTTAAATATTTTTTTGTACACGAATGAAATATCTTATATTTGTGAGTACATATGTGGAAATAATTTGTAATTTGTTATGCCTCTAATTATAGGTAATATAAAAAAATATTGTAGTTTTCGATTCGTAATAATATAAATTCGGGTTTATATTTTTACCTTCCGTCACGATAAAGAAGGTATTGTCTTTGGTCAAAAAATTCAATGATGAGTTAAAATCTTAATTCATACAATTCGTAGATGACCTTGATCGGACATCTTTCATTTTTTCTACTGTATATACAATTAAAATTACAACAATGTAGTCGTAATATCCGCATTTTTACTCTCTTGTCTTTAAGATTACAAATATACTAAATGAAATGAATTAGTGTTTCCTCAAAAGTTTCTACATTGTGATTATATTTTTTTTAATGTCTTAAACTTGAGCTACTTTCACATTTCACAAACATTATGTTATAATATTTATTATATAATTTAAATTCGTACACTATTAATTTTCATATGATGGTATGACATGTTATTACTTTTTTTGATTTCTCCTAAATGTATTTAAATATAGGTTTATTTTTACAGTTAATACGTAACATTTTTTTTTAAACGAAATAACATACTTTCGATAAAAATGCAGTTTTTCGTTAATAAAAGTTCAAGTAATATATTTTATATAATGCATTATTTTACACATTTATTATAAGAATGAACAATATATAAATCATTTCTTTTTCTTGCCAGATTTATTTTTCTTTGCTTTCACTTGAAGATGCGATTTTTCCTTTTTTACACAATCTTTTCTCTCACAGAACATTTTATATGGATGTTTGTTGCATCCTTCGTTTTCCTCTTTTCTTTTTTGGTCCCTTCTCTTCATATAAGCTCGAAAACAGCAAATTACTGGCGCTTCGATAAATAATGAAAAAATAGCTCCGGTTGTAAAACAGATCAATAGTGTTACAATCTCCATAAGGTCTCAAATCAAATCCTATTTATATGGTCCCGGACGTAGCCCTTATCTCTATCCCTGATGTAATCCTTTATGCGGTCGAGTATGGGTTTTTCAATAATAAGTGCGAAAATTGCCCCAACTGTGAAAGTGAGCATCAATGTTCCTATCTCCATAAGTACCTTAAAATGATTCGTTTAATTCAAATATTATATAGAATATTTATTACAGGTTTTAAATTAAAAAAATTCTGTTTATATAAAACCATGTTTTAACATACTGAAATAATTACAGAATATTTAACCTTAAGCCATTTATTTCATTAAGTTTTGAAAGTTTTGTCTTTGACATTTGACATACCTGATTTGTGGTTGATATATGAATAGGTATTTCGCCGGAAAAGGCAAATGCATTAATAATAATAAAATTTGTAAAATAAATTCCAAATGTCACTTTACTAAACGGTATCGAACATTTTTGGTACAGAAATTTATTGATGACACCTAAAATGATTAAAAGGAAACATTTTTCAAAATAGTTGTTTTTTCTAACCTGCTTGATCAAAGAAACTTTGATAGACTGTCGTAAAAAATAATGTAATATAATATTGTGCTTTATTGTTTTTTTACCTCGCGCTAAAAATCACATATCCTGATTTTAATGAATAACTACGTTTTAAGGTTCCTACCATCCGATTTTAATATTTTTACGATGATGTCTGTGTGTGTATGTGTGTGCGTGTGGATGTTGGAAGGACGATTGCTCAAAAACTATAATATTTAATATCTGTTTAACTACGTATTTCTCAATCGGACATTACTGGGAAAAGTTGAAAAGGTTTTGGTAATATTTGAACAACCGGAAGTTGCAAATATAATTTTGTGAATAATAACTTACAGATAAATGTCAATGTCAAAAATCCAGAGACATTACTGAAGATTTTTTCTGGGATGTACATACATTATATTATTTCTTATTGCATTAATTGTTTAATATTTAAAAATATAGGTATATTACATATACCCTTCAAAATACTGTCAATCCCGGCAAAGAATTTGAAACAATTTGAAAATTTAGAAGAGTAGGACAAAATTTCTTCATAGCATGAATTTAAAATTTAAATATAAAGAGTAGATATAAGTAGAATTTTTGGTATAGAGTTACAAGAAATGTTATATACAATAAAATGCGAGCAGTCATGTGACTTTGTTGGCCTTGCCAAGCAGATATGGGGGCCCGTGTAGTAATTATGTACATAGATGTCAAATATCATAATTTTTCATTCTAAATTTAGTGATTTTCCAATTCCATGTGGTTTATTTTACTCTACAAGTAAATTCCACACTTCTGGTGACAAATTAACTACGTGAATTTAGAAAATCTTTAAATTTTTAATGAAAAATTCTGACATTTGACATCTATGTACATAATTACTAATTGTCATTCTGACATGGGCCCCCATATCTGTTTGTCAAGGTTAACAATGTCACATGAGTGCTCGCGCCCTATACTTATGTAACCAAAAACGGAAGTAGCAAGAGGTATTAATAAACTACAATTATTTCAAATAATTTTATATTCTGTAAAAGGAATAACGATTGACTTAGAAATAATTGTAAATTAATTAATAGATACGTTACTTTAATACTAGTATTTTTTTTCTTCTTTTTTGAAAATAAATAACACTCAACAATTTCTACAAATTATATTTCATTTCATAATAGTTATTTATATATCAAGGCCGCGAAATCACTCTTTAGCGTACCGAGGACGCTAAAGGATTTCGCGGACAAGGTGTACACAATATTTTTTGTGCAACCGTAAAAAATATGTAATTACAAATTTTATTAATTTTAAACAGTTTCACTGTAAATTGAAAGTTGGCTTTCAAGGTAGCTATGGAATTGACATTTGATAAACAAAACACATGTCATAGTGATTGTTTACTCAATTTCGCGGCCGCTACCATGACAGCGGCCGCGAAATGGATTTCGCGGCCGTTGCCATAACAACAACCGCGAAATTCAATTTCGTGGCCTATATTGCGGCTGCGAAATGCCTATTTCGCGGCCGGTTGCACAAAAAGTTTTTTTATCAGATTGAAGGCGTGCGTCTTCTGCCTCTTCATTTAGACTGTATTGTGCATGACGTCGAATAGTCGTCGTATTTACCTTATTACAATTCAACACAAATTCGAAAACCATTTATCCTTAAGAAATTTATCCTTAAGAAATTTAACACCTGTCTGCGAAAGTACAAAAATTCTACTTCCTCTACGTTCATAATACATACATTTTTATTTCTAACACACAGATTTTATAAAATCTCACATACATATTATATTCCGTTATTACATGTAAAAAATTGTATAAAAAGTATTTAAACACTTTTTCTTTATCTCTCATAATAATCGAATTTCAAAATTAGCGAAAATCAATTTTAGCCAGTAGTTTAAAAACAAAAGAGGATTGAAAATTCCTGTGGGGCCTGTTAAAGTTGTCTTAAAAAGTCGGCCCATAAAGACATACATCAATTTTCTATAGTGTGCATAAGATTTTTTTTTTCATATAAGGAATAGGAACTCGAATTTATTTCATCCTGTAGTGTAAATGCTGAAAATTAAGAATTTTAAAATAAATAATACACATTTTAATTCTTTTTATTTGGCATCTATAATAAATTTACAATATAAAATACTATTTTTAGGACATCATATTTTAATTTCTTTATAGTTAAGCATTATAATAAAATATTATTCTTTCTGAAATGAGAATAAGTTCATATTAACAAAATAAAAATAACAAACATAAAGTCCATTTCTACGACTTGATCCTCACCTCATCACGAATTAATGACGTCATATTGTTGGGTGAAATAGTGTAATTTCGTAATTATTCATACAAATCAAAATTGACAACTGACAGTATATAAACTTATACCGTGTGAATATTATTATTCATCAAAATTCGAAGTAAGAAATTTATTTAGCAATAATAAATCAGTTAAATAATTGATGTCAAAACTGCCAGTATTATAATATAATCTATGTTGTGTCAATTTTATTGTTCATCGAAATTCGAAGTATAAATAGTTATTTAACAATAATAAACCAATTGAATAAATACGATATAAGTAAAATGGATGAAATGTAGCTCTTTTCATTGTCCAAAAGCAATATGTTGCAATAATTGTCGATAATCTTAGAAACACCGTCTTTGCAATAGCAAAATACACTATATAATACCAAGAATTAACAATACGACCAAAATCACCTTAATCACATGATTGACAGAATGGCATGCATATTCAAATATTTGAAAATGACATTTGTTACCGCGGTTACAATACCGTTTCATTTCATTTTTTGCCGTTGGTTGGATGAATATAGCATATACCCCCATGGAACAGCTACGATAATGAGATAGGGAATAAAAGTCTCATATATGACATGTGTGTGTGACAAAGATGCTAGCAATTCTTGCATCAGAAATTGATGACGTGGGGATCAACTCGAAGATATAGTATGTATTTATTTGTACCAATGGGGATTTCCACGATTTTTTTAATCTTTATAAAAGTTGAGGTATACCTCTACTTTTATTTTTTAATACAAATTGATAATTTCCGAGAAAAAAATTATTAAAATATCCAAAAAAAAAACAAATACATGTTTAAAATGGTCTACTAAACCCATACGTCTAGACTTGTTTAATTACATCCGGTGGACTGATTCTTTGTATTCGATGTAATTGTGGCGTCGGAAAGTTCCAGAAGGACATCGCGCTATATAAACCCGTCGCCAAATCCAGCAGAAAATAGTCTGATATATAAAAGCAACGAACAATGAACAACTAGTGATATAAATAAACATTCTACAAATTGTAAACATAAATAAATGTAGTTATATAAATAAATATAGTGATCTAAATATTGTTTAAATAAATAATCTTAGTGTTTAAGCATTTAATAATATTCTTAGTCTTAAATTAGTGTTTATAATTGTTTAATCATAGTGTTAGTTATTTTTATTATCTTTTTAATATTTCTCCTAATTTTGTATCGTTTAATACTTCTCTTATTTTTTCACTTCACTCAAATAAATAAACGTTACAATATTAAAGTGATAAAGTGTAACATTGGACACAACAATATTAAATAATTTTTAATTTCACTTTTTAATAAAATATTTTATAATTAAACAGTATTCGTTCGTATCTTAGTTTAAATTGGAAATCTCCATTAAGTAAAAAGAATATAATCACTGTGGTTAATTACTCGAATTGGTAAAATAACATTTTATTTCTTACCTATACGACTTATTAACAATTTGCGCATTTATTTATTTATTTATGTATTTATTTCAGTTTCAGGTATAACTCGGTTCTTTCTATTCATCATTCTTTTAATTGGTTTTTGAACTATGAGAGTAAACACTACACCGCAAGCAAACATAATAATGCCTAAAAAAGCCATGTCCTAAACTGTCTAAAAAATTCATCATTAAAAACATATTTATAAAAACATTGTTAACATACCTTATTACATTGAAAATTTTATTCACATTGATAAAATATTGAAGAAATGCCACACATTTATCGATATTTATTACTTATGAGACGAAATTTATGGATGTCAGGCAGAAGATTGAAAAAGAAACATTGTCAAAAATATTTATTTCATCCGCTTCTTGATCAGTTCGCGCTTAAATAAAAACTTTGCATGCAGGGAAACGTTCGAATATGAGAAATATAGATCTATGAATTAATAAAATATAGGTATAGTTTGGTTCACGAAAGATGACAATTCAAGGTCATTTATTAACCGTATGGTATAACATTACTAGCAGATAACTTCACTGCATTTCGTATACATAGACGTGCAACATGAAATATTTATGGATACATTTGAACTGAAAAAGATAAGTATAATTTATTTGAAAATTATGTTTCTTTTTAAATAATGCCTTTCTCAAAGATTTATGCTCTTCATCTATGTATTTGCAAAACCCAAAAACATGAACTTGACAAAAATCATGGAATAATAATTTGATTTAAATGTCAACGTCACTAGGGAACTATTAGGACAGAGGGAAGTGCAGTAGATAATTAGATATATGTAACTCTACGACATACGTCATTGTTATTTGTAATGTGTTGGAAAATAATGTCACCATTTACGTATATCTGTCACACAACATAAACTGTATAGACATACGTCAAATAATCTTTCTCTTTCTAACATGAAATGTTGCTAAGTTACTACTGTATAAAGTGCTGTGTATTCATTCTTCGAACAAGTTACCATGAATTGTCATCTTTCGTGAAACAAAGTATACAGTATTTTTTTAAAGATGTCCGATCAAGGTCATCTACGAATTGTATGATTTAAGATTATAGCTCCGCCCATTCTGTCAATTCAGTAATGTCGTTTACAGTAAAAATTTTGAAAGATGTCCGATGAAGGTCTTCGTCGAATTGTATGAATTCAAATTTTTGCTCCGCCCATTCTGACAAATTCAGTAGTGTCGTTTGCTTAGTTTTTATAAAGGTACATAAGATAATACTGTCATTTTATTATAAAAATATATGTTACAATAAAAGCATACAAAATTCAAAAATAACTCAACTGGTAAGTTTATTAGCAAATGTAAAACCAAATATGTGAAAAATGACACTGACAGAAAATAACTTTATTCGTACGGCTATGAATCAAGGTAATATATCTGAATTTCTGAAAACTTATACGTTACAGCGAAAATATTGTCAACAACGAGCATCGTTTTAAAATGGAATGTCCTAACTTAGTTGAAACAATATGAATTTTTGAAAGACAAACGTGTTATATCCATCCTTATCGCACAAGCTTATAGCTTTTGCAAATGACAGAGATAAATGTATGCCAATTTGTTAAGTCGTTCATGATACAGATGACCTTAATCGGACATTTTTAAAATAGATACTGTAAATACGTAAAATAAGGAAATTCGATTTCAATTAAAAAAATCTTTCTTACTGTACCTACAGTTACTTTTTTTGCATCACTTTGATACATACAAGATGTTACTGCACAGGTAATATTACAAATATAGAAAAAATTATTAAGCAGAAGACTCACGTCATCAACCTGAAAAAAACCTTATGAATGAAATATAACTTGTAGAAATTATTGAGTGTTATTTATTTTAAAAAATCTGATGTGGACACCACACGACTTCCTTGTACGATTATTAAACTATACATATTTTTTTAATAAATAAATTACAAAATATTAATTTTAACTTCAAAACAGTAAGATATATAGCGACCATAAAGGGAATTTTTAAAGAGAGTTTTGATTACAACAAAGAAATATTTGATTACAACAATGAATATGACTAATTTCACAATAAAAATATAATATTTGTTATTGTACGAATCATAAAATTGCACGTATTTAACGTAATTTGACATGAACATTTTTTTATGTTTTTGTCCTAATCTATAGCAAGCTTTATTACAAAAACAAAAAAGTATATAATTTGTAAATTTACATATCTCGTTTATACAAAGGGCTAATTTAATAATTCTTGATGTGCTAGACGCAGAAATTAATTCTCTCTTTTATTTGAAGCATTTATTTCTAAAATCAAAATAAAATCATTTTATTCAAGAAAAACTGTTAACAACTTCAAGTAATGTACCACTTCCGGTTAGCCTATTTTAACCAAAATCTATTATGTTATTTCGATTGACATAAAAGTCTTGTATACCAAATTTGAAAAGTTTTGGATTATATTTTAAAACAGTTTTTCATTAAAATCTATTATTGGCTTCATGTAAAGTGCCACTTCTGGAAATTGTGTAATAACCAGAAAGGGAGGTGCACAACTAGATGTTATAGAAGTCCTAAATACAAAATTTCAACTTTCTACGGCTTACCGTTTTTGAGTTATGCGAGATACGAACGTACGAACGTACGTACGTACATACGTACAGACGTCACGACGAAATTAGTCAAATTGGATTCAGGGATGATCAAAATGGATATTTCCGCTGAAATTTGAAAACCGAATTTTTTCGCGATTACAATACTTCCTTTACTTACGTACAAGGAAGTAAAAAGAAGAAAAAAATACTAGTATTAAGGAACGTATATATTAATGAATTTAGAATTATTTCTAAGTCATTTTACAAATATAAAATTATCTAACATAACATGGTCATTCTCAGTAGTACCAACGTATGGTACGAAAATAAACTACAAAATAAAAACAAACCAAAAAAAGCAGAAATAATAATATTAGTTATAAATTCATTTGACTTAAACAAATTTATAATAATTAACATATACAATTCACGTACATATACAGAGACATTTTAGTGCCTTCTGTTGGCACCCTCATTACATGCAAAGTAGGGTACCTGTATATACAGATATGGCCATGAGGTAAGATCGCCGCCATTAGCGGGCCAATGTCAAACATACCGATAGTTCATTTCCCTATTTATTTGTAAGAAATGTGATATTATATTATACAGGAATATCAAATAATCATACTATGAATCTATAAAGGTAATAAAAATTTATTTATTTAAGAGATACACAATTATTATTATGTTTAGAGGTTATGTAGAGCATAGGATATAGGTTGTTATTATCACATCTAATTTAATAACTATAGTTATTATTTACATAATAAGTATACATATATTCTAAACTTACCTTTTAAAATTTGAAATGTTTGTGCTTAATATTGGTAATTTTTACGTGTTTTAAATATTGCCAGTCATCGTAGTCAGTATCTCAAGAAAATACACAATTTAATAAAATAAAAGTATTACTTACACTTTAAATAAATATTAGAAGTATATTTAAATTTGTTTTGCATTAAAATAAAACAAATAGCCACGAAAATACATACATAATAATTTGCGCAACAACAACGAATATGACAGTGGCCCGCAAATGCCGGACGAAACGCGAGCCACGTCATGGCCATACCCTGTATATAGAGGTACCCTAATGCAAAGTAAGTTATAGTGACCTCTGCTGCTACTCGGACTCATCTGGGTGTGTCGGTTTTTTATTAAAAATTGACTCGTGTGGGATTCGACCGCTGTCCCACACGCACAAACCTTGAGAGCACTTTTAACCGCACGACCACAGATGACCTTGGAGATAAAGACTTTTTATTACTTTTTCTATGGTGGACAGTATATGTGTGTGCTAGGAAGGGTAAAGACGTTTGTACTTTTGCTAAAGAATTGTTGATAATTTAACATTCATTTTATTTGTATATCATCACATTTGTTGTTATTTTGATCAACTAACAGTATGTTTATAAAAATTAATATTGTTAAAGTATTATTTTCGCTAATGCCCATCAACTCCCCTATACATGCATATATGTGTACGGGTTATAAAATAAATACATCAAATATTAATAAATACAATATTCCAGTATTGCTCGTTTAATACAAAACAATATAAAAAAATATTTTTTTATCTTCTTGTTTGAATCTTATTTCCTTAAAATTAATTTCAACAACAAAACATATGGTGATTCAAATAACAATGATACTATTACAGCTGCAAAGAATGAAACTGCAAATATTCCTATTGAAGAATGTATCTGTAAAAAAAATAATTATTACTTCACTATCGTTTGGAAATATTTTTCATTACCGTTGCAGCGTAGGTCATATATATTCCTTTATCACCCGTATATCCGAATAAAATTATAATCATAGGATGGACAAGAAATAAACAATAAGTGACTCTACTTATTGGAACCCAATGTGGTAATGAAAAAAAGTTATTAACTAACCCTAAAAAAAAACAATAGTAATGAATTACAATTAATAAAGTAAAAACATAATCCTGTTGAGCATAATTCTAGATTTTTCTGCAAGTCATATTACATCAGACGGCTCATAAATAACCTTGAATAGTCATACTTCGTGAACCAAACTATATCCAATAGTATAAAAACATTCATATGTTATATTATTAAAAAATTCAATGGCGAATCATTAAAATATTACATTTTTATTAAATACGAGGGTGGATTGAAAAGTATTTGTAATTACGGAGAAGGCCTTGGATTTTGGAAAGCAATCTTATCTTCTTTTTTCTATTTTGGTTCTTTAATATGTACTTTATGAAACCCATTTGGATGTCATAAAGTACTTCTTAAAAGAACTCAAACCTAATTTCTGTTAGGTTGGTACGTTGTACCTACATTTCTAGACATTTGTCATTTGAAAGTAAATATTATTTAAATTGTAAACAATAACAATGAAACGTCATAGTTACGAATATCAATCACTGTTACTGTTACCAACAATCAAATAAAAATTAAAATATTTCTAAAAATTAAATCACGTATATTTGTAAATATTTTTTTAACAAAAGGACCAAAATAGAAAAAAATAGTATAAAATACACGTTTCATAAGACATTTCAGCGCACTTGTCCCGTTAGAAAACTCGCGGCAAGCCGCTCGTTTCTAACAAAGACGCGTGCGCTAAAATCATGTCTTATGAAACTTGTGTCTTAATGTACTATTATTTAACTCTTCATATGAGCTGTCAGGAAATTTCAATACAATCTGTCAATCGGTCTAATCGTGACAAGAGTCTGTGTTGATATACCTAGCGTTAAATCGGTAATGGATAAAAACGAAGTTCGTGCGATGATCAAGATTTTTCATTTGAAAGCAGAAACGACAACGGAGATCATAACCAGGTTGGATGCTGTCCTTAGGAATGCTTCACCTTCCTTTTCCACTGTGAGTTTCTGAGTTTCAGAATTTAAGAGTGGCTGGATACACACCTGTGACGAACCACGTTCAGGTCGACCGAAATCGCCTATCACACCGGAAATTGTGTATAACGATATGGTTGAGGAAGATCGACAAATGAAAGTACATGAGATTAAGAAAGCCACAGGGATCTCTTATGAAAGTGTAGTTTATATTTTACACAATGAGCTGGGCATGAGAAAAATGTGCGTCAGGTTGGTGCCGCAATTGCTCAGTTCGGAGCAAAAGCGCATTCGAGCCCGAACTTCATCCGAAAATTTTAAGTTGTCGAAAGCGTGGATTAGACATAGTGAGTCGGCCCCGAAGAAAGCGAAGTTAATTCAGTTGGCAGGAAAAGTCTATTGGGACGTCAAAGGAATTTTGCTAATTTATTATCTTGGTGAAAGAAAAACCACACTTTTAGACCAGCTGAAAGCAATAATTCAAGAAAAACGGGCGGGAATGGCATTGTAAAATATCTTGTTTCACCGTGACAATGCGCCAGCTTATTCAAGTCGAATTGTTCAACAACAATTGAACGAATTGCGGTTTGAAATAGTTCTCTATCCACCGTACTCGAGCGATTTGGCTCCTTACGATTTCTATCTTTTCCCAGAACTCACAACGTTCAACGCTGGAAAGATATTACGATCCAACGAAGAAACTGTAACAGGAATACTATAGGTCGTGCCAAATAGAAATGACCTGTCAATCATTTCTTGCGCATATACTGTGTACCACTATTTTTAGAGCGGAGTAGTCTCTCACTATCCATTTCACAGTGATACATGCACCTTTTCCGTGCGCCGTCTACCCAAAAAGAATTCTAGGGACTGCCCACTAGTCGCTCGTGTAAGTACTGTAATGACATAAATGCAAAACCGATGAAGATACAAGCGTTCAACTGACAATGGATGTAAACACTGAGTTGTGTCAGTGGCGTAGAAATAATTAGGCAACAATAGTAGTTAGAATATTTAAATTAAGTTTAAAAATTAAATATGTACAATATACCTAAAAATAAATGAAGATCATTTAATATTCTCCATAAATTTGATTACCTTGTACACTAACAACCTACTTTTATTATTTAGTTCCATGTTTTTTAGTCAACTTCACTATACACAATAAATTTAAATCTTTAATAATATTATTCGGACGCCACTGAGACAAACCCGCTTAAGTACAGTGCATGCGATTGGCCCTTTAAGTAAGAAGGGCGGAGAATGCGTAAATGCGTTTTACGCGCAGGTCATTTCTACTTGGCACGACCTATAGCAGTATTTTTATATCACCCCGTTAGCTACCAGAAGTTGTAACACAATTACAAACTGTATCACATCGGTAACTACTAAAAGTTGTACCAGGTACGGTAGTGAACACATAAATATGTGATCGAGATGGGTATCGTTTAACACTGCTTAGTCCTGTACAATATGAAAATTTAAAAAGTAAAACACTAATTTTATTAATGTAAAACTATTAAGGTCAAAGGTAGCGGAAATGCTGCCACCACTATCCGTATTTTAAAAGTCCTCGGATAGAAGGACACGGCCAAAACGGGTTAAAGAAAACAATCAATTAAAATTTGGGTAGTGTCACTAAGTAATTCAATTGATACTCACGCGTTATTCTACGGGTCACTAAGTCACACGCTGGAAATGGGTATGAGGCAGAACAAACACGTATTTCCAACAATAACAAAATTATATAATCTTTAACAATTCTCCGCGAACAAATAAATTTATATAAGTCAAATAAAACTACAACGCGATCAATTGAATCTATATAAACTCTAAGTGTTTAATATCTTAATTTACAAAATCAATCTCAGGGCTTTTACATCGATCTACAAATCTTTCAATACCGATTCACAAAGAATAAAACAAAATCAAATACAATTACTTACCTGAGTAAACACACAGTTATACCACATCACACTACGATGAGAGAGCCCACAGTACAATTTAATTGGTTATTTCAAACATAAATACCAAGCTCAGTCTAAGACACAGTCATAGACAAGAAAACAAGTTGAAACAAGAACCAAGCAAAACAAGCAACAAATCACAAATCAACAAGAAGGAGTCAGAGTCAAAACTTTGACTTTATACTAGTGGTGGGATCCGGATCCGGATAATTGAATATTGAACTATCCGGATCTCGGATCCAAATCTCAGTATCGGATTTTGGATCCGGATTTGAGTATCGGATTTTGGATCCGGATCTAAGTATCGGATTTTGGATCCGGATCTAAGTATCGGATTTTGGATCCGGATCTGAGTATGGAATTTTGGATCCGGATCTCAGTATCGGATTTTGGATCCGAATCTGAGTATTGGAGTTTGGATCCGAATCTGAGTATCGGATCTTGAATCCGGATCCGAATATCGAATCTTGGAAACGGATTTGAGTATCGGATCTTAGATTCGAATATGAGTATGAGATATGGAATACCAGTATCCGGATCGGCTCTCGGATTCGAATATTCTCAGTATTGAACCTTACATTTCAATATTAGCATCGGGTCTCATCAAAACCAAATAATTCTGATGACAGTCCACAATACATTTTTGTTTGATGTGGTTAATTAATAGTTGGCAGATATAAATTTCTGTTGGACAACTTTTAGCATCCGCTAAGAAGGAAATTCTTCGATTCCACAGAACTATAAGTAATAAAAACAACCCCTTTTATGTGAAACACGTGGACGATACGTGCAACGAACCTATGGCCACTGTTTCTCAAATTTCTTTTTTCTTTAAATTTGCACATACTACCTGGTTATTTTAGTGGGGGTATTATAAAATGTATTACTGTTTGTGTACTGGTGTTTACAGACCGCTGTAAAGATAAACAGGCTCACCTTAACGGTTTGAATTTGAACACAATTTCTGATGTTAGACTTCACATTCAAAATGAAGAATCGGATCCAGAATTAAAATGTGGATCCGGATCCGCAAACAAAACATCGAATTCGGATCCGTAAACAAATTTTCGAATCCGGATCCAAATTCAAATTAAATTTTCGGATATCCGCTTCAATATCCGAACGTCGGATATCCGAGGATCCGGATATTTTTAAATCCGGGTTCTCGGATCCAAGTTTTGTCGGATCCTCTCTGCACTACTTTATACACTGTAAGGGTAGAAAACAGTGACTCTCAAACCCTTAATCTCGGCTCATCTCATCTAGAAAACTCGAGACAGTTTACAGTTTCTTATGAAAACTTATTAGTGTTCACTGGGACACCAAGTAACGGACAAATACTTCTAAGAACTCAAAAGCTCTGCACAAAGCTCTACCCTGGAGACTTTTTGTAACATCACATCCGTCCAGAAACATAATTTTTACCCTGTCTCATAAATACTTCAAACTAAAGATAACACAAAACTACAATTTTAACGGAAAAATTCCTACGAAACAAATACGTAATAGTCGCTACGCCGGACGATTACAAAACCATCAATGCAGTAAATGCTTATTTTGAGGACCTCAAAGAAATCCATTTTCGGGAGGGAATCGAAAAGTTGGAAAACGCTGTACAAGTTTGTTGACATCAGAGGGAACTATGTAGAAAAATAAACTGTAGCCCATGTTAATTTTTTTTTTTTCATGTCATTCCAGAAACTTTTCAATCCATACCCGTACAGATACAAATGTGCAGTGTATTTATGATGCGTATGTTTTTGTTGGCAACATTTTTTTTATTGTATTATTTACTCCTATTTTATTGTTAATGTACTCTTTCTTTTAATTTGCAAATAATTTAAACCATAAGACCGATAGCAAATAAAACATACCTCCGTTTCCAGAAATGCACGTAATGATTAACCATGCAATACAGGCTCCCCATAATGTTCGGGATAAACCCATATACACAGCAATATACGTAAGTGGCAATTTATCACGGCCATATACACCATGAATTATAAAAAAAAATATAAAAACGGATACGTAAGAAATTTTTCTTATTGTACTCTGCAAAGAAAATACTTATTATAAATTATATTAAAATAGCTAACTTCCAGAAATAAGATCTGTAAACGGACCGTGAACTTTGGGGACCCTGGGCTAACTTTGGGGGGGGGTTCATTGCAGCATTATATTTGGGGGTAGATTTAGTCAACAATAGTAGGTAAATTAGCTTATATTGTAACAATTATGAATAGTAAAGGTTACCTCGATATTTTAAAAGTAAATTTAAAGCTATGTGCCGAAAAATAGAGCTAGGCAATTTTAATATCATGCATGAAAACGATTCGACAAGTAATTCGGGTCTTGTAAGAGAATGGATATTGTATAAAATACAAAAATAAGCTATATCATCTCCCCACAATCATCAGACTTAAACCCAACTGAGTAAATGCAGGAAATTCTTGAAAGAAACAAGAATATATACGATTAAAACTAAAGAAGAATTAAAATATTAACTACAAGAAGAATGACGGAATATCACGCCATCATTGTCGTCATTTAAAAAAAATATTATATTTCTTTATAAAACATATATAATTTTAATGTTTTAATCGGACGGAGACATTTTTGTCATTAAATTACGAATTTTTTCAATATTTATTCCATAAATAAATTAATATAGCTGTATTATTTATTTCTGTATAATACGTAACATACTGCTTTACACTTTGTATTAAAAAAACAATTCCCGCACTTGCTCAAAGAAAGAAAAAATGAAACAACAAATTCTCGTCAGAATAAATAATAGTGGGCGGCCCTTTTTAAGTGCGGGGCCCTGCAATGCCTAAATCCGCCCCTGTTCACAATCATTTCAATTTTACCGTACACTATTGTCAAAGGTCGGTTTTTCTCGACCTAATATAACTACATCATTAAATTATTTCCCTATTGTTTTATTAACCGTTATTTTAAAAGGTTAACCGCAGCATATTTTTTTGGGTTTTGAAAACCGGAGCCATAACCCTAACCTTCATTTTGCTTCAACCCGAAACCAAACCCGAACCTAAAAACATAAAGGTCCGTCTCTTTGCTTTTTATATTATTAACCTTCAAAGAAAGGACGTTTCTAGGCCCTACCCTGTATATCTTTGTTTATACCAAATATTTTGATTTTACATGCAAAGTAAGAAATCATTTTACTTTTTGAAGTGGTATTTTATTGTCCCATTTATTAATATAATATCCTGCCAAGACTCCAACAAAATAAGGTCCCATTCGAATTAAAACTGGATCATATATAACTTCCAGTTGTAGAATTTGTTCTTCTAGCCTTAAAAACAATATATCAAAAACAAAAAAAACTTTAAAACAAATAACTTACGTTGGAACATATTTATGAATATAAGATGTTACAGCACCACAAACTATACTGACAATTGGTAATAATCCCAAAATACATAAAACTGGTTTAATATATCTGCGAAAATTATTATAACAATAACATAAATATTTTCAAATTTTATCATCTCTTACACTGTAGATAGAAGTAAAAGTAAAATGTTAACTAGATAACATTGCATATCATCCGAAAGATACCATGACCAAGACATACACATATCCTCCCGCGAATAAAAAGTAGAAATATAAAGTAAATTACGCCACCAATATTTAGAACAAGCATTTTCGACTTGTTCTATACGAAGTCTATGAATCATAGGATATTCCTTAGAAGTCATTTGCCATAAGGAATAAGTTGTTAAAAGTATTACTGCATACGCAGGAGTCAAACTGAAAAGCGGATTTTTTAAAAAATATTTATTCATTTTAGGACCCGTATTTTCACTTGCGAATAAAGCTTTAGATAAATTTAACCTTCGGATAAATATTTTTGTTGTCTTTTCACTTGCAAATATATTTATTCGAACGAATAACATCTGTTATTCGCGGAATAAATTATTCGGTCCTTGAGTAGAAGGTTATATTCATACATATGTACATTCCATTTATACATAGTGCAGATTTATTAACAAAGTGGGTATATTAAATATTTTTGATGATTATGATAATAGTTTGAACTATGAATTAATAAATAATGCGATAAATCGAAAACGCATAATCAGATAGCGACCTAACCACACACATCGCGTTAATTTTTGACAGATTCCGATTATGAAAACAAACTGTTCTTAAATTATTATTACACAATTACATTGGAGTTCGTATTTGATCTCAAACAGTGCATACAGTAAAAAAAATTAAAGATGTCCAATCAAGGTCATCTACAAATTGTATGAATTCAGATTTTTGCTCCGCCCATTATGACAAATTCAGTAGTGTCGTTTGATCAGTTTTTATGAGGGTACATAAGATACTACTGTTATTTTATTATTATATAAATATATATTACAGTAAAAGCGTTCAAAATTCAAAAATAAGTCAACTGGTAAGTTTATAAGAAAATGTAAAACCAAATATGTGAAAAATAAGATACTGACATGATGTCAGTGTCAGTGACACTGACAGAAAATAACGTTATTCGTACGGCCATGAATCAAGGTAATGTATCTGAATTAATAAATAAACTTACGTTACAGCGAAAGTATTATCAACAACGAGTATCGCTTTAGAGTGGAATGTCTTAGTCGAAACAATATGATTTTTTGAAAGACGCGCTTGTTATATCCATCCTTATCGTACACACTTATAATAACCTTTGCAAAAGAGAGAGATAAATGCATGCTAGTTTGTTAATTCGTTCATGATACAGATGACCTAGATCGGACATCTTTCAAATTTTTTACTGTATATAGATAAATCCCTTTTTAAGTAAATCATTATAAAGATCCTGACATTTGACGCTGGTAAAATATTTTCGGATTTGAATACTTTTATACGGCACTCATTTACCTCGAACTCAAAGGAATATACAAAAATTATTCGGCAGATTTGTTTTTATCAAATGTGTGATAAGACTCAATGAAGAAAGACTCGATGAAAAGATATATAGAATAAATTTATTTAACGAATACTTATTCGAAACTTTATTCGGAAGTGAAAATACCGGGCCTTAGTAAATTAGAACATACCGAATATATCTGTGAAGAATCATAGACAAATACATTTTTACTCCTTCAATAAATTTGTATGGTTTTTTACCTTTTTGTGACTTGTAAAATAAATACGAAACTAAAAATCCTCTGAAATAAAAAAAACAAATTAGTATAACCATCTGCATTCAGTTTAAAATGGAACTTTCTTCCTTAAAAGTGCAGAAACCAACTCAAATTTTGGCACTAAGTAACTGAAGCATTTAAATTCAAAAGAATTTAAATAAATAAATATATTATCACGGCATATTACCCACTATCTAGGTGTGCCAATATGTTTTGTAAAAACATTACAGTAATGATAATGACATATTTGTACCGTACGGGCGTTTATCAGGTGTCACTTCACGGGCACTCATTTCTAGCGGGGAGAGTGCACCACAGGGGTCAATTTTGTGCCATTTAAAATTCAAAATATTTTGCGTCGTTCGGGATCGAACCCGGTTCTCCAGATTCACGATCAGACAATCAGGGACGCGGCCACGAGACCCTAAGAATTTATGTGCCACGAAATATGGTTCCAAGATTTTTATATGAAAACGCTCCATTAGATTAAATTCTCGTCATACATTTAAATATTTTATTATATCTTATTCGATCCCGACCGACTCCAAAAATTACTTCGAATTTTAATGGCGCAAAATTGACTCCTGTGATGCACTCTCCACGCCTGGGGGCCAATTTTGTAAATACAAAGCGTTAGCGAATACAATTCATACTGAATAAGATTATCCCCACTACTTTTTGTCAGCCATAATGCCTTATTCCGACTGAATACTTATTCAGCTGGTTCGGACCTCATTAATACGGTATTCGCTTACGAATAAGCATAAGTTATCGGCTCGTTTATTTTTCCTAATGTGTAGTTTGTTATTGATTGTATTATTATTTAATTTTTAGTGCCATAACCACAAAATAAGTATGATACAATTTCAAATAACGCCGTAATGATATATTTATTTTTATTATTTTACTAATTTAAAGATACACGAATATAATATATAAAATAATCTGTTGTAATAAATCTCACAGCCCAAAAAATTCAATGGAAACCAATTGAAAAATTAAAATATTTGTAACTGACATATATATGTCAGTGTCAGAAATCCGGAGACATTACTGAAGAGTTTTTTTTGGGAAGTACATACATATATTATTTCTTATTGTATTAATATTTAAAATTATAGGTATATTACATATACCCTTCAGAAATACGAGTACTGTCAATCCCGACAATGAATTGGAACATCTCGAAAAGTTAGAAGAGTAGGATGAATTTCTTCATAGAATGAATTTAATAATAAAATGTTACAGAATTTAATAATCACCTTATAAATATGTTTTCTATCATTTATTATGCAATAAATAAATAATTCATAACTCACCCAATACAAAAATACGTATCCACTGAATATGATGAGTTACTCAATACTTGATTTACAAACATCGCTCCCATTCTATAGGGCGAGTAAGCGTTTTCAGTAAAGACGTTCTGAAAGAGAACTGTGTGGAGCATAACAATATAGAACATAAACAATGCTTTCAACCCATGTATAAAAGGTAAAGAATTAGAATCACGCTGAGAAGAGATGGTAAATATTGTACGTATATTAGTATGGAAAGAATAACAAAGAAGTACACGTCCGATTAACGATGGTGGATGGATGTACACTAAAAAGATTGCAAATTATTATTCTAATGAGCCGGTTTCACATTTTTAAAAAGTATTTTCTCCAACAGTATTTTGGAAACTACACATTCCACAACTAAAAATTATGTTGGAATTAATATTATTCCAACAAACCGTGTGGAATTATTCCGTACGCCGTTTGGAATAATTCCGCAAGGCTTTCGACGAATCACAATCTATTTAGCCGCATATTAGCCCGGTATATCATATATCTTGGTTCGGTTGCTATGGTTATGATTCTTTGTTTTATATTTATTTCTGTATTCGCGTTCGACGTTTTAAAGTTTTCAACATTTTTAGAGTTTTTTGTTAAGTTTTACAGGTTTTTGGAGTTGTCCAGAGTAATAAGTTTATCTAAATAATAATATATTACTTAGAAAATTAACTAAAGACATTTTATAGAAAAACATATAAAGTGGAAATGAAGATATAGATATGGAATGTACGTCACCAGAGATAAGGGAACTTGGGAACAGGGAGTCAGTTATTACCAAATAAATCAAAAGAAAAATATGAATAAAGTTATTATAAGCAATTATTGGCGTCAAAAAAAATATTTAATGGTATATGAAAATATATTGTTATTATCAACTAACATTTTATGTATAATTTCTAAAATATTGTTAGAGAAAGTATAGTCTACAATACGTTTGGAATGGCATAATCCACACTCGCAAACCGTAGTCCTCGCTTTCGGTTCGGGCCACAAACTTTTTGCTCGTGTGGAATATGGGCCATTCCATTACTTGTTGTAGAATATACTATTAAATGAAAGTTTATGGAATATTTTTCATAGTAGGTAATAAAAAATAATAATTTATTGTTATTTTCGTAAATAATTATGTAAAAAAATGACTGATATTTCGTGATATTTTCAAATTTGAGAATCTTTAAAGAACAATATTTTTTTAAATTTAATACTTGTCATATAAAAAAAATTGCAACAGCACAATTGTTCAAATAAATAAATGACTATTACCATTTTCATTACTGATTATATTCTTTGTTGCTAATTCATTTTTAATTTTCTTGTATGGTTGATAACAAATAACGTCATACCATGTTCCAGTTATACAAAATATTATTGTAGTTATAAATATAACCCTAGAACCAAAATACATAAGTAATATTAAAACTACATAGAGTAACCTATAGATTAGATTTTGGACTGGAAACTCAAAAAATATACCACCTACAATATTGGAATAAGTTCCAGTGACTCTTAAACTATTTTCAAAATTTTTTGATTTAAATTTATATGTATTAGGGTATTATACCATAGTCAAATTTTAACTATTTTAGATGAAAATGCGAAATTATTAGTAAATTAATGAATATTACTGAAATAATTTTCTTTAAATCTTAATTAAGTCGCAAATTACAAGTGATTGAAGTTTATTAATAATTAGATTGACGTATCAGGTCTTCGAATTTTGATTGGTTGCCTGATTTTAAAAGCGAGACTCGCGCGATTCTTTCGTCTGCCGTGAAACAGACTTAACTTTTTTTTATTTTTAATTAGAACATATTTTTTATTTGCCCCTTCGTTAGAGAATTTAATTCTGAATTCATTAATAAAATATTTAAACACTTACATTACATAACGATTTGTTTGAGATAAACGCATATAAAGTTTTATATTAATTTGAATAAAATATTAATAAGAGTACTACGAATAGAAAAAATGAATACATGTTAATTTTTACCTTCCGTCACCTATAGGTATTGTCTTTGGTCAAAAACTTCAATGATGAGTTTTTACTGAATAAGCATGTTTTAGGGTCCCTATAATACGATTTTACCATTTTTACGATGATGTATGTATGTATGTATGTATGTGTGTCTGTGTGTGTGTGTGTGTGTGTGTGTGTGTGTGTGTGTGTGTGTGTGTGTGTGTGTGTGTGTGTGTGTGTGTGTCTATGTGTCTGTGTGTGTGTAACAAAAGTTCCGGATCCCATAACTTCAATACCACGATTCCAAAAATTATATTTTTTTCGTATTCCTCAAGTTTACATCCAGAAGAACAAGTGATTAGATTTTGGTTATAAATGGTGAACCGGAAGTAGCCTCATTTGAAGATTTAACAGTTAAATTTGATTTATTGACATTTAACGTTATTATAACTTAAAGAATATATTATTCTCTATTCGATTTGATTACATTTTATACTTCATATTCAATAGATATAGAGTTAAAGAATTTTAAAGAAATTAAATTTTATAATTCAGCCAGCTATGCTAAACATGGAAACTACTAATATATTCATATAATTCAAATTGACAGATGTCAGTATCAATAAAAAGTAAATTAATGTGGCAGAGATGAGGATGTTGAAGTAGATGTTGGGGAAACACGGAAAGATACGATAAGAAAATAACTCTAGTGTTACAAGTTTCTAGAAAGATACAAGAAAGACGATTACATTGGTTTGAACATGTCATGAAGAGAAATGAAGAATTATATTTGAACAAGAATGAGTAGTTTATTAATAGGAGGTTGAAGAAACAGAGAAAGACCAAAGATAAGATGGAAGGACTGTATTGCGGAAGACTTGAGAGAAAATTAACTGAATGAGAACGACACGCAAAAATAGGGACCCCCTAACGAATGGGAAAAGCTAATGAGGAAGAAGATGTCAGTGTCAAGTGCAATTTAAATAGTTTGTTTATGAAATAATTTTACTGGAAATTTAGAATCTTTTGCAAGAAAAATTATGTATGGAATTTATACATTATACACAGGATTGACGGAAGGTATTGTGCTGGCCAGAACAGATTTTTTTTTACATAGAATTACAAGGCCTTAAAAGAAATATGTAAATATTTTGTTTGCATTAACATTATGATCATACGTAATATAACAAGTGATATGATTATCATCGATGATATTCTCGAGTGAAACCGAGCTGCAGATTTCACGAGTCCGAAGGACGACTTGAAATGTGCTGCTTCAGTTTCACGAGCAATATCTTCGATTATTAATCATATCACGAGCTTATATTTAATGAGAGAATATAATGATTTTTTGCAATTTAACCTAACCTAACTTTTGATATACATATTCATATTGTATTAAAACATGGTACTTACGAGTTTTATTTAATATTTCGGAGTTTGAATTATTGTTAATATTTACTTTTATACCCAAAATTAACTGTCAATGTCATAAATAAAGAAAACAAATACTGTAGTAACGACTATAAATACGGTGTTTATTTCTTTGTTTTTTATCATCGCTGTGATAAACGCGTAGCTAGGGCGATTCTGAATGTTGATTGGCGGAAAACATGTCACGTGACTAAGGAATTATATTCTCATACGTAATATAACAAGTGATATGATTATCATCGATGATATTCTCGAGTGAAACCGAGCTGCAGATTTCACGAGTCCGAAGGACGAGTTGAAATGTGCTGCTTCGGTTTCACGAGCAATATCTTCGATTATTAATCATATCACGAGCTTATATTTAATGAGAGAATATAATGAATTTTTGCAATCTAACCTAACCTAACTTTTGATATACATATTCATATTGTATTAAAACATGGTACTTACGAGTTTTATTTAATATTTCGGAGTTTAAATTATTGTTATTATTTATTTTTATACTCAAAATTAACTGTCAATGTCATAAATAAAGAAAACAAATCCCTTAGAAACGACTATAAATACGGTGTTTATTTCTTTGTTTTTTATCATCGCTGTGATAAACGCGTAGCTAGGGAGATTCTGAATGTTGATTGGCGGAAAACATGTCACGTGACTAAGGAATTATATTCTCATACGTAATATAACAAGTGATATGATTATTATCGATGATATTCTCGAGTGAAACCGAGCTGCAGATTTCACGAGTCCGAAGAACGAGTTGAAATGTGCTGCTTCTGTTTCACGAGCAATATCTTCGATTATTAATCATATCACGAGCTTATATTTAATGAGAATATAATGAATTTGTGCAATCTAACCTAACCTAACTTTTAATATATATATATATATATATATATATATATATATATATATATATATATATATATATATTCATATTGTATTAAAATATGGTACTTACGAGTTTTATTTAATATTTCGGAGTTTGAATTATTGTTATTATTTATTTTTATACTCAAAATTAACTGTCAATGTCATAAATAAAGAAAACAAATCCCTTAGAAACGACTATAAATACGGTGTTTATTTCCTTGTTTTTTATCATCGCTGTGATAAACGCGTAGCTAGGGAGATTCTGAATGTTGATTGGCGAAAAACATGTCACGTTTTAAGTGTCGTTTGCGTTAAAATTCTTAGTTCATCCTGTTCTTCCAGAAAAATTGGTGTAGGACCCCATTGAAACAACACATACTTATATGCAAATAAATTAATATTGTAACATAAATATAAAAAGTATTAGCCGAACTCTTCAAAAATATTTCATAATATTATAGGTATCTTTGTAGAAACATTTTAACATACGCTATTGCTGTGTAATTATTTTACTTTACAGATAGTTTATATTTAAGATTATCTGTGATTCTGAATATCCAAAATATAATCTATATGTCACTACTAACACACTATATTTTTCGTACAAAGTAATTATCACCATAGTATCTTTCATCCAATTTGCTTGATTCGATTTTAAAGATTTTATCCCAGATACATTCATATACAGAGGATAAATATTTTGTATTGTTAACATTTTTCTTTCTATCATAGATTCAAGATATTGTTCCACTTCTTCGGCTGTGCAAGACATTGGCATACAAAGACCGACATGAAGAAATTCCTATAAAATTGTTATTTCATATTTCGCAAACAAAATATTCATACCTTACATTAGTCGGGATTCTAAATTGTAGTTGCATGGAATTATTGTGGTTGAAAACAGCAGACATGAATTCTGTTTCGTAAGGTGGGTATGCATTTTCAGGAAAATGTTGATCTTCAGTAACAAGTAAACCTCGTTTTGTAGGTATATCTCGACATTGTGTCATTGAATTCAGCCATAATGTATTCCCAAATAGGTAGCCAGGTTCATATTGGCCACTTGCATCAAGCACTAAATTTAAGTTTTATTAATAAAAAATAAAATTAAGGAGCAAGGGCGCCCGTTGAAATTTTCGTAAGATGAGGGTGAAATAGTTATTTATGTATTAAGGGCGTAATTAAAAAATTACAGCACTAGTGCTGTAATCTTGATTATGCCAGTAATACGAAGTTTTATTTTATTTTGGTGCTCAAATTCAAAGATAGGTACAGTAATTTTTTTAAAGATGTCCGATCAAGGTCATCTGTATCATGAACGAATTAACAAATTGGCTTTCACTTATTTCTCTCCTTTACAAACACTACAAGCGTGTGAGAGAAGGATGGATATAACACGCTTGTCTTTGAAAAATTCATATTGTTTCGACTAAGTTACGACATTCCATTTTAAAACGATGTTCGTTGTTAACACTTTCGCTGCAATGTAAGTTTATTTTTTAATTCAGATATATTACCTTGATTCATAGCCGTCCGAATAACTTTATTTTCTGTCAATGACATTGTGTCAGTATCTTATTTTTCACATATTTGGTTTTACATTTGCTAATAAACTTACCAGTTGACTTATTTTTGAATTTTGAATGGTTTTACTGTAACATATATTTTTATAATATTAAAATAACAGTAGTATCTTATGTACCCTCATAAAAACTAAATAAACGGCACTACTGAATTTGTCAAAATGGGCGGAGCTAAAATCTTAATTCATACAATTCGTAGATACCCTTGATCGGACATCTTTCAAAAATTTGACTGTACCTATAGGTATAAAATTGTATGTTATATTTCAACTTTATACAAGTTATTTGTATATATATATATATATATATATATATATATATATATATATATATATATATATATATATATATATATATATACAGGGTGGAAACGAACTTAATGTCATAAATTAAAGGGTAGGTAGTATGACATGTGTAGATTACGAAACTGAAAGAATTTTTTCAAAATTCGAAAAACGAAAATTCGACTTTTCTTAAGGAAACTTTTTTTTACTACTGTTTTAATTCATATTTCATTAAAAATATGTTTCTCAAAAATACATTAAAATTAGTTGTATAAGATATTATTCTTAATAATTAAATTAAATAGCATTTTTAACGAAAATAATTGTGTAATAGATAAAATAATGCAAATGCGTTGCCAGTGGTCCAGTGGTACCAAAAATGTTAGTTTCATGAAAACTACCCTTAAATATGCGAATTTTTTTTTTAAATTTTGTTTCGTAATCTACAGATGTCATACTACCCACCCTTAAATTTATGACATTAAGTTCGTTTCCACCCTGTATATATATATATATATATATATATATATATATATATATATATATATATATATATATATATACATAGTTAAATATATTATGTATATTACTGTATGAGAAGTGTGGCCTCATAGGCACTCACAGCTTTGGTGGAGAAAACACCACAAGAATATTTTAAAAACACATATAAAACATCATTTGTACACATTTTGGAATAGCTACACATTTTTTTAACCGTTAAGCCATTAGCTTTTCATGGAAATCGGTTAACCGGAAATGACACTTTACTTGAAGCTCAAAATATATTTTCTACAAAAATACCTTTAAATGTTATCTTTTCGCAATTTATGTTATAAAAATTATTAAATTTTCTACAGGTTTGGATTTATACTTTTTCTATATATTTTATGGATAAATTTACAAAACTATCTATAACTATCTATAATCCCGGAGCCTATGCCTTAAAGATAAACACAACTCCTTGGTTACACAGTACAGATCTCAAGTGTATGTACCTGACAGATTTTATCACTGTAAAAAAACTAATCATTTCAAATTATAATACTAACGTTTTAAGAAGAAAATAGTAAATATAACAATAGTTATACGGAAAGCATTAGTAAATATATAGGTATGTATTTAAATTCTTCTAGCCCTTTTCCCGTGTTACGCAGGGTAGGTATGTATTTAAATTAATAAAAAATAAATGGCGGGAGGTATTGTGTTGGCCTCATCAAATATTTTGACTTTGGCGGCTTATAATTAATGGATGATAAAAGATACATTAACGGACGTTACGCCATTCGATTCTATGGACTTTTCTACATATGTAGTAAAATGGTCAAAATCTTTAAACATTTTTCAAAAAATATAACAAATTTTGAATTTACGGCTTTATATCTCAAAAACTTATTAAGATATTTTAATTCTGTTTAAAAATTTGAAATCCTTGTAGATTTCTGCATAAGATACATATATTAATTAATTTTGACTGGTGGTTACAATTTCCCCAAACGATATTCAAGAAATTGTTAAAAAAATTAAACATTTCTCAAAAATTGTAACAAATTTTGGTTTTACTGTCCTATATCTCAAAAACTAATAGAGGTAATTTAATTATATTTCAAATTTGAAATCCTTTAAGATTTTTGCAGATGATACATAAAAATTAATTAGTTTTAACCAGGGGTTAAATATTTACCAAACTTTATTTACAAAATGGTCAAAAAAAAATTGTACTCAATATTAAAAATGTCAAAATTTTGAAAAAAGTTTCAAACAAACCCTACTTCAAATTAAAATACAAACAACTTTTCCTAATATTTTTTTTCTCTAAACTCTTTCAGTTTGCCAAAAATGAAGTGACCTATTTATTTTTGTAACCTACCTTGCATTGTCGAAATTTTGGCCAAAACCCAAGGTGCCGTTGAAATTTCGTCCCTGCTTTTTTCAACACACATCAAACACACAAACATAGTCAAAATTTTGTCCAAGTAAACTTGTAACAATGATAAACTTTAATACTTCTCGTTCTCACAAATAACATTTGGTGTTATCGTTTATATGAATTAAACAGTTCATATTATACGAGGGTCATTCAATAAAAGAGACAAATTCTATAATTTTAAAACTATTCAATGAATGTGTACAGTCTTCAGGGGTGTTAGTTGGCAACCTTGGGATATGCTCTGATCAGCTGTTTCATCATTTTATGTCAACATAACCTCAAAATTTTCAGTTCACCATGGCAAGTCCACTAGAAGATTGCACCTTAGAAGATCAGCGCTCAGTCATTAGATTTTTAGTCGCAGAAGGTGTAAAACCAAGTGAATTTTTTTCTAGAATGTTAATACAGTACGGTAAAAGTTGTATGAACCGTGCGAATTTTTACAAGTGGGTTGATTGGTTTAAAAGTGGCCGAACAAGTGTAGGTGATGAACCCCGATGTGGACGTCCAGTGGAAGTTTCTGGTCCCTCGTTGGAATCGAAGATTGACGGACTTATTCGTGATAACAGAAGAATTACTGTTGAAATGATAGCTGAGGAAGTTCAAGTAAGTGTTGGAACTGTTCACAATGTCATTCAGAACAATTTAAAGTACAGAAAAACGTGTGCCAGATGGGTTCCCAGACAGCTTACTGACGCTCATAAAGAATCAAGGCTTGCCATTAGTCAAGACTTAAAGCAACGAAGTTTGATTGAAGGAGACGAGGTCTGGATCCATCACTACGACCCTGAGACCAAAAGGCAGAGTATGGAGTGGAAACACACTAGCTCTCCAGTTCGCAAAAAATTCAAGGTTCAACCTTCCGCTGGTAAAGTGATGCTGACCATCTTTTGGGACTCACATGGTCCAGTCTATTGCGATTTCCTTGAAGATCAGCGAACTATCAATAGCCAATACTACTCTGAGATGCTAGAACACAAAGTTAGACCAGCTATCAGGAGCAAACGCCGTGGACTCTTGTCAAAAGGAGTCATTCTTTAGCACGATAACGCCCGCCCTCATACAGCCCAGCTGACCCGTGATAAGGTTCAAGAATTGGGTTGGGAGGTTTTACCTCATCCTGCCTACAGTCCCGACCTCGCCCCATCTGATTTTTACCTGTTTGGACCACTCAAAGACGCCCTACGTGGAAAAAGATTTGCTAACAATGAGGAAGTTAAGGAAGCGGTGCAAAAGTGGCTTCGGGGTAAATCGAAAGAATTCATCGCCAAGGGAATTAGGAAGCTGCAAGAAAGATGGGACAAGTGCATAACTGTGGGGGATGATTATGTTGAAAAATAGCCTTAATTTTGAAAGATTGAAATAAACCGTTTTTGAGCTATAGCCATTTGTCTTTTTACTTATTGAATGACCCTCGTATTTACAAGTAATCTAAAACACTAAATACATGTTTGAGGATCTTATTTCATCATTACACCTATTATCCTTTGTTAAAAATGTCCCTAAAAGATCCTTAAACTCTATTTATACAACTGACGTTACTTGCAATTGTTTACACAAAACACAAATCTCAGCCATTTTGATGTAAACGTCAAACTAATTAACAAATATATTTATTTCATATATTTGATGATTATAAATACAGATAATTTATATTTAACAATAATATCAATAAATATAAACTTTTTTGAAGTTAAATTTTGAAATTTCTTTTTGTAAATTGGGGAAAAGTTCCAAAAAGACCCTATTTTTGTATTCGTAGCGACATCTCTTGAACTTTTGGCCAAAATACGAAACAACATATGATTTTTAAATAAATTATTAAAAATAATGCTAAAATCAAATAGGTACATAAAAGAATATTCCTCTTTTGAGTGTTGAATATCTACCCATTTAAGGGTTGAATATACCGCTTATAACGACACAGAACCAATTTAATTATTTGTGAGTGACAAAATAAAATTGGCTCTCCACAAGTTGCTTGTAATTATTATTTTTTAGTTATTAAATTTTCTATCTCGTTTCATAAACTCTACGAAAGCCATATCCTAAAGCCTCGTACAGACCTGCGAACCGTTCGACGAATCGTTCGGCGAAGCGTACGCCGAACCGGTCGCCGAACAGTTCGTCGAACGGTTGGACGAGCTCTAGCAGATGATGGTGGGGGAATGTTCGTCTCTTTTCCATTATTGTTGCAGATACATTATGTATGTTTTGTGGATTCCAAATAATATCATGATTTCTGTACAGTTCGATAAATTTTGAAGTATTGTCTTTAGACCATTCCATTTTTGGTAAATGTAGTATTAATGAAGAGCAAACATCTACTTCGAACCAAAGAATAAAGTGAAATAAAATATTTTGTTGCAAGTATCCGTTCGCCGTCGCGTCCAGACTAGCTGCAACGTGTTCGCGCAACATCCTTTGATCGTTCGTTGAAATACCGACAACGGATGGATCGCGCAAACGTTGCAGGCAAACGTTGCACGTGTTGCAGTGCTTTGCTCGGATCGCCGTTTTGTTGCGCCGGTCTGGACGTGGTTCGCCGAACGGTTCGTCGACCGGTTCGGCGAACGGTTCGCAGGTCTGTACGAGGCTTAATACGTACAGTACAAGCTTTAAAACTATATATGTGTTCAAAGTTTTCTTAAAATATTTTGACTGATGCATTTTTAAATTAATTATTTGATAATCATAAGTTCATTGACCTTTGCAAATACTGGTAAATATTGTTTTACGAATTTATTTATAGAAATTGGACCAGTTAAACAGAAAAAAAATAATATTGGGATATGCATATAAGATAGTACATAGAATCCAATGGTGTTATCGACAAATTTGTACCTCCACCAATTTTTGGGTAACAAATAACCGCTCATTAATTGGCGGGAGGTAAGATATTTAAAAATATATAATATATTATAATTTACAATATATTTTAGCAAAATAAAAATTTTATTAAGTAAAAACAATAATTTCATTAATTTTGCATTATATTTTGCAAATTTCGATATCTGTACCGACATCTGTAGTCAATAAATGTGTACTACATATGTGAAAATTTTATAAAATATAATTATTTTTATCTATCCTGAGATATACAAAATCATTTAATTATGATATAATTTATAATAGTTTTTAATAAAATATTTCTTGTCTGAAAAACAGTCGAAATATTTTTAGTTTAGCTAGGAAATGGATTTTCTCAAAATTGTTAATACCAATTTAATACTACTACTGTACTCTATGGTTAAAACTATGAACTATTTTTTAATGTTGTATTGTAAATAAGTACGTCGATGTATCGTGTAAATAGGCGAAAATCAATAATATCGACTGATCAATTGACGAATCAGATTTCAAGAAATTTTGTGATATACATGTGTAAATCAAATTTTTCAAAAAATTATGATTGCACAGCTTTGACAGCTTTTATATCTCTCTGAATATGCTACAAATACATTTTTAATTAGATATTTTCTAAAATATAAAATAAAAATCGTAATTAATCCATTGCAAAATTAAACTTTATATGTGTATTTAAATTTCTTTTATTGTTTATTGTAAATGATCGATTTAAATTATGTTGTATGTACATTTGATTTCATAAATATTGTTTTACTAATTTATTCGTAGCTACTAGACCAGTAGAGTAAATATTTTGAAAATTATTTAATAATAAAAAGTTCATTCACCTTTGCAAGTACTGGTAAATATTGTTTATGTATTTATTTATAGAAATTGGACCAGTTAAGCAAAAAAATGAATATTGGGATATTTATATAACAAAGTACATAGAATTCAGTGGTGCTATCGACAAATTTGTACCTCTACGCATTTTTGGGTAACAAATAACCACTCATTAATTGGCGGGAGGAACGGTTTTTATTTTATCAAAAATCGATTCCCCGAGTTATATTATCTACACCAATTTTTATAAATTTTCTTTAAAGGATATAGTAAATCATTGGGGCATTGAAGAAATATATTTTTGGAAAGGGGGCGGTGTTCCTTCGGGCTGTGATTCGCAATCTTTATCATCCAAGTGATCATGATTAAGAAGAAGTATGTTTTTTCGTTTCCTATTCGTTATTCCCACTTTCTTATTTTGTGATCACTAGACAACCTTCTCCTTTCCCTTTTGAATCATCTTTTTTGAGTGATCACACGGATTCATTTCAGAGCTAATTTAAAAATGGCTGACGACATTAGGTTTTAGAGCGTATATATTTATCAATGCGGGGTTTGTTGCATCAAAGGAAATATGATTTTCCTACAAAAGCATGTAATGACCCATCATACTTTTGAAAACAAAGAAAATATATTACATAAAAGATTTGTTTTAAGTAAACATTCTTATGTTACCAAGACCATTATTTTTACCTCCCGCAACACTTGGTAAGGAAAATATAGGGATCGTGCTAAAAATCGCATATCCAAATTTTGGTAAATGACCACGTTTTAAGGTCCCTAGAATCCATTTTTAACATTTTCACGATGATGTCTGTATGTATGTGTGTGTGTGTGTGTTAACTCAGAAAATTTTGAAATCTTGTATTTCTACCTCATGCTAATATTGAAAGAAGCCATTTGATTTTGGTGTCAATCGCATAACCGGAAATTGTAGTTTACTTGAAGCTCAAAATATATTTTTTTTCGAAATACCTTTAAATGTAATTTTTTCGCAATTTGTTATTATAAAAATTAAAGATTATTCCATTTTCTACAGGTCTGCATTAATATTTTTTCTATATATTTTATGGATAAATTTATAAATTAATTTAAAAATTATATCTCGGAGCTTATTCTATCAACACAACTCCCTGGTTACACAGTTCAGCTCAAATGTATGTAACTGACAGATAAATGTCACTGTCAAAAAAATAATCATTTCAAATTAATAACACTAACATTTTCAAAAGAAAATTGTAAATAGAACAAGAGTTACATGGAAAGGAAGTTAATATACATAATTTCAAATTAATAATAATGTTTTAAAACGAAAAGTGCGAATAGAAAAATAGTTAAATGGAAAGGAACCTAACATACATAATTTCTAGTATTAGTAAATATGCAGGTATGTATTTAAATAAGAAAATAAATATATTATCACAGCATATTATCCATTTCTGGATGTGCTAATACACAGATTGTACACAGATTTCGGTAATGATGATGACATATTTGTATCGTGCGTTCCCCAGATTCTCCACCTGACACTCAGGCACGCGGCCATGAGACCCCATAGGTATATGTATTTAAATTAATAAAAATTAAATGCCGGGAGGTTTTGTGTTGGCCACATCAGATTTTTACTTATGTTATCCATAATTAATGTGCTAACTATAACACTTGACAGTAGATTATTCATAAAATAAAATAAATTAGTTTGCATTGGCCTGCATATGATATTTGACGCTAGATGGTGTTTATATGATTCAAGTTGTTTTGTTGATATAATTTTTAAAACATGATTCAAAAAGATCATTAAACTAATCAGGATTCACAAAATCACAATCACAGCCCGAAGGAACACGGCTTTGAGAATAACTGATTTAGATAAATTCTAAAAATAAAGTTATAAATAACATCAAATACTTCTCAATGCCCATAATTCTTTTGAATCGGCTGCTGTAATAAACTCCTGTAATTGTTTTCGGCAAATTGTATCCTCAAAATTTTCAACTTGCGCTGCGAGTGCTGTTGCATATAAAAATGATTGTTCACTTAATTCTTCGCGTAACACTTCGGCACAAGACACTAACACAAATAGCCACCAGAAACAAGCAATTATTATCATTTTTAAAAACTAAGACCGAAAATATTCGTAAACTATCAATGTAATTAATAAGAAATTATTTTTTTAGAATTTCATGCAGTTATACTGTAAATATAACGATTGTCATTCAAATGTAGACATTACGAGTTGGAAGTTTAAAAAGTGGGATGGTATAAAGATGGTTTTACTTTTTTCATAAAGTGAAAGTTCTTATGAAATTCACTTGAAATTATGTCTTAAACCGTAATAGTAGTCTAAATAATTATGAAAGACACGATTTTCACTTTTAAGTGGTACTTACAATATACGGTTTTTATAAACATTTAATATTATGAAATTTGTAGTAAAATTTGAACACATAAGTATATAGAAATCATTTTTCGCAACTGGAAAAAAGAATAAAAACAAATCTGATGTGGCCAGCACAATACCTTCCGTCAATCCTGTGTATTATGTATAAATTCCATACATACATTTCCTTGCAAAATACTCTAAATTTCCGGTAAAATTATTTCATAAACAAATTGCACTTGACACTGACATCTTTTTCTTTAGCTTTTCCCATTCGTTAGAGGGTCGTTGTTTTTTTATTTTCTTTCACTCATTCCTGTTTTGCGTGTCGTCCTCATTCAGTTTCTTTTCTTTCAAGTCTTTCGCAATACAAGTCCTTCCATCTTATATTTCTTCTTCCTCAGTTTCTTCTACCTTCTATTATTATAAGCTATTCATTCTTCTTCCAATATATTCTTCATCTTTCCTCATGGCATGTTCAAACCAATGTAATCTTGTATCTTTCTAGAAACTTTATCACTCGAGCCATTTCCCTTACCTATCATTCTTACCTTATCTTTTCGTGTCTTGCCCAACATCTATCTCAACATCTTCATCTCTGCCACATTCATTTTCTTTTCATTGATACTGACATCTGTCAATTTGAATTATCGGAATATATTAGTAGTTTCCCTGGTTAGCATAGCTGGCTGATTTATGAAATTTAATATTTTTGTAATTCTTTAACACTATATCTATTGAATACGAAGTATAAAATGCAATCAAATCGTATAGAGAATAATATATTCTTTAAAATGTCAATAAATGATATTTAACTGCGTTTTTCAAGAAAAACTGTTAAAAGTTGCAATTGAGGGTACTTCCGGTGGACCAATTATAACCAAAATCTAATCAAGTCTGTATATGAATGTATGGAAGAGGAATACGTAAAAATTATAATTTTTGGAATTCCAGTATTGGAGATATCGCGGCCGAAATTATAGCCACACACACACGCGCGTACACACACACACACACACACACACACACACACACACACACACACACAACAAAAAAATACAGACATCATCGTAAAAATAGTAAAATCGTATTGTACGGACCCTAAAACGTACTTATTCATTGAAAACTCACCACCGATATTTTTGATCAAAGACAATACCTTCATTACTTAAAGATGACAGAAGGTTAATAAAAAATAATTTTATTGTTTTACAATTTAGATTATAAAGAACTTATTAATGTGATAAACCAAAATAGAATACATTGTTTGATCAATAGTGTTGAAATTTTGTGAAATAACATCAAACGTAGGTACATATTTTATTAAAAATAAAAAGTACCTAATAATTTTTCTAGTTAAATTTACGTAAATAATAATATATATTTTTCTTCTACAAATATTAATAATTGATTTAGAGTACCAAAATAATCAAATTTATTTATATATATATAATTATAAATTCCGGTTTAAATGCGATAAAGATAAGGAAAGTAATATAGAAATATCAAACAGTTTTATAAATGTATTCAGTCAAAAAATTTATGTGTATAACCGTATTTTATAGTGTCAACATATGTCAACACATACAATAATTTAAGAGTTCACGTATTAATCAACATTTAACCTTTGTAAGTGAGATTATGTTACATTAAAAAAATATAATTAACACAAATATCTACGTATTATGATGTGCTAGAAGAGAAAACATAAATATTTAACGCAATACGTAAACCATAAATTATTTATTTATGGACGTATATAGTTTGCTTTTATTTACTATAAATTATAGTAAATATTTAAGGTTGTGTACAAATTTCTCGGAAAATTTTGGCCAATGAGTCAAAAACGGCTCAACCAATTTGAACAATTTTTAGTTTATGACAATTATAAGGCCAATTCAAAAACTGACAAAACGTATCTATTTATTTTGTTCATTATTTACAGATTTACAGATCTGTAAAACTTACAGATTTGTTCAGAATAGACCCACATATTAAACATATTTTTGAATTTTTTATTATATAAGTAACAATTTTTTTTCAACTTCTTTTTTTTTACCTCCCGGTACCCTTGGTAAGGGAGGTATAAGGATCGTGGTAAAAATCGCATATCGAGATTTTGGTAAATGACCACGTTTTAAGGTCCTTAGAATCCAATTTTAACATTTTCTCGATGATGTCTGTATGTATGTGTGTATGTATGTGTATGTGTGTGTGTATGTATGTGTATGTGTGTGTGTGTGTGTATGTGTGTGTGTGTGTGTGTGTGTGTGTGTGTGTGTGTGTGTGTGTGTGTGTGTGTGTGTGTGTGTGGTGTATATATATATATATACAGTTCAGTTCAGTTCAGATCTCAAATGTATGTAACTGACAGATATATGTCATTGTCAACAAACTAATCATTTCAAATAATAATAGTAACATTTTAAATAGAAAATAGTAAATGGAACAATAATTATATGGAAACGAACTTAATACAGTTTCCAGCATAAGTAAGTATGTAGGAATATAGGTAAGATATTAAAAATATTGGCGTTTACCAGGTGTCACCTCACGAGCACTTATTGCTGGCGAGGAGAGTGCACCACAGGGGTAATTTTTGTGCCATTTAAAATTCGAAACATTTGGCGTCGGTCGGGATCAAACCCGGTATTTAAATTTAATTTTAAGTATTTACATGAATAAAAATTAAATTAAACGGGAGGTATTGTGATGGCCACATCAGATTTTTTAGTTTAAAATTTATTTCAAAATCATATGCACAAATTACAGATACATTTCAATTTTTAATAACATGTATACTTCTTTTCTCGTAAGAAAATAGTGGATGGCGCTTGAGAGCCGACCGTTTTTACATGTATTAAATAAATCATTTAAATTCGATTAAACCAAACTTTGTCAATAATAAAATTGTACAAGACCTGAATATGTATTAGAAATTTCAACATGTCTCTAGATTTTATTTGATAAGTGACAACTGAATTTATATTCCTATCTAAATCGACGCTTTTTCTTACGTGAAATGAAGTATAGTAATTAAGATTAGCTGGCCAAAAGAATTGTCCATATACAATAGGTCTGTTCGTTTCTCTACTTCGCGTATACGGAGTAGTAAATTGTAGAACAAACAAACCTAATACTGTTGTGGTGTATATTTAGCGCCTAAACGAATGCAACCTATATTTCATATGTGAATGCATTTAAAGTTACTACCATTTGTATTATTATTCTAGAAAAGAAAAATATTTACAAAGAATTACTTTTGGAAGAAATTATCTTACGCAATAAAATAAATGAGTAATAAAAAAAGAATTACTCATTTAAAAAAGTAAGATAAAGTGCGATACAGATAACTTCATATCATTGCATTCTTCACAATGTTTGTGCCATGCTAAGTTAGATTTTCAGAAGATTACATTGACAATCATCGATATGATTCAAGATAAAAGAATTTGTAATTAGTGAAAATTCGTAAGATCTTAAAATATAGTATGTGATAGAAAAAATTGCAAGGTCATTCATAGTACCGTGACGGTAGGTTTGAGTTGTGTGTGCCATTGTTTGCTTGTAAACTCGGCATTTTCGCATATTAATTTGCGTGGATGATGAATAACGTCTATTTATAAATTTGTTTGTGCATTTAGCCAAGCTATCATGGCAGGTCAAGTAGAGTAGTTTTTCCTATTACATTAGAGTTGGGATAGGAAATAAAGAACAAGTATTTACTTGCAGATCTCAGAAAAAAGTGCTTGCATAATGCTCAAATCATCTCATCAGAATAGGATTTTGACAACTTTATCTACAACACTGCCAGACGACAGACCTATCACATCAATACAGGTTATTTTGTAGTTATTTTCTCATGTTTTTATTTCATAACATTGCTTCAATTAAGTTTTCTTGTCGATTTAATTGGCTTGGGTAGCTTATAATGCATGCTTGTATAATGGATTTTTCAATAAGAACATTTTTTGGTTAAAATGACAGATATGCCATTCAGTTTGTGCCAGGGCATCGAACCCGAACCAAACCGTAACATTGAAGCGAACCCAAACTCAGAACCGAACCTCAAATATATTTTTCAATTGAGTCGAAACCGAACCGGGTATCAAAGTTCTGGTTCCGGGCCATTTTTAGTTTGAAACGTAATCGTAATACTTGAAGCCAATCATCGACGATCGACGCTTTCTGCGTATGCGTTGCTGTAGTTATTGTTGGTGAAAAATGTGTTCTGTTCTTGTCTCTCGTTGTATTAATTATAAATTCCGGCACGCATTTTAAATTATTTCTATATGAAGATTGTTATTCAAAGAACAGTAATTCAATTTTCATTAGGTCGAACCAAAACCGCATACGAACCCATTTTAAAAAACGAATTAACCTAAACCGAACCCAGTTTTTGGTGGGTTCGATGCCCTGGCTTGTGGGTAGGTTTACAGTAAAAAGTCTACAATTTATTAAAATGAATTCAATTTCGGTCGAAAATCGCATAAAAATAATTCATATCCATTATGAAAATAGTCGATCTGTGAAAACCACATTTCGTAAAATTGTTGATATTTTCGGTTGTCGTTATAATCGTCCATCAGAGCCAGCAATTATTAGTGAAAAATTGAGTCAACTGGGTCAGTACACAATGTAGCAACACCAAAACGTACTCGTTGCTGCTATAAGCGATAGTGTAGAGGAGAATACAAATTTATCAATTCCACAATGTTCTTAACAATTGGACTTGACCCCAAGCTCAACATGGCGTATATTGAGCAAAGATTTGGCTCTAAAGTTTTCGACAATTTACTGATTTCATCATTGAACAAGGTGCTGGATTTTCAGACAAAATCATCTCTTCTGACGAAGTTAATTTCATACGTAATATTATAACAAGTGATATGATTATCATCAATGATATTCTCAAGTGAAACCGAGTTGCAGATTTCACAATTATGCACATATGTGATTGAAAATTTGAAGAATCGATGTATGCCTACGTAGATGTTGGATATTTATCGGATATTGTTTTTCATTCGTAAATTGTAGAACCTCGAGGTCATGCAAAAATTTTTTTTTTTGTTTGAATCGAACAAGCATAGTCTAATACATCGTACTATATGATTAAATTATTTTTTATTTACATTTTTTTTGTGTAAAATTGTTTTAAATTATATTTTTTAAAAGTTTTGAGTATAAAAATTAGTAATAACAATATCAAACTCCGATATATTAAATAAAACTCGTAAATACCATGTTTTAATACAATATGAATATGTATCTCAAAAGTTTGGTTAGCAGCACACAAAATGTGTTACAAAAATTCATTATATTCAATCATTAAATATAAGCTTGTGAAATATGCAACTCGGTTTCACTCGAGAATATCATCGATGATAATCACTTGCTATATTACGTATGAATATATTTTCGCCAGTATTTTGGCACGATGGCACAAAACAACGTTTCACCGACATGTTTACTTCGTAAACTTGACGTTTAGAACCTTGTGTGAAAATAATCGTTGATATTGAAATGTGACGTCATTGGGCAAGGGATGAAGGGGGGAAATCAGTCGCTTTTTGAACAATGTCAGTTTTTATTGCAATTTTCTCATTATTATAGATCTATTTGAGAAAAATTAAAAATACGGATCTATTATTTTTCATTACTCTATCGATTAAAGATAAAAATGAAAAATCGTGCATATTTCGAGCTTTCATCCAAAATGTGTTTTATTTACAATTTTAAAAAAGTTCTTATTGAAAAACCCTACATTTACACATTCAAGGGATGTAAACAATATTAACCACTTTTAGATAGTAGAATACGTTGATAAGTGTCCAAAGGGCTTTTTCCCTATTAGTAAAACACATGATCAAGATCAGGACGCTGACCTCTGGCGTGAGCCATCCTTTCTTAAAAGAAAATCTGGTCGTTACCTCTGTTTATCCAAGAGTGAGGGTATACCAAACTTTGTAGTCCAAGAAATAGCCATATTTAATGAAAAAGGTGTGCCACCAGAAGGATATAGTTTATTAAATCGTACAGCTGACACTGAACAAAAAGCTTGGCGTAAGAAACAGCTGTGTTATCGACTAGTTAAATGTACTAAAGGAATTCAAGCCATCACTGACATTATTGTCTGTAGTCGTCTTAAAAAAGCCCCCGAAGGTTTCGCTTTTGCTGGGTAAGAATAAAAAGATAATTTGTCATTTACATCAATTATGATTCATCATTTTAGTGAAATAAATGGTGTAACTGTGTGCTATAAAATGGGCAATGTTCAAGACACCGCCAATTCGGAACCAAATGGCAAAGCATCCGATTTTCCTCACGCACGCTCACCTCCTGAACGACCTTCAAGGCCTGCACCAGCTCCTCCTGGAGGTGCTTCGCCCTACCCTACACTGCCCGAAGGAGCGGATGGAGACTATGAAATGCTTCTTCCTAATTACAATCCCAGTAGACCCGCTCCTCGCCCACCTGGTCTGCCAAGCCCACCTGTGAATAAAGGCTATAGCACATTGGCTGTATTTCATGGGCTAGAGGGTGTGCCATTTGTTCTTAATCCGAAGTTTACCTCTGGTACAAGAGATTCGGTGAGTAATATTTTTATAATTATATTCCAATTACAAATAGACAGGGTGTCCCAAATTAAGTGGCCTACCATTGGGATCTCGAAAACTGTAGAACTACAACTTCGGTTAAATAAGACATGTAGTGCGCCTTGATGTAGATTTTCCTAATAACATCAGTGATAACAGCGTAGAAATTAGCTACTTCTACTCCGGCGGCGTAGAAGTTATACTTCTAACTTTGTGAATCAAGTCACAAAAGATGCTAGTTTTATGACGTTTGAAGAAAAAAAGATTTTTACTCTAATATTTTACTTTAACAAATTGTTATGTATACTAATTTTAATTTAATAAGAAAAGCCATATGAACTGAGTTGAATGAGCTAATAAAGAATTATTTATTCCAGAGCCAACTACCTGTGATCAAAGCAAGAACCATGCAGCAATTAATGAAAGATTATAATTATGATTTTAGTGTTGAAAGGCAAAGCTGAAAAGACTGATTCCTTATGTTTACCTAAAATCGTTGTGAACAGTACATAAAAAATTAATATTCAACGAATTTGTATCATCTTCGAAATATAATGTTACACAATCGTAATCATATACTACTACATCATTAAACAAATATTAAATTGTCTTATTGGTTACTAACTGTATCAGATATTGTGAAAATAATTCGTTAATAGGATTTTTATATACTTACGACTGAATAGATTGATTATGATAGGGAAAGTAATAATTTTCTCAATATAACCTGATCTTTTACTCTATTTTTTAAATAAAAGAATATTTTATCTTATTTGCCATCACATTTTAAATATAATTATTTAGAAATTTAATATGTGTGTGTTAATATAATTGTTTCAGTAAGAAATTTTATTATCGCATGTAATCTATATTGTCTATAAGTTTCGAGAGATTAAGAATGTTGTTACTATTATATGAAATATTTTTCCGTACTTTTAAAGTGCGGGTGTTAGTGAGCAGGTGAAAGAACCATAATACATCAATGTAGATTTGTAGATGATAGCTATATTCTACCCATTTATAGAGATTATATTGTAATTGAATATCAAATATATTTATTTGTATGTAATTCTTGTTTTATTTATATCTGTTGTAACCAGCAAATAACCTCCCGCCAATTCAATATTTAAAATAGCCATATACATATTAACTAATATATTGCTAATGCTCCTATCCTTTGCGTAGAGACTAGCTGAAGCCTTGACTCAGAGATAGGAATATCATTGCTGCAAAGTCTATCTCACTCAATTTCCCAAGTTTTGATTATGAGCATGCACGTAATATTTGAATTCTATTGGCTAACGCTGACAGCGGCCGCCAGCTGATACAGCGAGCACATGGTTTAGTTTCATTTCCTGTTTGCACTTTGAATCGTTAGCATTGCTTTGTGTGCCTACAAAAGATTACAAAAATCCTGTTTGTGGAGAAGATTCTGTAAGTGTTAATAGATTTGGGGTCTGAATACCTATATTGCAAATATAGTAGAATGTATAGCGGGATATGTCCTAAATAAAAATTTTAAAATATAAACATTTGCTCATTTTGTTGGGACTACTTGTGGTCTGATACAAAAGAGAGCATATTAATTAATATAAAAAATCGTATACTCCTCAAAAGATATATTTATTTGTAAAAAGGCTGCAAAGGTATTCAGACAAAATCAAGAACAAATGTTAAAATAGATGGTTCTTAATGTATTTCAACAATGTTTTGCATATGTGTTTAATACAACAGAATTTTTAAACTATGTTAAAGAACAAACCATTTTAGATAATCATAAAACGCAAATTATAAAAATTATAATTGATACATTTTAAAAAAAATAGATTCTATCATGAGACTAAGTTACTCTCAGAGAAAGACGATTATATTAGAAATAAGTTTAACAAAATTGCGTTATTTAGAAATCAATAAATATTTTATAAATTATTTCTTTTGCTCTTTACCTTCACCAAAATAAATTAATCCTGGCCAGATTGAATTCCTATTATTTTTACAGTACAGCAAAGTAAATTATTTAATTCAAAGTTAGCACTAGAATATTTCATTGTTATTTATTATTACTAATATTTATGTTCTAGAATTTACATACAAAATAAATAGTAGGTATATTATTTAATTTCTCAGATTAAATTTAAAGTTGAGAGTTGAGAAATTGAGTGAGATAAACTTATGCAGCAATGATATTCCCATCTCTCAGTCAAGGCTTCACGGAGAGCAATGGATCCGCAATATATTAGTTAATAGGTATATGACTAAATCTGTAAATTTCGTTTGTGTAATTTTAGAGACATTTCAGATGGCCATAATAAGCGCAGTGCAATGAAGTTGGTCATGAAAAAATACAACATATACGAAAGATGTTACAAATTTATTTTATATAGAATATTTATTGTACAACAAACTTTAACGCATGAGAAGTTCTACTTTCAGTTAATCTTTTTGTGTGACGTAAAATTACTAATAAATTATATGTGCTTTTTTCTAAATTTTTCTTGTTTTGCTGTTTTGCAATATCATTTTCCGTAACGAAATATTTACCTAAAATAAATTGTTTATGTAGGAATTTATGAACTTGGGTTCTAGTTTTATATATTTTACCTTTTACATCTTCTGTTTCTTGCACTTTATAATCTCGGTATTGTTGCAAATCTGAACCTTTTAAAGAAGACTTTGGTTTAGCCATGAGATTATATTTTATTTGTAATGTTTTATTCACCACATCTACGAATTTATTTAATGCATCTAAACTTATTCTTCCCAGCATATACCTATGGAAATATATTATTTTACATTTAAGTTTTCGTAATTAAAATATAGTCAAATTTCTCTACAAATAGCATTCCAATGTTGTCATTTAGATAATTTATATGGAGCCAGGTAGTGAGCTGACATCTATAGTGCACATTAAAACTTTAAATTAAAAATAATATGAACGTTCATACTGAAAATTATTTTCTTTTTAATTATAATTATTACAATAATAACTGATTACAACAATTATTACATTAATTGATATCAACTTTTAATTTAATTATTAGATAAACTTAAAATTTATTTAAATGACGCACATCAACCTGAAAAAACCTTAGCTGAAGTTATGGTATACGGAAACAAACGCTGCGTACGAATAAATAATCAAGACAAACACGTTGCTAAAAATATGTGTGTTTTCTCTATTCATACGGTGCAATCACGTGATCACATTGGAATGCTATTACGAAAAATTTGACTATACTATAGTATACTCACTTGGGTATTTTGGCAAATTCGTCTTGCGTTATATATTCAATTTCATGTGAATAAAAATTAAGAGTTGTTTGTTGTAATATTCTCACTGGCTTTTTAATTTCATGAATACTGTTGCCATCAGCAGGCGAATAAAATTCATTAGATTGATTAGAAGATACATTAGAAACGATTGTTACATTATTTTCATTATCTGTTTTATTTGACACTTCTTCATTCACCAAGCATGTAATTTGTTGTACTAAATGAGTTAATGTTTTTGAAATATTCTGAAATTACGTTAGTCAAATAATGTCAAATGATACAATCCAAGGTGGATTCATGCAACATTCATTTTAATTTCATTTTCATTACATTTTAATTCTAAAAAGTTAAAATAATGAAAATCATTGAACGTGATCATGCAAGCACATTATTCATTTTAACTACATTTTCATTACACTAATATATTTCAAAGTTAACCAACTTTTCACTACATTTTCACTAAAAATGTAGTGAAAAAGACAACTTCGCATGCGCGAAGGACAAAGTGACAGCTATTCTTAACATTTTAAGTAAACGACGAACTGATAAAGTTAATAAATATAGTTATAATAAAAAATATAAAGAGTACAAAAACAAAATAGCCAGAGATAATGTGCGAAGAACCATTTCAGTGTACACATATACAAAATTACTTAGTGAACTTGTGAACACCCTACTTTTAGTGAAAATGAATGTTGCATGAATCCACCCTATAAATATATTAGACATTAGATTATACTTTTATATCGCCACATAAAGTAACTTGATAATTCAGGGCATCCTTTAGTTTTGCTAATTTATCTACAAAAAATTGTATTTCACCATATTTAGATTCCAATTTTATCTTCGTTTCGGACTCTTGTTTGGATTCCAATAACACTTGTATAAAAGACTGAACATTTGCAAGCTTTGCTATTTGTTCTTCAATAATGATATTAAATGATGTATTACAGGCACTCATTGTAATTTAGTTATTTGTTCTTTTTCGACACACTTTATAATTTTGTATCGTTTGTTGCTCTTGTCAGTTTGTCAGTACAGTAGCTTGCCTGCTTTCAAAAATTACTTATTTCACTCACCACCGATGTAATAGCGCACGGTGCGGTGCCGTTCAGAACTATTTTTGACGCGCTTAATTTTGAATGTTATAATTTTGTACCTCAGATTTATATTTTGAAAGTAGTGTAACGTAAAACAACAAAATTTGCAATGTATACATTTAATATTAAATAAAAATATATAATATATACAAAAAAATACGTACAACAAAAAAATCAAGGCACTGAAGTTTTATTTTTTTATCACGAATGTGGAATTTAGTTGCCGAGGCCGTAGGGTCAAGGAAAATAAACCATATAAGTGATAAAAAGGAACTTCAGTGCCTTTTATAGGTTATCTGTCAATTGCTGTCAGTCAGTCAGTCAGACAACTTATGTTCAGTGTTGCAAACCTTCGGACATTGAAGTTATTGTAATGAATAATTAAAATTATGCGTGTTATCTCATATTTCTTCATCGGAATTATTTAATTAGTTCTTCTGGCAGATATTTTTTGTCATTTTACACACAAATTTGCTATTTACAACGGATGTCTGCCCAAATTATCTTATATGTACAATAATTATTATAATGTTGGCAACACTACATTTTATGAAATCTTCCTATAATCTTTAGTGCCGATTTCTGAACTTTAATAACGATTTTTGTGCACTTTAGTGACGATTTCAAATAAAAATATATGTACAACAGAAAATATATATAACAAAAAAGAAAGTATATACATAAAATTATTTACATAACTTATAATAGTTTTCAATTGTATCATTATTTTGTACGGTATCTACACATCTTATTTTTTTATTTAACAATGTACAGAAATGATTAAGTAAAACGATAGTTAATAATTTCGTCACATTTTTTCGTTTCACTGCTGTGCACTTCGCAGATAGAGCAAACGTCCAAATTTTGTGTTAATATGATGGGATTCGAGAGCAAATCTCTTCTTTACTTTTCTCAACTATTCTATATTAGCATATTTACGTAAAACTGTTAAATCAAAAATGCTCTTTATAACAGCAGCACCAAAGAATTGCGTGCATAACTCACAATCATAATTTAACAATTTTTTTAATAAATATTCGGCGACATAGGCTGCAGTTTGAAGATTTATTTGCAATGTGGGTTGCTCAACAAACAAAACATTCAAAAGTTTTACCAATGGTAACTAAAATACAAAAATACCCAAAAGAGAAGAAAGGAAAATTATAAATGAGGTTAACAAAATTGTACAATTTTTTAAAAAATGACATTATGTTATAATTTCACTTTCACACAATATTTAAGAGAATTTTCTTTAAAAATGATAATTTCTTTTATCTTTATTACGTTTAGTAATATTTTATTTTTACTTTATTCACTTGAAGTATGATAGGTGTCGAGTTGTGTCGAAAGCTGGCGTTTGATAAGCAGTTTGAAGTTTATGAAAGTGGTTATAAATTCGTGTTTTATATTGTTATATTTATGATCAAGTTAAAAAATGGAATTTAATATAGAAATTAGGAGGAAACAACTTGAAAATTTAGACCAATTTATAAGTTCATCAAAAGATAGAGTGGATTCCATTTTGGACTACTTAGGATGGAATGCACAAAAAATAGCTGAGGTTAAATTAAAACAAGTTTTCTTCTATCACAAACTTATTCTAGTATATTTTTAGAATCAAAAAGAGATGGTAAAATGTATGATTAATCCATTACATAGAATACCTGCTTCATCTGCTTCTTCTCATATGCAATCTTGCGCTTGGCGTAAAGAAATGTATGATGATAATGATTTACCATTATCAGAACCAAATCCAATTCCTGGCAGTACAATTGTTATTGGTTAGTTAGTTTTCAGTTATATCAAAATTATATTTTTTAACATGTGCTATTTTTTTGTGCAGATGATATGGCAAAAGTTAATGTTTTAAACAATGCTTTAGTCGCTAATCCGCATATGAAAACTGGTAAGTATCACATTTTCTTACAAATATTCTAAAAAAAAAAGATTTTCTTGAAAAAATTTTTAATCATATGAGTGATACAGGCTGAATAGATAAACTGAATAACAATTTGGTCTTTTTCAGGCCAATGTACAATTGAACAAATATTACATATCCTTTTTGTATATCCTTTTATGGTTTGTTAAAAAAAATTCAAACAAAAATTCAGCAAAATCGATAAACTACTTTCAATTTCAAAATATTTCATTCATGGAAATTTTCATCAATAAGGTGTGTACATATTTCCTGAAATATACCAAGTTATTATTGTTTATCAACTATATATCGTAGGCCAGAAAAACCAGATACTTTTTGAAGTTAATGAAATGATCAGTTCATGACGGAGACTTGAGTAAACAAGGACTTAAAGTTCAGTTGCTTAATGAGCATTTAAAAATACGCATCAACGAGTTTTACCCAACGAAAAGATAAGGAAAATTGTTTTGTTTATGATACACTAAAAATGGTTCTGCATGATTCTTCTGAAGGCCAAAAATAGTGTCGCGTAGAAAAGATCATAAAGTATCAAAATGGAAGTAACTCAAGTCACTTACATGAATTGTTTCGAGGCAATTTATTAAATATTACTCAATCTAGTTAAGCAAGAAAAAGTAAATGTGAATTATTTTAGGCTGGAGAAGCACGGAACCTGTGCCTAAAACATCAAATAGATTAACGTCGACATTTAGTTCCGATGAACGCCTTGCGTTATATGATTATACAATAGCATCTACTAAAGGTCCACCTCAGGTGCCAGAGTTCAATATGTAAGAAAAAAAAAACAATTTATGCTGTTATTTATTCACAACTTAATTTTTCAGTGAACCAAAAATAGAAGAAAAACATAATTTAACACCAAGAGAACTTGAAGCCTTAGAACGTGATGCAAAACGAAGAAGAATCAAATATAAATCAAAAAGTGTTCATACAAATCGCAAAAGTGCTACAGAAGTCTTACGTGAAATTATTGATGGTCAGATGGAACAATATGAAGAATGGTTAAACGAACAAGATGATACTACTACAAATTCAAATGTAAAACAAGAAAAAAACGATTCTCCTATTGAACCTATGAGTCCAAGATCTTCCAGAAGTCCAAATTCATATAAAAGTGAGGAAAGCAGACACCGAAACAATAGGAATCATTCTCGAGAACGAACTAGAGACCGCTCTCGAAGCTCAAGTAGAAAAAGAGATAGATATTCTAGATATGATAGTAGAAATGATCGTAAAAACGACTATTCGCGAAGAAAATATGAAGATAGGGAATATGAAAAGAGAAAATATGAGGAACGAGATTTTGACAAAAGAAAATATGAAGAAAAGGATGATAAAAGAAAATACGAGGAGAAGGATTACGATAAAAGAAAATACGAAGAGAAGGATTACGATAAAAGAAAATATGAAGAAAAAGATGAAAAAAGAAAATATGAAGAAAAGGAATATGATAAAAGAAAATATGAATCCCGCGATCCTCGTAGACGTCGGAGGTCCAGTAGCACACATTCAAGAACGAAGTCTGATTATTAAATTAAAGAAATGTTATATCTGCAATTGTATAAACGTAATAAAATATTTCTTTATTAGTAAAACATTGTACTATTTAATAATATATTCTATTTTAATTTAATATTTAATAATAACAATACTGTAATAAGTACAGTGGCGCGTTATAGCTTCATGGGGGCCAAGGCAAATTCTAATTTGGGGGCCCCATGTAAGTACATTGTTTTGCAGGCACTTCACGTCGAAAGTGATTTGGGAAGGCGACAGCTCTGAGCGCCAGAGGTAAACACTGTCAACGGTACAAATATATCATTACCGAAATCTGCTAATAAAAGCAGATTGGCACATCCAGAAATAGGAATAAAAACTTTAGATATATTTTTCCATTGAACCCGAACCGGGTATCAAAATTCCGGTTCAGGGTTCAGCTCCAGTTCAGGTTCAATTTCAGTTCGAAACGTAATCGTAACACTTATAGCCGATCATCGGCGATCGACGTCTTTGTGTCGCTGTATGTGTTGATTGTTCGTAAAAAATGTGTTCATGTTCTTGTCTTGCGTTGTATTAATTATAAATTCCGGCACGCATTTTAAATTATTTCTATATAAAGATTGTTATTCAAAAAACATTAATTCAAATTCATTAGATCGAACCGAACCTGAACCAGGAACAATACCGCAAATTTTATTAATTCTTGAACCAGAAACGCACACGAACCCATTTTTCAAAAAATGAATTAACCTGAACCGAACCCAGTTTTTGGCGAGTTCGATGCCCTGGTAATAAGCCGTGATGGCATATTTATGTAAAACATAATTCTTAATATAACATAAATTGAAAATTATTAAGAAACATATGAAAAAATCATAAATATGTGTTATGTATGACGCTATTTTATTCCACGAAAACAACGGTAGGTACAAAATTATCTAAACAATATTTTATAACTTTCACGAGTTAGATGTGAGATATTTTCAAAATGAGCAGAAAACGAATTTTTGCCTGTAGCTCAAAAATAAATGAAGATAGAAAATACATGTGGCGACTATTAAGCTTTTCTATAAAAGTTGACCGTATAATGTATTTTTTTTGTTCTACCATCGTTAATATTACTCGAAATACCTTAAAAAACAGTGAACATGATACAAGCTGTACTTAAATAATGCCAAATTAATAAATAATTTGTCCAAATAAATTTCTTATATAATTTTTAATTCTTCTAAGGACATTGAAAGATCGTTCTGCTGAAACACTGGATACAGGAACTAACATACATATTTTTAAAATTATATCGTTAGGAAAGGTACATTAATCTTCCATTTCGATATTTTTATATAGTTTATAAAAGAATGGTTTGAGGCCCTCACCAATAGAGGCGTTAAATTTAAATTTTGATTATCTTACTACAATAATGTGTATGAAAAACATTTGTTTGGGGCCCCAGGCAATTGCCCATAGGATAACGCGCCACTGAACTAGTATTAGAACTATAATCGCCGTCAAATAAGTATGGATTGATGCTCAACTTTTTCTCTTCTCCGCACCGTGACCTTGGCCGCTTCTTCATAAATTAGCATCATTGACCCGAAATTGACAACAATATAGAAATCTTTGACGGCAAGTATAGTATTTATAATCTGAGGTTAACGTGAATATCTTCATTATTTGGTCCATTCAGCACCAACGGATGTACAAGAAATCTCTCAACTATTTCAGAAACTGTGTGAAAAATATTCTTCCCGAAATATAATTTGCCTTTTTCTTTCTTAACTGGTAAATTATATACTTTACGGTCATATATTACAGAAAAAGCACACTCAATTTCAAATTTTCTGCTTGGTCTTACAATGAATGAACCATTAGGACGACAATATAAAAATGTGATTGCTTGTTTACGCTCAATATTTTGGAACCAGGGCTGTTTCTTGTAGTCAGCTAAACGAAAAATACATTGAGTATTAATAATATTTAATACACAGGATGGTAAACGGCACAGCCGAAAATAGACTTTAGCATGTAAAATCATCCCGCTTCCCTAATTATCTTTAGATAAAAAAGCCACAAATAAAAGTTGTTGGCATAAAATTCTGCATCTGAATCAACAAATGATAACGATTTATCTGTCAAGCTAGGTTAATTTATTTTTATTATTATTTGTAATTTCTGTTCAAGTGAACAAATATCAATTTAAATTAACAGATAATTGTTAACTAGAACAGAAATTAGAAATAATACCTATTAAACATAAATTACTCTAACATGACAGATAAACCGTTAAGACATTTGTTATTTATTTTGTCTCAATTCCATGGCTATTGCTATTTTTCTGCCGTTACATGGCATACTCCTGCTCTGAAAATACAATTCTTTGCTTTGTTTTTCATGCTGAAAGCGGCTCTTTACAGCACTAGTGCTGCAAAACTTTGTTGCACGCTTCGGTATCCTAGCAATGAATTTTACTTATGAATGTTGTATAGAACATTTGTTGTTGTCATAGATACGCATCACAATTACAAAAATCGACAATAAATGTCAGATTACTTAAAAAAATACTTTATTTTCTTATTATTTTTATCTTACAGGAGTAGAAAAAAATAGTGTGTATAACACGTGTTGAAAGTCCTTTGTCGCTTAGGCTGCAACTTTCGTTTTGGTTCGACAAAGGACTTTCAACACGTTTTATACACACTACTTTTTCATCTGCAAAATAAAAAAATTAGGAAATGAAGAATTATTTTCTTTAAATAATTTAACACAAAATTTCAAGATTTTCTAAGATTACGTGATTCATTTGTCACCAGGAGTATGGAATTTACTTGTCGAGGAAAATAAACCACATGGAATTGGAAAATCACTAAATTTAGAATGAGAAATTATGATATTTGACATCTATGTACATAATTACTAGCTATCATTCTGACGGGCCCCCATATCTGCTTGTCAAGGCCAACAAAGTCACATGACTGCTCGCGCGCTATTATACTTAACGTTTCTTGTATACCTACACTCTACACTAATAATTCTACTTACATCTATTCTTTATATTGAGATTTTTAAATTCATTCTATGAAGATATTTTGTCCTGCTCTTCGAAATGTTTCCAATTCATTGTCTGGATTGACAGTATTTTTGAAGGGTATATGTAATATACCTATAATTTTAAATATTTAACTATTAATACAATAAAAAATAATGTAGGGTATGTACTTCCCAGAAAAAATCTGCAATAATGTCTCTGGATTTTTGACATTGACATTTATCTGTCAGTTACAACCATTTTAATTATTCAATTGGTTTCCATGACATTATTTGGGCTGTGAGATTTATTACAATAGATTATTATATACCATATATTTCTTTATCTCTAGGTCTATAAAAGATTTTTTTAAGAATCTGCTACTTCCGACTATTCAATTATTACCAAACCCTTTTCAGCTTTTCCCAGTAATGTCCGATTGAGAAATACATAGTTAAACAGATATTTAGTATTATAGTTTTTGAGAAATCGTCCTTCCTACCTCTCCACACACATACACGCACATATACATCCTCACACACACACACACACACACACACACACACACACACACACACACACACACACACAGATATCATTGTAAAACTATTAAAATCGGATTGTAGGGACCTTAAAACGTGCTTAATCATTAAAATCTGAATATGCGATTTTTAGCATGAATTCACCTTTCTTAGCGAGAGCTAAAAACAAACCAGAAAATTGTATTTTCAGAGCAGGAGTAGATAAAAATATTTTTTCTTGTTGATTCAGATGCAGAATTTTATGTTCTACAACTTTTATTTGAAGCTTTTTTACCTAAAATAATTAGCGAAGCAAAAAATTGGGAAAGTCTGATATACAATTGATGGACCTACGGGCCATCCCATTTCCATGACGCGAGGCTCGCTAAACCCAGGTAAATGTTCGCCGAGTCACGTGCCGTAAAAAGCCGGCTTTTAATGATTACTACTACTGATTTATTAACGCCTTAATTGTGTGGTGCCCTTACATGTTAAAGTCCTATGTTCGGCTGTATAGATGAAAATATGATGTACTTACGTTCTGATTCATCTACAACATCATATTCCACGTCACTATCGTTCCGAGTGTTAGGAATACTTGGAATATCCGTGAGCGGCAAAAAAGGTGGGGGCCTGGGGAGATCAGGAGCAGGCCTTGTAGTTCTTTTAATAGGAACAACATTTGGCGGTAATGGAAAAGGTGTTTCATCTGGGGGTGGCAAAGGCAATGGTCGTGAAGTCACAGTAGGTTTTGGTATTTCACGTTTCACAGGTTTTGGATTCGATGGAGGTACTTTATATATAGGGCTTAATGGTTCTTCTTCCGACATAGGTTCTACTTCATAAACATTTTCTTCTTCTTCTGGTGGTTCTGCTTCGTATATATTTTCTTCTATTGGAAGAGATCCTGAAAAAGATCCGCTAGAAGGAAACAGCGTAGGCTTGGAAAAACTAGATGGAATCTGTGGAAGAGGAATAGAAGGTTTAGAAAAATAATTACTTTCTGGTGGAGTTGGAATCGGAGGTCGTGTACTAATATCTTTTTGAGCAGTAAGAATTGGTACTGGAGCTCTTTTGGTGTACATAGATGGTTTTGGAGGACATTCAATAGACGGTCTGGGTGGAGTAGGAAGTGTATTACTTTGAAAATGATTTATATTTGAAGGAGAACCTGGTGTTGACTCATCAGATATATCCCATTCGTCATCCTCTGAAAGAGAAAAATCTTGTTCTTGGAAATTCTCTGAGGTTTCTTTATATTCTTGAGAAATTCCTGCAGGATTATTCTGTTGGCTAAATAAATTTTCTAATTTTTCACTTATCGGAGATTTAAATTTTCCTATATTACTGATATTTTTTGCTGGGCCTTGTGCTGTTAAATTCTGAAATTTTGAATCAAAAGAAGGCACTTGTTCCAAATTATTATCGTATTGTACTTCGTCTTCATCTGGATTGTGTATATTTTCCATTTTTGCAGTTGACATAGATTTTTCTTTGGTAATACTAAATGTATTTCGTCGAGGAGGAAGAGAAGTATTTTTATAACTATTTGAAGGCAAAAAAGAATTTGTATCCATGTTATTTTCATGTGCTAATTCTTCTTCCGAGTGAAAATTATGTGTTACTAAATTCCCTACTGTTTCATTTGTCGTTAACTTCATCCCAAGAGTATTTCGTCGGGGAGGAAGTGGCACATTTTTAATATTATTTAAATTTGGTACAGGTGTAGGTACTTCCGGTTCTATGGAGGACACTGGAGGATTATTTTGCTGACCGAATAAATTTTCTAATCTGTCAGCTATTGCAGATTTTACTTTTCCAGTTTTAACCGTACTATTTATTAATGGAGTTTCACTTGCTCTAGAAAAAGATTTTTTTGAAAGAATTGGTGGTTTCGATGGCATCATCGGTTTAGAAGTAGTCTGAGGAGACTTATTTGGAAATTGGATATTGTCAATTTTGTGAGAATAATTTTCTTCCCTAGTCGGTGGAGGAGGTTTTAATTTTGGTTTATTTTCGAACATTTCCGATCTCCGAGAAATGGTTGGAGAATTATTTTGTTGTCCATGTAAATTTGATAATTTTTGTGATACCACAGGATTTGCTTTGCCAGTATTATTGGTTTGATTACTTGGCGTATTTTGAGGAATGAAATTTGCTGGGGTGTCTTTAGCTTGTTGAATACAAGACCATAATCTTTTTACTTGTATATTTGTTAATATATTTTTCCAAAATACAAGTTGAGTTTCATTTAAATTCTAAAAAATATATTTGTGTTACTTTCCTCTTTATACAGGTATTTCTTTAGAATTACATTTGTTTTTAAAGTAATTAAAACTTATATACATACCAAAAATGAATCACCATCTATATCTTTTTTTCGAATTGCTTCGCAACATTCTCCTAATCCATTCTAAAATACAAGATATAAATTAATAAAAAACACAAGTGTTTTAAATAAAGTAACGCACTAGTTCTAAAACATTTATTAACTGTTCAGTATTCCACTTTCGAATTTCTTCAAGTAGTTTAATATTTTTTTGCGATCCCATTTTTGTATGAGTAATAACAAAAACGGAAACTGCTATACAATTATGTGGTATGTTATCAAATATGCACTATCTAATCTATTTTTTTTTTATTTTCCTTCTTCTGTGTTTGCCCATGATGCATATATGGGACTATTTTAAAATGACGTAAAATAATACATAATTCCTTTCAATTTTACTGCCAAACATAATAAGACTTTAAAATGTAAAATAATACTTTTGTAATTTCCTGCTTCTCTTAGGTAAAAAAACTTCTAATAAAATTTGTAGAGCATAAAATTCTGCATTTGAATCAATAAGCAAAATTATTTTTACGAGGGTGGAACTACATTTTATTTTTCAACATAGCCCTCTCTGATGTCAACACACTTGGTCCAACGTTTTCCTAACTTTTCGATTCCCTCCCGAAAATGGTTTTCTTTGAGGTCCTCAAAATAAGCATTGACTGCTTCGATGGCTTCTTCATTGGATCGAAATCTCTTTTCAGCGAGGAACGTTTTAAGTTTCGGGAAAAGATGAAAGACCGAGGGAACCAAATCGGGCGAGTACGGTGGATGAGGGGGGGGGGGGCGATTTCAAACCTCAGTTCGGTCAATTTTTGTTGAGCAATACGACTTGAATGAGCTGGCGCATTGTCGTGGTGAAACAATATATTGTTTGCCATTCCCGGACTTTTTTCTTGAATTGCTGCTTTCAGCTTGTCTAAAAGTGTGGCGTAGTATTGTCCAATTACAGTTTTTCCTTCATTAAGATAATCAATTAGTAGAATGCCTTTGGCGTCCCAAAAGACTGACGCCATCATCTTTCCTGCCGATTGTACTGACTTCGCTTTCTTCGGGGCCCACTCACCATGTCCAACCTACGTTTTCGACTGAATTTTCGTGTCTGGAGTTTAGTGGTGTATCCAAGTTACATACATAGTTATGGAACGTCTTTTAAAATCAATCGCATTTTTCTTAAACAACTCCAAATTTTCGGCTCAATACGCCTTTGCTCCGAACCCGAACTAAGCAAATGCGGCACCCACCAGGCGCACATTTTTCCCATGCCCAGCTCATTATGAAAAATATGAACTACACGTTCATAAGAGATCCCTATGGCTTCTTCAATCTCTCGCACTTTCATTCAGCGATCTTCCAGAACCATATCTTTTTTTTATTCACTATTTTCACTATAAGAATTGGAGTATTAAATAAATCAGAATATTTATTTAAAATTCTTGTTTTTTTAATATAATTGTGAAGATTGATTGAAACAATAAATAAATAGATATAAATGATAATTACTGATGTAAATTTATGTAAATGATCGAATGTGATTTAAATTCGCGCGGGGAATTTTTGGCCTAAATATGGGTTAATCTTCAATCTCTACGCCACTGGCCACTAATTTTTATAAAATATGTAGATATATATATGTATATATATATATATATATATATATATATATATATATATATATATATATATATATATATATATATATATCTTTTAAAAACCTATTAATTGTAAATTAATATTGTATATATGTAACAAACCAAATAATGAATTGTATATTATGACTTATGTATTGATCCAAATTTAATTTTGTTACTAATTTCAGGGAAGATATTGCGTATGCGCTGTACTGTCAAAACTCAGGTGACAGTAAAGATGTCACAAGTACGCGATAAAATAAATTAATTCGTCCTTTAATTATGAGGAAGTATATTAACAAGTAATTGTTAATATAATATTTAATCATGAATTTACATCAAATTGTAAGCGGTGCTTGTAATGCAGGCGATAAATGTTTTGCTGTTGGAAGTGTAGAAGGTGTTCCTTTTACCGTACGTAAAAACAATAATAATATGTCACAAAAACATTTCCTACTCCTTATTTTTATAGGCATATGCTGCTGGCTCAAATATAGTTATTCTTGCATCTACTTTTGAGCGTGTTCAAATAATCCCTGGAGCAATTCATGATTATATTCGAATAAGTTCTGTTGATTGCTCTAGCGATACTGGTAAAATTGCAGCTGCTTATGATAATACTGTTTGTATTTTTGAACCTACGCCTCTTATTCATAACAGCTCAACACACGTATGTTTATTCAAATAATATTAATATTAAATAGTTTACATAAAAAATTGAATAATTAGGGTCTCGATTACCGTTGGGTGCAAACTGGTAGTTTAACAACAGATTCACCAGTTAGAGCTTTGAGCTGGAATTTGGAAGGTACAAGGTTGCTGACTGCTGGATCTCAAGTCCAGCTCTGGCATTTAAATCAGCAACAACCTGACAAAGAGCCGGTTACCTTTACTTTAGGTGGAGGTGAAACGGGAGATTATACTGGTTTAGGGGATCAAAGTCCAGATTCACAAGGTATTTTAAAATCTTATCTCTTTTGTATAACAATATACTATCTGTTAATAATAGGGGAGTATCATATTTTTTTTAAATTAACATGAACAAATATGAGATGCGTATTTTTTTATTTTTTCTATAAAGTATCATCTACTGCGAAAAAAACTAATTAAATATTAAACACCACCGGAAGTGCGGCCCTAGAAGCCTAGAATATGCATGTGATTGTAGCAGCAAGCGTTAGCGATTAAACAGAGATAGTCACATCTGTCATATGTCATTCAAAGTGTCAGTTTACTGACTATTTAACACTTTATTATGAATCATTGTGCATTCCACGATACTCTTATTCGAAATTTTTGTTGCCACAAGAAATGAAGGGGGTGATTTATGAACATTAGAACGATACGTGTGTCCCCTTTTTATATTTACTATTAGGCTACTTATACGATATACTTTCAGTATACACTATCGAAACAATTAAATTTCACTTAGTGATACTCACCTATTAAACATTTTATATAGGGGTGACACTGAAAAACGGGCCATTCAAAATAACTTTTTTATTTATAATTAATGTTTAATTCTCTGTACATATTTGTAAACTATAAAAAAATCCTTTTGAATCATGATTTAAAAATTATATCAAGAAAATAACTTGAATAATATAAACACCATCTAGCGTCAAATGTCATATACAGACCAATGCAAACTAACTTATTTTATTTTAAAAATAATCTACAGTCAAGTGTTATAGTCAGCATATTAAAAATGGATCATACAGAAGTAAAAAAAATGTTCTTAGTAACATATGAAGTATTACTTAAAACAAATGTTTTATGTAACATATTTTCTTTGTTTTCAAAAGTATGGTGGGTAGGTTTGTAGGAAAATCATATTTCCTTTGATACTACAAACTCCACTTTGATAAATTTCTATACTCGAAAACCTATTGCCTTCAGCCATTTTTAAATTTGCTCTGAAATAAATCCTTGTTATCACTTAAAAAGGACGATTCAGAAGGGAAAGGGGAAGGTTTTCTAGTGATCAGAAAATGAGAAAGTGGGAATAACGAATAGGAAACGAAACAACATACAGCAAAATTCACGGGTGATGGCGAAGCTCCGCGCATACTAGACCACGCCTTCCTTAAGCACGATTGGTGCGAAAAATGTCAGTAGCGTGCTCCATATTTAACAAATAGAGTTTAAACATAAAAATGAATAATGTTGCACTTCAATATAATAAACAAAATTGAAGTTAATAACAATAAAAATAAAATATGGGCACGTAATAAATGATAGATTACAATAATAATACTAATTTATTAACATAAAAACGCGTGCAAGTCTACAAAAAAAGAGGTACAACAAATTAACTCAATAAAAAAGAAAACAATATGTATATACAATATTGTTTTTTCTTATTATTTTCTTTTTGAGTTTCTAAATTTTCCAGTTTAAGTTTAATTTTTTTTGTTGTACCTGCAATACTTTCAAGTTACCTTTAAAGTATGTTTCTGTTCTACACAACGTGCGGCAAAACCAATACTAAATTTGTTATTATTTATGGACTTTTGATGTTATAAAATTCTTTGTTTAAATTATCGGCATGTATCAAATTGAATGTGACCCTTGTAATGGCCAAAGCGGAAAGTAATTCACACCAGGAATTAAAGAACATCAAAAGTCCATACTTGTTAAAATATATTCACCAAGACCAACCAGAAATTCAATTCAGTATATGGATATTGAAATATTAGTTAACAATGCTACGCCACTGACTCGAAACTAATTTTGTGCTTAGCCATCTGGAGTAGGGATAAGGCCGCAGTTTGATCTTCTGCGCATATCTTCTCGCCATCACATTTGGCGTTTGCTGTATTTCTTCTTAATCATGATCACTTTGATGCTTTAGATTGCGAATCACGAGAATTAAAAAATAATTATAAATAAAAAAGTTATTTTGAGTGGCACGTTTTTCAGTGTTACCTGTATATTTCTTTTGATATAAATATTGAAATATACGATTTTTTAAGATAACAACAGCGTCAATGAAAACTGGCAATGCGTTTGGAAAGCAAGTACTGCAACGCCAGTCCAGCATATGGCATTCAGTCCAGATGGGACTTTGTTTGCCACTTGCGGTAATAATGACAGATTAGTAAAAATATGGTATGAAAATAAACATTGTAAGTTTTTTCTACTATATACTATCATCAAATTAAAAATAACGCAAACATATTTTAGTCCTGTTTACTTCGAAAAGTATAGAAGGTCCTGTTGAACTTCAATATGGATTTGTGTATATTGCTCATCCAAGAGCCGTTACGCATTTATCTTGGCGAACTACCAGTAAATATATGCCGAAAGGGTCTGTTTCTAATATGTTGGTAACATCATGTAAAGATAACATCTGTAGATTGTGGGTTGAAACTGTTTTGCCTGAAGATGGTTTAGTTAATTTAAGTCAGTTGGATCCTCAAGGAAACCATCCTAAATTTAGAACTAATCGACATAAACATCGGTTCATGCAAAGATTGAAACATATGAAGTAATAATATCCATAACATTTAATAGAATATTAATATTTTTATATAATATTTTTAGAACTTGTTTCCATATTCGCAGACATGCTAAACACCAAGCACAAGGAATGGGTCCATCGCAACCAATTCCTACTTTACCCTCGACTTACAGTGTTCATGATTTTCATTCTTATGGTTATCATGGAACAGGAGTAACTCCAGGCCTTCACTTCCATTTAGCTGCTTCAGTTAATGCAGAAACGGACATTCCATTAGTCCCAAGTATTTCATTCTGTAACCCTAAACCAGCGTTTGTCTTACATTGGCTCGACAATAAAGAGATGCAATTTAGTATGAGGGCGGAATCATTACTGGAAGAACTTACAAAGTAACTAAATTATACATGGGAGATCAGTTTTTCCTTGCGCAAAAGTTCCCAAATTATTTTAGACAAAAATACTTCTAAATTCTTATTTATCTTCTTATTCAATAATCATTTTGTTTTTAATTTAAATTTTTATAAAAGTTACTTTTTATAATATTAGCCCGGGGCTGACGAGAAGAAAGTAAAAGTACAATTATTTTAAAGAAAAATATTAGAATTAAAATTCAATTATTTGGACAATTTTCTGAAAGAATTTCGAAAGATTCAAAAAGAAAAGCGTGATGGAAGTCAGAGACCACACGGTGGCCATAGGACTCGTAGTCTTTTGGAGCATCAATTTTTATAAGGTTGCCGTCTACTGCCCCGCAAACCAATGGCATCCCTGATAATCCACTGAAGTCCCTAATAACTTTACCAATATCATCACCATACGGCCAACATATATTATCTTTTAATAAAGTGTCGTTGATAGAATGCACCACTCTTTTTATGTTTCTACAAACTGTTTCATTAGATACACCATGCATGTCTCCTATACAATTATATTGCATACCCCTCCCTAGCCAATGTAACGTAATTAAAAGCAGTTCTTTGGGAGATAATGAATGGTTTCTCTTTGTTTTATATTCTAGTACATAATTTATTTTGTCCATGACGTTCCCAAATTTTTCGAAATTAAGCCTAAACCTTTCGTTAAATTCATTTGTGTTTTCCAAATTTTGATAAGAAAGTCTTTGCCGAAATATTCTAGGTCTTCTTACTATACTGTCTTCGTCACTTGTGTCTGAATCAAGCATTTTTATTCGTATCGCCAATTTTCACTACAATTACATACACAATATTCACTAATATATTGTTTTATTACTGTCAATGCGCTAATATTATTAGTTTGTTTTTATTAGAATAATTTATTAGTCGTTTTATTTTATGAAACAAATTCCGTTTTTTACTAATAAAATTAGTTAATATTTTGTTGTTCTACACTAATAACTAATATTATAAGTTAATGTTTTTATGAAACAAAAAATAATATTAACTAATATTATTAGACTTTCACTAATATTATTAGTCTAATAATTTTTATGAAACAGGCCCCTGATTCTAAAAAAAAACATACACAAATGTCACTTTGTGACATATTTTACCCGTCCAAAACGCTATGATTAAGTTGTTCGCATTGAAAATGGATAATTATTCACACGAAAAAAAAAAGTAACAAATTAGTAAGAACTATTCATTTGATGCAATTCATATTTTATAATTTCTGACATATAAAATATCATTACATTTGTTTGTGATTTTATTTCAATTAGTGCTGTGAGGATCCGACAAAATTTGGATCCGAGAACCCGGATTTCAAAATATCCGGATCCTCGAATATCCGAAAATTTAATTCGAATTTGGATCCGGATCCAAATCAGGATTCGGATCTGGACTTGGATCTGAATTCGATGTTTTGTTTACGGATCCGGGTCCAAATTTTTATTCTGGATCCAATACTTCATTTTGAATATGAAAGCTGTTTATCTTTACAGCGGTCTGTAAACACTAGTAAACAAACCCCTTTAAAATAGCGAGGTAGTTTGTGCAAATGTAAAGAAAAAAGGAGTTTATACTTTTACAGAGTACAAATTCCTTTTTCTTTATATTTGTACAAACCACCTGTCTATTTTATAGGATATTATAAATTGTATTACTGTTTGTTTCTTGGTGTTTACAGATCGCTGTAAAGATAAGCAGACCCACATTAACGGTTTGAAGTTTGAATTTGAACTCAATTCCAGATGTTAGCCTTCATATTCAAAATGAAGAATGGATCCAGAATTAAAATTTGGATCAGGATCCGTAAACGAAATATCGAATCCGGATCCAAATTGGAATTAAATTTTCGGATATCCGCTGCAATATCCGAACGTCGGATATCCGAGGATCCGGATATTTTGAAATTCTGCTTCTCGGATCCAAGTTTTATCGGATCCTCACAGCACTAAATTGCTTTCCCGGCTATGCCCAACATTCGCTTCTAACTTTTACGCAAAGAAAAACTGATTTCCTATGTTAAACGCATATGGGCATATGGCCAGTTTTTTAATTAACACCTGTATGTTTTCATTTCAATGTTAATGCAATTTTAGACGTATAATTGACCATCCAGATTCTGAAGAAAATCAAGAAGAAGTTGAACCTCAAGGATCAGACAGTTTGGATGTGAAAATTGAAGGCCTGTTGAGAGACTGGCATCAAAGCCCTGATTTACTATTTAGTATCCATCCTGTAGATGGTAGCTTCCTAATATGGTAATAAATATTAAAATAAAACAAATAAAATAATGATTTATTCTTATATTTAGGGTAGTAGAATGGCTAGATGAATACCATCCTGGTTCATTCCGCCAAGCACAAGTTTCATTTTCTACTCGCATTCCTTCAGCGTTTCCATTAGGCGATTCTCTGAGCATGTCAACTACTGTAAGCCTTTATAGTACAGCGAACAATCTTCGTCACGTTGTTAGAGATGTAGCTAAAGAAGGAGGCATTTTACCAGCAGTCAAAGAAGAAGATTCTGCTAGTCACATTGCAAGTTCTACAAGTGGGGAACAACAAGAAACCCATTGTGCTGATGAATTCCAAGAAAATTCACCCGTAGTATCTCTCGTAACAAAGCATGATAACGGAACATTGAATTTGTGGCAACTAACATTCGCAGATAGAAGCAAATTCTCTCAAGTTCTTAATATCGGCCATAAAAGCCGAGCGTCTGGTCATAGATTCAGAGTTAATGATATTACTTGTCATCCAGTTCTACCATTACTTCTTACTACAAGTCATCATAATCTTGTTGAACAAAGTTCTTCCCAGAGTAATCATGGTTTCTGCAGCGAGTTAATTCTGTGGAGGGTAGATGCAGTCGGTCCTTTATCCAAATCTGGAGGAATTTGTGAACTAGCAAGAATCAATTCACCAGAACCGTCTGCGTTTAGTAATGTAGCTTGGATTCCGACTTTACTTCCAAGTAGTACGTTAGGAAACTTGTCTAACTCACCTAGTGCTTGTTTTGTCGCTTCAGATGGTCGTTGTTTGAGAGTTTTTCAAGCGGTTATCGACGCCCGTACTTTACTATCAGATGTTTCTTTTAAAGAAAGTAGGATGATGGATTCAACGGAAAGTTTAACTTCAGATATGACTTCTATAAATGAAAACAGCTTATTAGAAAAAATTAATATTGTATCTCAACAAAGTACGTCTAGACCGGGTTGTATTATACAACTAGAAACAATTTCAGAAGCTATTCAATGGCAAAATACTCAGTTTCTACATGTTTATCAAGAACAACTGATTACTGGTCAGAGAAATAATCCGAGGCATATGGCTGGAGATGATGCTATGGTTGATCTTCAACAAAGCATGGTATTTGAACAACCGTTTTACATATTATTACTGGAACGCACAGATCAAAACACTATAATCCATATGTGGAAACTAACTATAGCTTCAACTGAAACTGAATTATCCTTAACTGGAAGTCAGATGTACGTTCCTGATTCAAATTTGTGTCAGGATGATGCAGATCTTTCTAGAAAAAACAGTGTGGAGTCTTTACCTAGAAATCATTTCAGAATTAGCCCTCATATGAGTATTACAACTAACAGAATTCTTAAGCAAGTGCTACCACTTCCAGATGGGGTAGAAATAGTCCATGCCACACCATCTGCAGGACATTTAAGCTCTGCGTCTATATATCCAGCTTGTTTAGCTCCTTACTGTTTTACAACAGCATGTTCTGATGGTTCTATAAGATTTTGGACTATAGTAGATAATCCTGACAAAAATAATCCTTCCAAATCGGAAGTAACTTTCATAGATGATGATGGGGAACTTGTAAATCCAGATAAAATGTGGGCGGAATGGAGATTAGTAAAAGATTCAACAATTTACATAGACGGACAGGTTTTGAATATTTCTGTAGCTTATTCTGGAAGACTAGCATGTGCTTATAAATATGGAAAAAGTTTCACTAGACCCGGCAAAAATGATCAAGATTCAAGATATGTTAATTTATGTGTTGCTATATATGAATGCGAATCAACTGGAGGGAGTGAATGGATATTAGAAGATACTATTCATCTGAAAAACATCCATTTGCCGCGAATTCAACTAAACAGACATCTTGACTTAAGTTATTTATATGATTCAAGGACCTTGCAAAAGAAACAACGTTTAAATCAAGTATTACAAACTTTTACTAATGATGAGCGACAAAATAATTTAACTGAACCTAATAAATCAACGTTATTAGCAGTGCCAAGTTTCAGTACTTTACAATCTTTAAGAAAATCCATTTCAGAGAATGGAAATATTTGTCCTATAACTCAAAAACATATTGTCCAGCTTGACTGGGTTTCAAATGAAGACGGTTCTCATATATTAACAGTAGCTTGCGGAAGTAAAATAATGCTTTTTACACCACTCTCTACCGATTTAGCCCAAGCAAACGTCAAAGCTATGAAAGAATCCATCAATATTAATCGTCCAGTATTACGTAAAGCCAGTTCACTAGCTCAACCCCTATTCGTAGATGATTTCCGTTGGATGACTCTAAGAAAAATAGAATTAGAAACAGCAGATGGTCTCCCAGCGCTTCCTATGCAAATAAGTTGGGTGAGAGATGGTATCCTAGTAGTTGGAATGGATTCAGAAATGCATGTTTACACCCAATGGAAACCACAAAACCCTTCCACAAAATCAATTGGAAACCAAGAACAAGAGCAGAAAAATGTACGTGATATTGATCTCCGTACATTAACCCAAGAAAATCAAAGAAAACTTACTTCAATTCCTACAAGAATCAGTTCGGTTAATTTGCAAATTCTGGACAGGAAACGAGTTAACAAAGAAGTTAATCTTGATTATATGCCTGATTATGGATTATTCGAAGCCTCTAGGATTGCCTGTCCAGTTTTACCGCAATATCATCCGAAACAGTTAATGGAATTGTTGAATTCTGGAAAGATCAGATGGGTGAAAGCTATTTTGGCACATTTAGTAAAATGTATTGGTGGAAATCAAGATTGTTCGGAAGATATGCAAGGCTGGGCTAGAGCTAGGACTTTATCTGTTAGTTATCCTGCGGGAAGCCCGGAACATAGAGCCAGTATTGGAGAAGTTACTTTGGATTATGCTGAAATTAATAACATTCCACCTTTGCCGCTATGGACTTTGTTAGCTGCTGATAAGGAAACACCTGGTAAGACAATTTCAGATTGTAATAGTCTAGTCAATGCAGACCAAAAAAGACCTTTGCCTTACAAAAGGTGGGATGGTTCTGATTTTAATATGTTGTTTAGGTTGGTACTCTGATGTAAAATTCAAGTTTTCGACCTTGGGGAGGGTCGGCGCGAGTCGCAATTTTTGATTAAAGGAGCATAAAATGTAAAAAAAAATCATTTAAATTTTAAAATTTTATAAAAGTTACTTTATATAATATTACCCCTGATACTGACATATTTTACCCGTCCAAAACGCTAAGATTAAGTTGTTCGTATTGAAAATGGATAATTATACACACGAAAAAAAAGTAACAAATGAGTTACAACTACTCATTTGTTGTGATTTTATTTCAATTAGTGTTGTGAGATCCGAGAACCCGGATGTCAAAATATCCAGATCTAGTCCGCGAGCCAGCAACAGATTTTCATGACCAAGTTTCTCTCGGGCGATAACTTGTAAAATGCTTCAGAGAGTTGTATTATGAAGCTCCGTGAACGTCAGCTGTTGTTCGGTGGGTGGGTTAAGCAGCGGTAGCCTCCCATGCACGTTGAAAAAAAAAGAATTTTAATCATTTCCTCCCGATTGAAAATTTATCACATTATAGCTAATCCAATATCTTAAAGAAAAAAAAAGTCAGCTGACTATAAAGTGGTGTATAATACGTCAGCTGGTCACACGAACATGATAAAAAAATATATATTTCTTCTGAATTGAAAATTTATCAGATGACAGTTTATATGATATTGTGAATAAATAAACATGTCAGCTGGCTATATCTCGGTGGGAAGATTGTCAGCTTATGCTCTGAAGGGTGTAACGCAGGAGCCAGACAGGAGCATCTATCGCCTATTTAAATGCACAAGTTTTAATAAATTATCAATTAATTAATTTGCTTATCACGGTATTCCCTCATTTATTTATTTCTATTTTTATCAATTCGAAAGTATAAAGAATATTGATTTATTCGAAACATTACAAAAAGATTATATCTTTCAGTTAGAGCATGAAGCATAATGTCGAATAACTTTAGATACGTCATTTCCTCCCGGATAAAAAATTTGTAAACTGATAGTTAATATGATCCTGTAAGTAATAAAAAAAATCAGCTAGCAATATGCCGAGGGAAAACTCGTCAGCTGGTGCATTTAAATAGGCGATAGATGCTCCTGTCTGGCTCCTGCGTTACACCCTTCAGAGCATAAGCTGACAATCTTCCTACCGAGATATAGCCAGCTGACATGTTTATTTATTCACAATATCATATAAACTGTCATCTGATAAATTTTCAATTGAGAAGAAATGACTGAACATATATATTTTTTTATCATGTTCGTGTGACCAGCTGACGTATTATACACCACTTTATAGTCAGCTGACTTTTTTTTTCTTTAAAATATTGGATTAGCTATAATTTGATAAATTTTCAATCGGGAGGAAATGATTAAAATTCTTTTTTTTTTTTCAACGTGCGTGGGAGGCTACCGCTGCTTAACCCACCCACCGAACCGCAGCTGACGTTCACGGAGCTTCATGATACAACTCTCTGAAGCATTTTACAAGTTATCGCCCGAGAGGAAATGATTGACCAAATTTGTACCCTGGCTCGCGGACTAATCCTCGGATATCCGAAAATTTAATTCGAATTAGATCCGAATCTGGAATTGTATCCGGATCTGAACTTGGATCCGGATTCGATATTTTGTTTACGGATCCGGATCCGGATCTGGACTTGGATCTGAATCCGGATTCGATGTTTTGTTTAAGGATCCGGATCCAAATTCTAATTCTGGATCCGATTTTTTATTTTGAAAGTGAAGGCTAACATCTGGAACTGAGTTGAAATTCAAACTTCAAACCGTTACAGTTGGTCTGTAAACACTAGTAAACAAACATTTTATAATACCCCTCTAAAATAGCCAGGTATTTTGTGCAAATGTAAAGAAAAAAGGAATTTATACTTTCACAAAGTCCTATTTAGTAAATTGTGAATAAAAAAATCAAATTTGTATTATTTTTATTACACATATACTCATATTCGAATCTTAAGATCCGATACTCAAATCCGTTTCCAAGATTCGATATTCGGATCCGGATTCAAGATCCGATATTCAGATTTGGATCCAAATTCCAATACTCAGATGCGGATCCAAAATCCGATGGTCAGATCCGGATCCAAAATCCGAAACTCTGGTCTGATCCACAATACACAACGTTTAACTATAATAATTTTAATGGAACAGAAGTGAAAAACAGAAAATTTCTGAATTGTACTTAATATAAGCTATAGAAAAAGACGACATAACCAATCATGAAGCAGCACAATGTATTTTTTAAAGTTTTGACTTAAAAGATAGCTTAAGTCTTCGTCTTGTTGATCATCGTCACTGCAACATAAATAGGAAAACCTATTAGATTAAACATTAAATATCTAATATTGTTTATTATTTGAATAATTTAAATTTCATAAATTGTTATTCTGGTTATATATTTCATCGTAGGTAAAAATGTAAGAACTCTTTTTTGTAGAAAAAAATACGAGCTTTAATTTTGCATTCTTGTAAAATTTTGATACGAGCCACTGTTTTTGAGAAAATTGCTAAAACACTTTCTGCTCCTTTAATCAAAGATGGTGACTCGCACCGACCCTTCCCAAGGCCGAAAACTTGAATTTTAATCAGAGTCCCGATCTAGACAACATATATTAACATCAGAACTACCTCACCTTTTGCAAAGTAAAAACCTCTATTGACTGGACTATAAATAAACTAATAATAAAATATTATATAGTTACACAAGAAGAAAAGAAAGATTACGATGAACTATTTGATGGAAATACGTATGTTGAAGAATCTCTCGATTCTTTACTAGAAGATCAAGAATCAGTCAAACGTCATGAACGTAGACCATCTGAAAGAAATATTGGTATTGCTCACTTTACTCCTAGACAAGGTAATCTTGTAATTTAAATAAATGTTCCGACATAACAATTATTTTAATTCTTAGGAAGAGTATTGTCTCGTCTTTTGACTCATACCCATTTACCTGGTCTGTCAAGTTTAGATCAAATGCATTTGCTAGCTCTTGCCGATACTGTATCAACTTGTGATACTGATCTAGCTGAAAAATTCGCCATAGATGCTGCTAAAACAGCTCTTGCAAAAGAAAATCTTATTGGTCAATCTGATCAAATTATAACTGAATCGTTAGATGATTGTGGTTTAAGATTCTTACTAGCAATGAAACATTATAGTTACTTGTTGAGATGTTTGCCTTTAGCTCAAAGAGCACATTTCCAAAAGCAGGGAGTAGGAACTAATAATTTAGCTTGGGCTTACCATTCAGAAAGCCAGGAAGAACTTTTAGGGTAAATATGATATACCGTATTGGCCATAAAGATAGCAACGTTTAAATTTCGATTCAGAGCAATAAATGATTACAAACGCAAGAAGATGATTATATTTCACATTAAAAAAATATTTTTAATTGTATATTTAATTGATCTCTGGACCGAATCTGAATTTAAACCGGATTAAATTCGATTCAGGTTTATTGACCTTGACAAATAAATGTTTGCTTTGGGTTCTGGTTCATCAAAAATTCGGGTTTTCGGTTCAGTTTCAGGTCCCTGTATATAATTTTTTGTACTTGTGCTTTGAACCAAAATTCGAACCCAAAACAGATAAACCGTTATAATTTTCTTTTTCTTGAACCGACACTGAATTTGAACCAACATTTATTTCTTGAACCTGAACCATAAATACGTTTCGGTTCAGGTCCCTTATACAAATTCATATTTTTTAAACAATTACATGATATACAGTAAAAAATTTGAAAGATGTCCAATCTAGGTCATCTGTATCATGAACGAATTAACAAATTGGCATACATTTATCTCTTTCCTTTCCAAAGCCTATACGATAAGGATAGATATAACACGCTTGTCTTTCAAAAACTCATATTGTTTTGACTAAGCTAGGACATTCCACTTTAAAACGATGCTCGTTGTTGATAATACTTTCGCTGTAACGTAAGTTTACTTATTAATTCAGATACATTACCTTAATTCATAGCCGTACGAATAACGTTATTTTGTGTCAGAGTTACTGACATTGACAATGTGTCAGTATCTTATTTTTCACATATTTGGTTTTATATTTGCTAATAAACTTACTAGTTGACTTATTTTTGAATTTTGAATGCTTTTATTGTAACATATATTTTTATAATAATAAAATAACAGTAGCATCTTATGTATCCTCATAAAAACTAAGTAAACGACACTACTGAATTTGTCATAATGCGTGGAGCAAAAATCTGTATTCATTATTCATACAATTTGTAGACGACCTTGATTGGACATCTTTCAAAAATTTTACTGTACATGTTGAAAATCAGAAAATAAGTAAATGAAAATGGTCCAGACAAAAATCAAAGTTTTACAAATTAAATAAATTTTATAAATTCAATATAAGTTATTTTAACACAGAATAAACTAGGTGCACGGGAACATTAATCTAATCCTATAATTTATTTCTAAAATTCCCCTTCTTCCTTGAGAGTAAATTGAATTTTTTTTAAAGTTGCTATCTTATGGCCAAGACTGTACATAGTTATTAAATATTGAAATATGTTTATGATCTTTTTATAGATTGATTCCAAGTTACGCTAAAGGCCAACCGACTTGGCATTGTCTAAGAGAATTAGGAGTAGGATGGTGGATAAGAAATATTACACTTTTGAAACATTGTGTTCAAGTTTTAGCTAAGGCTGCATATCAAGTTAAACAAGATCCTTTAGATGCAGCACTTTATTATCTTGCTATGAACAAAAAGAGTTTACTTTGGGGCTTATTCAGATCTAAAAGAGATGAAAAAATGACTCAATTCTTTGCAAATAATTTTAGCGAAGAAAGATGGCGTAAAGCAGCACTGAAAAACGCTTTTGCTTTGTTGGGTAAACAACGATTTGATCATGCAGCTGCATTCTTTTTATTAGCTGGCGCTTTAAGAGATGCCGTAGAGGTAAAATTATAAAAAAAACATGTATTATAATATATTAATCATTTTGTTCCTTAAGGTGTGTTTGAACAAGTTAAATGACTTGCAGCTAGCAATTATTATAGTCCGACTATACGAAGGCGAATCAGCTAGTTTGAAACGTTTATTGTATGAAGAAATTCTTGGTTGTGATGCAGAAGGAAACAATCAAGATATAACTAAAGCCCATCCGGACCCATTCTTAAGATCCATGGCACTTTGGACGCTAAAGGAGCACCAATCTTCTTTGAGTACATTACTGATTGGTAACGCTGGCAGTCAACATCCAGCTAACGAGGATGATTCCCGGAGTTGCGACAATCAGGCTGATCCAAATGTTTTCAATTTCTACGTTTATCTTCGCACACATCCTTTGCTTGTTCGTCAACAAATTGCAAGTTCTCAGAGAAAGACTTGGTTGCCTGGCAGTCAAACACAAGTTATTATGGAAGACTCAATTACGCCTACAGAACGACAATTGTATTTTACAACAGCACATGGACATTTCCGTGCTGGTTGTCCTGCTTTAGCTTTAGAAGTTCTGTCGAAACTTCCACAAAGAGTTGCTGACCTTGGAAAACAGCTCACGCCTCGTAAGATTACTCACTAATTTTATACAGCGTGTCCACTATGTATGGAATATAGTATATATCTCGGTAAATAACGACAGTATAGTTTGGTTCACGAAAGTTGACAATTCAAGGTCATTTTCAAACCATCTGGTATAATATTACTTGCAAATAACTTCACTACATTCTATACACATAGGCGTGCACCAGGTATAAAATTTTGGATACATTTTAATCATTCAAAATTAAATGTTAAACGTCTACACATTTTCAAAGATATATTTTATTTTAATGAACATAAAGGTACAACACCTATGTATAATTACAAAAATACTGAAAACAATGATATAAATACATATTTTGAAAATAAGTAACAAAATACTTACTGTTAGCATACATTTCATATATTATTCTTCTAATTGCATCGGTGTTAAAAGTATCAAGATCAGCTGTTGCAGTTGATTTTCTGGGTCGTTTTTTTTCCAGAAGAAGTTAATTGTTCTTCATTTTCGATATTATTAACACGTTTTAATACCGTGTTTACTGTGGTTTCAGATATTTGTAGCGCATCTGCTGTACACTAAAATAAAATACTTGCTAAATCTCATTAATTAATCATGAAACCTTTTTTGTCTAGCAATTTCAATTTTCAAAGAAATTAAAAAAATATTCACATAATATATTACCTGCTGCATCTGATGAAGATCTTATAATGGTCCATTATTTTTTGTTTCCCGTTGAAAATATTCGTGTTCATTATGCACAAATTGAAGAGCTTACCTTCGCAAAGTTTTTCCTTCTCCCCCATGATTATGTTCAATTACATCGCGGAACAAAATTAGAAACTTATTCGTTGATTTTGATTAAACGTCAAATCGTGCGTCAAATTCAAAAAACAAACTCCGCCACTGGATTTGCTTTAACGTAGAGGGCAGTTCAATAGATAATTGCATACCAGCAACTCATCGACATACGTTCCTATTATTTTTAGTGTGTTAGAGAGCAATGTGAATATGGAACGTATATCTGTCATATAGCATAAATCACGTAGACATACGTCAAATAATCTATCTCTTTCTAATACATAATGTTGCTATACTACCGCTATATAAAATGTTGTTTATTCTTTCTTCGAACAAATGGCCTTGAAATGTCATCTTTCGTGAACCAAACTATATACAAAAATTTTCTATATAAAAGTTGTTTAACATTTTATTTCCCATAATAAGGCAGTATTCAGTATATGAGTAACGAAAAACAATTGAATTTTTTTAAATAGCAATGTACCCTTTCATTAGGCTCATTTGATAGAGATTTTTTTTGCTCTTTTCGATGACGTAACATTCCACACACATACATCATCGTAAAAATGTTAGAATCGGACCTTAAAACGTGCTTATTCATTAAAATCTGGATATACGATTTTTAGCAAAAATCCAATACTTCTCTTAGGAGAGGTAAAAAGTTGTAATTTATAATTTTGACAGTCGTTATTTACCGAGATATATACTATATTCCATACATAGTGGGCACTCTGTATACACTTGTGGCAAAAGAACCGGACACCAAAAAAAGTTTTTTTAACGATTTATAACAAATGAAATATGGGTGTATTTGTTATTTTTATGTTAAAATATGAACAACTGGTGTATAAAGTAAGATTAGAAAATAAAACAAATGTAGCAAACACTTTATTTACTAAGAAATAGAAAGAAAACTAAATCTGTGCAAAATTATCTGTTTTTGTCAATCATAACTATAAATTCTTCAATTATCGTTGGTTAATTTCTCTTGGTGTGTAGTATATTGCACTCTTAGTATTTATAATACTGAGTGTAAATAAATTTGTTACAATTCAATCGAAAAATACAACCTGGACGGAAACTTCAGGTGAAGATGATCACATTATTCAAAACATCACTGTAGCCTTGATTATTCCCAGAAGTACTGCCCGAGATGTAACTGGGCGTTATTATCAAATAGGAGAATACATCAGATGACGAATATCAGGAACACTATGCATTACAAACCCGTGGCAGATGTTTGTGAAATTGAAATTTCTGCAGGATCCGTTCGCTGAAATGCAAATATTGTTTAAATCATAGGATGTTCGTTACTTGCCTAGCTTTGCTCGTAGCACGTCGAGTATAGCGGCTACGTTTTGCACGAGAACATAGAGACTAGGTAATGGCGCACTAGAGCTCCTTATTGTTCATATATGAATCCCATTTCTGTCCGTGTTCATTAAATGAACAAGAATATGCTTGGTAAATGTCAGGAGAACCGTTTTCAGGATATTACATACCCCGAAAAACACCATTTGACAGTGATAGGAAAATGACATGGGCTGGTATTTCGATATATTTAAATATTAAGCTTGTTTGGGTTAAATATGGTGCTTTGGCGGAAGTTCTGTAAATTAGAAAATGCATAGCTGTTTCCGTAATATCTTTTGCCCCTTTTGTTCTCGAGAATTTCATCTTAAAAGTTGACAACATGCGTCCTAATTTTGCATACATAACAAAGCAGCATTTAAAATAAGTGAATATTCGATTATTACAATGGTCAGAGCGCAGCCCTAACTTAAATACCTGCGAAAAATATGGGATTACGTTAAGGCAAAGTGTTCAGCATCGATAATCTGTACTAAAAACTATTCTATATCTAACAATACCTCTTTCTGAAGAATGGAAAAATAATTACCACGAAGAGTTATAGTTTAATTCAAGTTCATTTATTTAACTTCTATAATCCCTGATCTCTGGAATTTCGATTACAATAGCGAAAACCGCTTACGGTGAACTTATAGCAATATGAAATAGATTTTTCTTACAAGCTCTTTCGGTTCATAATCGCTTACACGACGATTATATTGAGAATTGCAGGGATTATAGAAGTCAAATAAATGAACTTGAACTAAACTATACCAACTGTATTGAAAGTTTACCACTCCATGTGGGAGAAGTCTTTATGGGTCGGGGAAGCAATACAAACTATTACTCAAAATAAATTGTACCTTAGCTATAAAACCTAATTAATAAAGAAAAATAATTTTGCTACTTTTGTCTAGTTTTCTGGTACAGTAACTTTTCTTAATAAATAAAGTGTTTGCTAAATATTACTTTACATATCAGTTATTCATAATTTAACACAAAAATAACAAATAAACCCATATTTTGTTTCAAGACGATAAAAACTTTTTTCTTCAAGTGTACAATAATATTCATATTATGCTACTATATACACACTATAGAAGATATTCATTTTATTACTAGTACAACAATGTTGTTCATTATTGTACTAGTAAAAAAATGATAGTTTCTTAGTTCACCGCTGGCGGCAGCAGTCGTCACAAAATTGTTATTTAACAGTTGTATCGTTTGTGTTTTGTAGTGTACACAGCCAACTATGGCTGAAATTGCAAACGCTATAATTAAAACAATTGTAAAAAATATAAAAAAATCCCCAGTTTTCTTTGAAACACTTGAAGAAAAAATAGTATATGTTATTCGAAGCAGAACGTCCTTTTTGCTGGGTTCAACACAAAAAGACCACTTTCTACTCCTAATAACATAATATACTATTCTTTAAGTGTCCGGTTTTTTTTGCCACGCGTGTATTTTTACTAATTTTGATGTGATTTTATAGTACCAAGTCCAAAAACGAAAGTGTGTGATAATGCTATCGACACGGGTACAATTTGTTGGGAAACTCCTCAACCTAAATTTGAATCGCAAGGCTCACAACAAGTGTCTGACTTTGATTGGGGGGCACCTGTTACTGGTGGAGTAACTACAGATGATTTTGAACTAAAATGGGATGACGATGATGACGCAAAATCATCTGACTCAGAAGGCGGCGGCCTATCCATGAAATTAGATGCAGTAGCGGCAGAAACTAAAGACGAGGAAGATTCAGGCAGCGAACATGAAGATACTGCGGACCACATTGATATTATGGCTCAACAACTGAAATTTGTAGCTTGTTTAAAAATACTCATGGAAGAATTATCTACTTTAGCTACTGGATTTGAAGTTGATGGTGGTCAGTTGCGTTACCAACTCTACATATGGCTTGAACGTGAAGTAGAAGCTTTACGCGAATTATGTTCCTATACCTCAAGTGTTAATACCGACCCTATGGACTTGGATGCAACAATTCCAGAACCAGAATTATCAGAACAAAGCCCGAGGCCTACTCTACACGAGATTCTTATTCAAGAGAAACTTGATTTCGAAGCAAAAGTCCAACGAGCAGCTAAACGCAAACGCTGGCTTAGAGCAAATGAAACTCTGTTGCGTACTTTATTGAGTTATTGTTCACTTCACGGAGCAACAGGAGGATTAGCTTCAGTGAGAATGGAGTTGGTGCTTTTGTTGCAAGAACTACAACAAGAAAAGACGCAGCAACAATTGCTTAGCCCTCTGCCATTCCCAACAAGTTTACCATTACTTGCGGCCAGTGTTGCATGTAGCAAAACAGTTATTGCTGATCCAGTTAGATATCTTCAATGTTTGACACAAGATATGTTGCAGACCGTAAGTTTTTTCAAAATTATAATATAGTTCAGTCAGTAGAGGTTTTTACCGTGCATAAGGTGGGGTAGTTCTGATTTTAATATATGTTGTTTAGGTCTGGGGTAGTGATGGGATCCGGATAGTTTCAGTTTCGCATCCAAAAATATCCGGATAATTGAATGTTGAACTATACGAATCTCAGTATCGGATTATGAATCGGGATCTGAGTATCGGGTTTTGAATCCGGATCTGAGCATCGGATTTTGGATCCGAATTTGAGTATTGGAAATTGGATCCGAATCTGCATATCGGATCTTGAATCCGGATCCGAATGTCGAATCTTGGAAACGGATTTGAGTATCGGATCTTAGATTCGAATATGAATATGAGTATCGAATTTAAGATATGGAATTTCAGTATCTGGATCGGTTCCCGGATTCTAATATTTTCAGTATTGAACCTTACATTCAAATATTAGCATCGGGTCTCATCAAAAGCACATAACAAATTAATGAAATTCATTTCATATTAATATTTTATGTGTAATAAAAATAATACAAATTTGATTTTTTTATTCACAATTTACTTAAATAGGACTTTGTGAAAGTATAAATTCCTTTTTTCTTTACATTTGTACAAACTACCTGTCTATTTTAGAGGATATTATAAAATGTGTTACAGTTTATTACTAGTGTTTACAGACCGCTGTAAAGATAAACAGGCCCACTTTAACGGTTTGAAGTTTGAATTTGAACTCAATTCCAGATGTTAGCCTTCACATTCATAATGAAAAATCGGACCAAGAATTAAAATTTGGGTATATAATTAATAATACCATAACAAATATTAAATATCGTAAAGGGTTACTGGTAAATAAATGGAGTTGCAGTCTGGTGATAAATGTTTATTAGGATTTAATTTAACATTTATCACCAGACTGCAACTCCATTTATTTACCAGTAACCCTTTACATCATACCAACATTCAAGAAATACCCAAGAAATTAAATATCGTTCCCAGAAAACGCCTTCAGTACTATTTCTGAATTTTTGACACTGATATTAATGACATTTATCTGTCAATTACAGACAGACAGCTGTGAGATTTACTACAACAGTTTATTTTATAGAGAATATAATTCCTTAGTCACGTGACATGTTTTCCGCCAATCAACATTCAGAATCTCCCTAGCTACAAGATTATCACAGCGATGATAAAAAACAAAGAAATAAACACCGTATTTATAGTCGTTACTAAGGGATTTGTTTTCTTTATTTATGACATTGACAGTTAATTTTGAGTATAAAAATAAATAATAACAATAATTCAAACTCCGAAATATTAAATAAAACTCGTAAGTACCATGTTTTAATATAATATGAATATGTATATCAAAAGTTAGGTTAGGTTATATTGCAAAAATTCATTATATTCTCTCATTAAATATAAGCTCGTGATATGATTAATAATCGAAGATATTGCTCGTGAAACCGAAGCAGCACATTTCAACTCGTCCTTCGGACTCGTGAAATCTGCAGCTCGGTTTCACTCGAGAATATCATCGATGATAATCATATCACTTGTTATATTACGTATGATTATATTTCTATATCTTTAAATCTATAGAAGATATAATACTTTTTTTAAATGTATCGGATAGAGAATTTTGTTTTTTAATATTTGTAATAACAAATTTAAAAAAATATATATTTCGAAGAACTTTGTTAAAATACTACTACTCCCGGTTGTCCAATTGTTACCAGAACTAGGAATCCGTAGTTACACAGGTCTTTAAGCCTTATAGAATTTGATCGTAAAAAATGTTATAATCGGATTCTAGGGACCTTAAAACGTGCTTATTCACTAAAGTCTGGATATGCAATTTTTAGCATGAACCCAATACCTCTCTTAGCGAGAGGTAAAAATGTAAGAACCCTTTTTTGTACAAAAAAATTGGAGGTTTAATTTTGCTTTCTTGTAAAATTTTGATTCGGGCCACTATTTTCAAGACAATGGCTAAAACACTGTTTCTACTTTTCTACCCGACCTTTGTAAGATAAAGGTCTTTCTTGACTCCATTGACTGGACTAATAACCAATCTTCTCACATTATTTTATTTCAGATGGTAGATTTAGCACAGCCTGCTACAATTCAAACTCAGTTGTTAGTGTTACGTGATTTAGCAGTTGCACTTTCGGCGTGCATTTACCAGTCACTTTGTGATTCTGATACGTTCAAAACAAATTTCCAAGACTTACCAGTAAGTTTATTTATGAATTTTGATGAAGTTGGATTTTGTAATTTTTATTTCAGGACAACGTTGTATCACACTTGGTAGGTCGACGCCGTCGTTGTTCAATAGACGAATGCCCAAAGATCAAAACCGCACCGAACAAATGGCCTGGTGTTACAAGCCTACGAGCTCTTCTCCAGCGAGAGAAAGACGAGGATACTCCTCGTTTAATTGTAGTTTTATGCGAATCGTTTGTTGCTACATACATTGCTTTATTATTATACGGATTATGTAGTTATGATTGTGTTATTTTGTATCATGTTACTGCGCATCATTTCAACGAAGAAACATGGGGAAGGTAATTTTTGTTTCTTGAAAAAGTTACTTTTCAACTAATTTTCATTCCTTTTAGGCTCTTTGGTGGAGGTATAAAAAAACTCATCCGTACTGCAAGTGTTACTGGTTCTACTTCCGGTGCTAGCAGCCAACAACCACAAACTCCTGGTGCTGAAGAACAAGGTGGTGCAAGTGTTTGGTTAAATAAGCAACGAGTACGATTGAATTGTAAATTATTGGGACAACAACCCGCTACGATGAAGGAAGATAAGCCGACGTATCGAGAACAGTTTGTTCCGCCGGAGATGAGCATGTTGGTCTACCTCCTCAGTAAGGTTAGCTACGTCGATGATGCGTACGATGGTGATGATGGATTCGATGGTTATAGTTTGGTTTGTATTTGTTTTTTATTTTTGTTTTGCCCTTGTTATATTTGTAATTACAATTTTGCTTTATTTGCGTATATTAATCAATTTTATTAACTTATTTGTTTTTTAAATTATTAAAAAAGTCTTTCAGAACTCTTAATACAATTAAAATTATGCAACCTTTTAGTTTATGTTCTGTATATTTATTAATAATAATGTATTTATTTGTTTTGAGGTCCTTTGACCTATACAAATTTCAATAATAATAACTACAAGTTTACATACGTACAGTAAAATTTTTGAAAGATGTCCGATCAAGATCATCTGTATCATGAACGAATTAACAAATTGACATACATTTATCCCCCTCCTTTACAAAAGCTTTAAGCGTGTGCGATAAGGATAACTTTGTGTCAGTAACTTAATTTTCACATATGTATTTGGTTTCACATTTGCTAATAAACTTACCAGTTCATTTATTTTTGAATTTTGAATGCTGTTATTGTAACATATAATTTTATAATAATAAAATAACAGTAGTATCTTATGTACCCTCACAAAAACTAAGCAAACGACACTACTGAATTTGACAGAATGGGCGGAGTAAAAATCTGAATTCATACAATTCGTAGATGACCTTGATCGGACATCTTTCAAAATATTTACTGTATACAATGACATTTTTAGTGCCCTCAGTTAGCACTCTCGTTACATGTTGAGTAGTTTATAGTGACTTGTGCTGCCACTGTAATAAAATTCGCCATTTATTATGTAAATATTTCAAAAAAGTTATTTAAAATATTACATTATTCAAATGGACCTCTTCTCTGTGACGTCACGCTTACATACTTAAAGCCGCAAATGTCGCTAGTATCGTTGTTTTACAGCGATGGGATGTGACATGTAAAAGTGACATTTGATGGTGATACTGACCTTGTTTCTATTTATCAACTGTAATACAAAACGTTGTTACACACTTGCTCAAATAAAAATAAATAAGTAAAAATACGTGCTAACTTGACAGCAATCTAACCTAACAAACAAGTTCCCCTTACCCCGCTAGACATACGTCACAAAATATCTTTGTCATACTTCGAGCTACACGTCGGAACTAAGTTGCAACGGAAGCGGCAAGGGTAACGTCACAGTGGCTGGAATAGATATGTCCGGTATTTTCAGTATTTTTTTCTCATTTAAAAACAAAAATTGTGCAAAATAAAAAAAAATATGGAAAATTTAAATTTAAAAATACTTGCTTGTAATAAAAAAATCAAAAAAGGTGAAACTATCCCATTAATTTTTTTGCATGACCTCATTAACCTGTTGTTGAGGTATGTAGCCAAGAATTTCTAATTTAAAGATTTAAAGTACACTATAGATGTCAGATCGATCAGATAAATCAATCGGCTTCACTACTTCGCTCATATAAATTGGAATTCCATTTATAGAAAAATTTGACTATATTTAATAAATATATAGAACATAAACTGAAATGTACAATTTTAATGATTTGCTTTTTGTTTAGATTTGTTTGATCGAATCTAATTTCACAATTATTTATTAATCGTTTTCCAATAAAATATAAATTTGTGGTATGTGCAGCCGGATTCAGATGCAGATGCAGATGAATCATCAACAGATACTGAAGATCAACCTGAAGATGTATTTGACAGTCCAACACATCCTACAGTCCAGAGAGTTAACACGGAACATTCTGATCCTAATTCATATTCATGGTTAATATTAAAAGTTGCTACTTTGAGAATTGTTATTTATAGGCTCAATGAATTCTTGGGTGTAAGTTTAGAAAATATATTTCTAAAAATATTTTATTAAAAATATTTTGTAATAGGTCGCCGGTTTAGAACAATCAGAACTTCCAGTCAGTAGCCCCCTGATTCACAGTATATTACACCGTCTTACCAAATGGGAAGAGAATCTAAAACTTGAACTTGAATCTCGACAATCTCCTTCCGAATACATCCCTGGATGTTTTGTTGAGAACGTTTCCGGGCCGCCATTACAAAAATACCGTCAACTTCTTGAGCCACATAATACTCCATTTAATCAGAAGAGTTCTGCAAGCACAGCTCGAAGGCTCTGGATGTATTTAGTTCATCAAGAACAAGCTCAGGATATCTTTATCCGAGCTGTGTTTGGTAAACGAAGGTCAGTGAGCTTACAGCCAGGAGATGCAACAACGCCAGACGCATCAGACTCGCCGAGTATTTCGTCCACGGTTCAAGCGGGTGATCCGGTCAAAATTATTCATAAAGAGCAGGATTCTATTGCTGCTTTTTGCCTTAACCAGGTATATGAGAATGTAGGTTTTTCCTTTTTGTTTTTTTTCGTTCATTTTTCATTTTACTTTTCTTATAGTAGTGTTTATTTTATTTCGTTACTTTATTTTTTTAATTATTTATTTATTTTATTACGTATTTTAATTTATTTACTTATTTCTTATTTTTTTCTCGTACTAACCAATTGCTTTTATTATTAAAATGTAGAATCTATTTGATACTAGCTGTCAGTGGCGGCTCGTGCACTAAAACTTTGGTGAGGCAAGGTATCTAGAAAAGAAATGCGCCGCATGCGAAATTTTTTTCATTCAAGATCAAATGCCTTATAATTGAAAGTTACATTTTTTCAAGGGATGTGCAAATGCATATTTTTCCTCTCATGTAAAAAAAAATAAATTGCCAGATCACAGAACATTTTAGGAAATTCTTTGACAAATAGTTTATCTTCATAAGACAGTTGATTAAATGGATTTTTGTTAATTAAAAAATTAACAATATCTTCAGAATTCCTTATATTGTCACTCAATTCTTTTAAAGTTGAAGTCGAAGCCATTATTTGTTTTTTTTTTGTTTTCAACTAAAATTCAAATTACAAAAACACTACGTGGGTAAACTATAAAAACAACTAAAAAAATAAAAGAATTAAATATTTACTGCAATACGTATCAGTCGCAAACCAGAGCCTATTATAATAAAAATGCTAGACAAGACAGGTTATGTTATGTTTGTTTATTGTCGAATGCAATTTACAGCTAATATTATTTAATCTTGCAAAAATATGCAGTAATGTCGTGAACCTACTTACAAAATTTATCAGTACGTGGCGTTGATTGTGTTCAAGTATGGTACGGCCTCTATAGGGCCGCGTGGAAGGTAAAGCTACTATCTTTTATCCTTTACGCACTCATTTCATTTATCATTTGAAGCAGTGCCTCAAACAGCTCTTTGTCTAGCGCACGTATTTCCTACCGGAATGAATGCTTTATCAAAAACATTAGGCAGTTATACTATTCATTTCGAGAAGCACATATTAGTTATGGTCGTGGCTTAAATTATTCTTTTGATATTTATAAAGACAAGCATTAACGGAATAAGTTAAAATTTAATTTACATACTACTTTACTTGCAGCTTTATTTCTTTTCTGGTGAGGCGCTGCCTCACCTGCCTACCCTCACAAGCCGCCACTGCTAGCTGCTCTTTGTCATGAATGATTATGTATCCCTTATTTTAATAGCGGGATAAAGGTATTGGGTGTAGAAACATAAACATACCTAAAGATGTTCTTTTAAGTGAGAATAATGGAGTGCTTGTGTCTGTTTTGATGTATGGAAATACATGTTGGACATGAATGAGTAAATATAAAGCAGAGAGATTGCCGTGAAAATGATATATTTCTATGTTTCATGAATAATATATATTTAAGAAAAATAATATAATATTTAAAACATTTGGCACATTTCACACGATTTATTGGAGATCTTCAGTATGGTGTACTGACGGCTCTTGGAGGCACTGAGACCGGTTGAGCGGACGTATGATAAATATCCCGCAAAGATATTAAGCCTGCAGAGGTAACTAACCACATGCAGAGCCATCTATCGAGAAAACCGCGAGCTTAGCTAGCAGAATAATAATAAAAAAAATTTCCTTGAAAGAGTGGGAGTGAGTCAGTTGAGATGTTCGATCATCCAGAGAAAATGACAAGTGAACGTTTATTCATCACAAATGGGATTAGGCAATATAATTAGTTCAATTACAATTTCTATAAAAACTACTGATAATTTCTATAATTAAAATGCAAAAATGTGTGAAGAACACAAAAAAAATATTTTCAAATATTATTTACAAGTGGCAACCACAAAACAATAACAATGTATTATTTTGTTTTAATATACAGGGTGTAATAGCTAAACGAGCTACCTCAAATAATTTCTGTATTATTAAAGATACAATAAAATACTATAAGACAATGTTATACAAGACCAAGGGGGACATCCGATTAGGAAAGAAAATATTTTTTGAAACCAGTGGTTCTCAAGTTACAATACAAAGTTATATTTCAAAAGTGTGGTGGGTCATTACATGTTTTTGTAGGAAAATCATATTTCCTTTGATGTAACAAACCCCACATTAATAAATTTCTACGCTCGAAAACCTATTGTCATCAGCCATTTTTAAATTTTCTCTGAAATGAATCCGTGTGATCACAAAAAGTATGATTCAGAAAGAAAAGGGGAGGGTTGTCTAGTGATCAGAAAATGAGAAAGTGGGGATAACGAATATGAAACGGAAAAACATACTTTTTCTTAATTATAATCACTTTGATGATATAGATTGCGAATCACAGCCCGAAGGAACACGGCTTCAGATTGACACACCCAACAATGCGTAATATGATGATGTATTTATTATTTATATCTTTTGAATAAATCAGGTTTCGAGTTACAGAAACCTGTAAGTATTTCATTACTCTATTCGTAGCCGATCCGGGTTCCAGGATTAGAACAGAATTGATACAAAATAAATTGCGATGAATTTGTTTTAAGTGGTATGTTGGGCAAGTTTCTGACTAGAAAGAGTAGAACAGCTTTTACAAATGAATAATACCTCTTAAAAATATAAATGAAAATATTTTTTGATTTCTTCTTACGTACAAATTAAAAATTTATTATTAAAATAATTTTAAAATTAATCATTTCATCACATAAAACATTTTAAATGTACATGTTTTTCATAATTTCAACTTGTTATAGGTACAAAGCGGTTTAATAGCAGTCGCAACGCCCCGCGAATTACAAGAAATGGACATCTCCCTACTCCTGGAGCTACCAACTTGGCTAGAAGATGAATGCGAGCTTGACATCATGTCCATCAACCGCGATCAGGCTTGCAGTGGAGTCAATGCTACATCTAACGAACCAGCGCCCCCATTTTTGGTGATTCAAAGCACTGGAGATAAGACAGCCCAGCAAGCAGTTCCGGGAAGTCCCCCACACCCAGGACCCGCGGGTAGTGCCACGCAGAGTGGACGGGGGGCTAGTGTGGTAGGTTGGAAAGGAAGAAGGAAGGTTATAATCACATTCAACGAACAAAGGGTTAACAATAAAAGATATGAGGGTATATCGTTAAATGTGATTCTTTTATATTTAAAATTGAATGAACTATGAAAATATGTTTTGAATACATATTCTGGAAATCAACTACATATTTTGAAATATTGTGAGAGTAAGTAATTATATATGGAAAAGTAGTGTATAACTGACTGAAATTTGTTGAAAATTCATTTTCTCTTTGACTGAATAAGTTGGTAACTTCAAATTCATATTTGGTTTGAAAATATAAAAAAATAATATATTGTAATGGACCCATTGCACAATAATTGTCATGTGACGTCATATTGTCTGTCATCTAGCGGAATTTTTCTAAAGCTTTGTATAGGTGATTTTCCACCTCTCATTTTAAAATATTTTTTGCATATAATATGATTAAAATTACTTATTCCACATTTTTTGTTTAGAGTTTAGACTGTTGATGTTAACACTGACATGCTGATTTTTTTTATATAACTATTTTATCACTTACATGAGCAGAAAATAGACTGCGCATTGAAAACATCTCACTTTTTACTATCACTCTCATTGAGTATGTTCCATTTGGCGACCATATAGCCGTGTTCCTTCGGGCTGTGATTGTAATTTTGTGAATCATGATTTAAAAATTATATAAAGAAAATAACTTGAATAATATAAACACCGACGACGAAATATAAGTAGACAAAACATTCCTTATTCCTCCTCACTGAATGTTTGGATTTCGGCTGGCCAGAAAGAAACAACTAGATTTAGTCTCGTTCGAGCATTTCTTATTAGATGCCATCCAGTGTTAAAATCAAAATCAGTTCTTCATATAAAGTTACCCTAAATTTCTATTCTTTTTCTTTCACATAGTATTCTAAATAGTTGAAAACCCTTTTCAGGCCAATTCTTGCAACAAGAAGGCATTTTTAAATACATTTTATAAGTGACGAAATCCTCTAGCAGTTCACCATTTGGCTCCAAATATTGAAAAGCAAAAATGTGCTACAATTTAACACCTTTGTAGGATTATATACTTGATCAAGACCCTCCGAACAATCACGGAACACAATTATTAAATTTAATTATATATATTTATTTTAAAATTAGAATAAACCACGAAACGAAAGTTATTGTAAACAATGTAACATGAATAAGATTTTTTTTATTCCGATATCTTATTTACTAAGGTAGATAGGTACTGAATTAATCGACTTAAAATATGTTCGATTATAATTCGTTTATTGATTTTAATTATAATTTAGTAGTTGTATTTTTTATTTCCAAAGAATATAGGGCGCGGGCATACAGCTGTTTTAAGTGTCCTTAAAAACTTATGTGCAGGCGCCCCACTTGTCATAGTGACACTACAGCCATTTTGTTTGTTGTTTTGTTAGTGTATGGTCTGTGGTGTTCGTCGTTTGCGTTGTATTTTTCTGGGATTTTAGTGTGATCTTAGTGGGTGACTTCTTAATATTTAGTATATATATGTGTGTGCTAACCATGAGTGGACAACACAAATGTTGTATTCCGGGTTTTAAGACGAGCTCAAAATACAAAATTAAAACTTTCTTATTAGTATCATCTAGAATACTAAAGATATTTATACGATTTCATGTGATTAGTAAATAAGAAGTACATTTTTACGTCACTACTTAATGCTTTAAAATAAGCTGACATTCTCAAACACAAATTACAAAAAAACTTTAGGTACAAAATACATGTTGTTTACATCACACTTCAATGTAAGACAGGTAATTCCAACTTTTGAATTAGGACAGATGGCGCTGTTATCAGGGCGCCGGAACAGCTGATCGCAAGGTTACTGGAAACAGCTGACTGTCCGAGCCTTATATTATTAAGAATACTTGCGCCTCTAGTGAGCAATGCTCAAACAAGACTAAACATATCTCTATTTCTAGTTGTCTCTGTCTGGCCAGCCGAAATCAAGGCAAACCGCTCGAAAATCTATTGTCGTCAGCCATTTTTAAGTTTGTTTTGAAATGAATCCGCGTGATCATTTAAAAATGATGATTCGGAAGGGAAAGGGGAAGGTTGTCTAGTGATCACAAAATGATAAAGTGGGGATAACGAAAAAACATACTTCATGACCACTTTGATGATTTAGATTGCGAATCACAGTCCGAAGCAAAATTCGCGGTCGTGGTTTTCAAATGAAACGTACCCATTGTGTGAAATGGATTCATAATCGAAGTTAAAAAAGTTTTGGGAAAAGCCAGTTTTCAAATACTTAATGGATTTAATATCTAATTTAATGAAATATTCAGTCAAAGCGAATATGATTGTACTGTAGTTTGAAATGCACGGAATATTACTAGGCAATATTGATGATGTGTGAGAGTATTGTTTGTTGTATGTCAGATGAAGGGTCTAAGCTTCCCGGGCTGTCATGATCCCAACTTTGTTCATCTCGTGTTGCTGCGGTCGACTCACATGCTTCGGCCGGTTTGTCTTTAATACACTAACACCTGTCTTGCTTTCTTAGTCTTGCTCTCTTCTTGCTTCTTTCTTGGCTGATATTCATTTGTGGTTGTTGAATTTATTTGTAAAATTTTAAATACCTTCCTTTGTTTTTTTAGTTAATTATTAGAATTATGCTTATTCTTTATCATACACTCCAAATAATTTCATATTCCTTAATTCCCATTAAGAAGCTTGTGCGTTATAAATGAAATATATATTTTTTTATGTTATGATTTCCAGTATTATTGTTGGCATGCAATAATACATTCTGTTCATAAAAATACCTTTATAAATGAATGATTGTAGGTTCTTAAACATCGTGTTGATGGCGTACGAAGAATCAGCGCTCATCCTTTACTTCCACTTTGTAAGTGAATATATACGAGTAAATGGTTATTGTTATTTGTAATGATTTTTTTTTTTAGATCTGACAGGAAATCAAGATGGATCAGTGCAACTTTGGGAATGGGGACATAGTACTCCGGTTGCTACACCACGTCCACCAGGGACTTATGCCAAGGTCACTCGTGTTAGGTTCTCACAACATGGAAATAAGTTCGGTGTCGCAGATTCCGATGGTAATCTAAGTTTGTGGCAGGTTGGATTAACTGCTAACGCTACGAGACCTTTCTTTGTAAGTATTAATATTATTAAACGGCTCCTAGAAGTTGAATGATTTTTCATATTTTTTTTATTGTTTTATTGAGGTTATATTGAATGCTCAAATCTATTTATCACTGTTGGATTTCGAGTTACAAGGTCAAATTATGATTTGTATATGGACGCCATATTGACAAGTTATACCATTGAAAAAAGCTTTCCAACGATGTATAACATATTAATAATTTTATAGGGTTTTTACAATGATTGTGGCTATGAAACAAATGGAAACCGAATTATAGATTATAATTTGTTTATTTTCATTACTAATTTCCTAGTTTAGTTCTCAAAATTTCATTCAGTTCAATTAATTTTAATATTTTTATATGTTTCAGAGCTGTATAGTTTAAAAATATTAGTGAAAATGAAGAAAATAAACGTCAATACCTAATTAATACCATTTGCTACATAACCATAATCATTGGCTGATACCACAAGCCTTGTTTTAACTAAAGCACTGTTTTAGGAAATTAGTACATAGGAGATAATGGGGTCATTTCACATTTTCTAATTTATTTTTTTCTTGAAAGAATAGGTCAAATTAAATATATAGGGTTATATTTTACACCTTACAAATCTTTAAAATCAGAGATATGATTTTTTAAACGTCTGTAATTTCAAATGGACGCTGACGTCACGGCTTAGCGAACGCGGCAATAGAGCTCTACCGGTTTTGTTTGGAACTATGATTGTTTGGGTTAGGGAACACGCGAAGCGTCCTAATGTTCCTCGCCCCGTGCCCCGTTCATTTCTCGCTTCGTTCAGTTTCATAACGTTCAAATCTTGACCACGAAGTTGGCGCGCATCAAAACGTTCATTTAATAACATGCGCGTCGTCCTAATGTCCCTACATCGCCCCGTTCAATTCTCTCTTCGTTCAGTTTCATAACGTTCAATCTTGACCATGAAGTTGGCACGCACCAAAACGTTCATTTCTTGCCCTGTTCAAATACCTAATTCGCGCGCTCCCAAATTTAAACAGTACACTCCAAAGAACAAATTACAAAGAGATATGTTTTATTCAGTAGAAATACATTTATGCTTCTTCAAAATATTGATAGGTGTCGCAAAGATTGTGGAAATGTCAAGAAATTCAAATTGAAATAAATTTATTATCAAAGTAAGTAATGATATTACAAATATATGGATCATTATATACAGTAAAGATTATAAATATATTTTATATCAATCTGGATATTGCGTGCGTCAATAGAAAAGTCTATGAAAGCATTCTAACCATCATTTATTACTAAGGACAAGACAGGAAGATGATATTTCTCTTAATAAATTAAACGAAGAAAATGTACTACAATATTTATAAATTACTTTCCTTAGAACTTTCCTTAGAACTAAGGACAGGACAGGAAGATGATATTTCTCTTAATAAATTAAACGAAGAAAATGTACTACAATATTTATAAATTACTTTCCTTAGAACTAAGGAAAGTAATTTATAAATATTGTAGTACATTTTCTTCGTTTAATTTATTAAGAGAAATATCATCTTCCTGTCCTGTCCTTAGTAATAAATGATGGTTAGAATGCGTTTATAGACTTTTCTATTGACGCACGCAATATCCAGATTGATATAAAATATATTTATAAACTTTACTGTATATAATGATCCATACATTTGTAATATCATTACTATGTACTTTGATAATAAATTTATTTCAATTTGAATTTCTTGACATTTCCACAATCTTTGCGACACCTATCAATATTCTGAAGAAGTATAAATGTATTTCTACTGAATAAAACATATCTCTTTGTAATTTGTTCTTTGGAGTGTACTGTTTAAATTTGGCAGCGCGCGAATTAGGTATTTGAACAGGGCAAGAAATGAACGTTTTGGTGCGTGCCAACTTCATGGTCAAGATTTGAACGTTATGAAACTGAACGAAGCGAGAATTGAACGGGGCGATGTAGGGACATTAGGACGATGCGCATGTTATTAAATGAACGTTTTGATGCGCGCCAACTTCGTGGTCAAGATTTGAACGTTATGAAACTGAACGAAGCGAGAAATGAACGGGGCGATGTAAGGACATTAGGACGCTTCATACCCAGCCTTGGGTTATCACTTGTCAGTTTGATTTTGTCAGGAACATATTGTTAACTAAAAACATATTTCATACAACTTTTGATATTTATTTTAATAAATGTTTTACTACATACCTTTACTCTTAACTCTGCTGTCACCTGTCACAATTTTAGGGTAGTTTGTTTACAACAGCAAACGGAAACCACGTGGGCCGTAAATGTATGTGTGTGTGAGAAATTTCGTTGTGTAACAAACCGTGACGTCACGAATTTTACAGCCGCCAAGTTTTATTTTGGTGAAAACGATTAGGCAGACGACTCACGTCATCAACCTGAAAAAAACCTTATAAAAAGAAATATAATTTGTAGTAATTATTAGTTGTTATATATTTTTTTAAAAAAGAAGAAAAAATATACTAGTATTAACGAAACGTATATATTAATGAATTTACAATTATTTCTAAGTCAATCCTTATTCCTTTTACGGAATATAAAATTACTTGACACAATATGGTCATTCTCAGTAGTGCCAACGTATGGTACGAAAATACACTACAATTATTTCAAATAATTTTATATTCCGTAAAAGGAATAACGATTGACTTGGAAATAATTGTAAATATCATTAATATATAAATTACTTAATACTAGTACTTTTTTTCTTCTTCTTTTAAAAATAAACAAAACCCAATAATTTCCACAAGTTATATATCATTTTATAAGGTTTTTTCAGGTCGACGACGTGAGTCTTACTTATGCTTAATCATTTTCACTATAGCAAATTTATGAATGAAAAGTCGCATATTTTATTTTATATTACTATATTTATTAAATGAGACGAATTTCACGATTTTATAAAAAACAACGATTTTTTTAATGACCCCATTCAGTTTTTTCTACTCTCTGACAAAATGTATTATACATTCAATATAGCCCGAAATTACCAAGAACAATGTTCAATAACAAATAATAAACCGGTTTATATGGAGAATACGTAACAGACCATTAAAAATATTCCTTTGCAGACTCGTCAGTGTCACAATAAAGGTATAAGCGACTTCGTTTTCCTCGGTTCTTGCAGTTTGTTGGCTACTGCAGGCCACAGTTCCGAAAGCAAGAACGTTTGTGTTTGGGATTCACTTCTTCCTCAGCGCAAATCTTTAGTTGTGGCTTGGTCATGCCATGAACAGGGCGCAAGCAGCTTACTATATGCTCCTCAGCATCAGTTGTTGATTAGTGCCGGAAAACGTGGCGATGTTTCCCAGTTTGAAATGAGAACACGAACACTCAGACATCGCTTCCAAGCTCATGAAAGCCCGATAAAATGTTTAGCACTTGATCCACATGAAGAATATTTTGCTACTGGATCGGCTGATGGAGATATTAAGGTAGAAAATTGTTTTTAAAATGTTTTTGAGAATTATTACCGTTTTTTTATAGATTTGGGACGTAGCCGGCACACAAATTTTACTCTCGTTGCCAGCAGAACACGCAAGGAGCAGTTTCTTTAAGAATATTGGTCAAGGAGTCACTCAATTACAAATTGATAACTGTGGTAGGTTATTCTCTTGCGGAGCTGATGGTAGCATGAAAGTTCGACAGCTGCCTGATCGGGATTCTTTGTTAGAGAACAAGTAAGTCACAATAATATAACTTGTAATTGCAGAAATAAAGATTTATTGTATTTACTATATGTATTTAAAGCTACACTACATTTATTTGTATTTTTACAAAATACAATTAATAATTCGAAGAATAGCTTTTAAAATTAAGACTGAAAAATTAAATATTTTTCAAGTAATTCTGAATATATAACGTTGAAATTTTTATTTATTTTAAAAACAAATTAAAAGTGATGTTAAATATTCATAAAACTAAATGTCTGTTACAAAATATTAAAATATTGCATATTATATCATCACAGTTTTAGTTTTCTCCACACATTATAAGGATATATTAGTGGATAGCTTCTAAAGCAAATATATTGCTTTTTTAAATGATTTGATTTTATTAGATATGTAGTTATGGAGGAACAGATAGTTAACAGCGAATCTGTATTGTGATTATTTTCAATGAAATATGTATATTTTAGATTGTATTATATTTTATTGTTAATGTTATTATGTATATTTTAAATTAGTTTAATGTTAAACTATGAATGTATATTGTTGCTGATGGTCAAATATAAATAAAAATATAATGCATTAGTTTAAAATTCTTATAAATTTTGGAAAGTGTGAGCCTGGAGCAGGTATTATTGATTTAAATAAATATTTTTATGGGAATCTCGTTCCAACTACGGTAGTAGACGGACAGTCTCGTTGCCGCGTGCCTGAGTGTCTGTCACGAATTTGGGGAATTTTAAATGGCACAAAATAAACTCCTGTAGCGTACTTTCCACGCCAGCGACGAGTGCCCGTGAGGTGACGCCTGGTAAATGCCAGCACGATACAAATATGTTATCATTACCGAAATCTGTGTACAAATGAGACTGGCACACCCAGCAATGGGTAATATGCCGTGATTATATATTTATTTATTTATATAATAACATGATAGTGAAGTTTAGTGTTGTGAAGTAAAAATGTGTAATAATCAATAAAAATGGGGTCTCGTGGTCGCGTGCTTGAGTGTCTGGTCGCGAATCTGCAGAACCAGGTTCGATCCCGACCGACACCAAATATGTCGAATTTTAAATGGCATAAAATTGACCCCTTTGATTCATTAATAATAATAATAATAATGTTTATTAACTGGAGAGCAATTACATATGCACAGTACGTCTTACGAAATCAAAATATTTAGATACAAGCAAAGTACATAATTTTTTTTTTTTCTAAGTTTATAATATTTGGGTCTGAAGCTCACAATCTTGCTTCAATACCTACGCCTATATGAAATTGTCATCTTTTAAATATTCTTCTACGTTATAATAACTTTTATTTAACAGTATTTTAAACAAAGTAGATTTAAATTTTTGAATTTCTAATTTTCTTAAAACCTAGGGGAGTTTGTTGAAAAGTTTTACATTGACACTATTGAGTTTCGAGTTTGCCCGAGTAAATTTCATTGTTGTTAAATTATCGCTATTTCGCGTGTTATATTTATGAATCTCGGAGTGAGTTGTGAAATCTGATATGTTTTTTCTGATGTGTATTAAGCTATTCAAAATGTATTGGGAATAGAGTGTAAGAACACCAAATTTCTTAAACAGATCTCTACATGAGTGTGTTGGACCTACACCGGCAAGTATTCTAATAGCCTTCTTCTGCATCAAGAACACTCTGTTCACATCAGGAGATTGGCCCCATAACAATAGGCCGTAACACATGACAGAGTGAAACAATGCAGAATAGGCTATCTTGGTTGCTGGTGGACCCACTGTACAATATATTTTGCGTAAGGCGAACAGACATGTAGCTAACTTCCTGCACAATACATCGATATTGCTTTTCCATTTTAAGTTTTTCTGTAAAAGGAGACCTAGATATTTTTGTGGGAGTTCATCAGATGTATTTGAATTAACAAAATCTATTATATTTGTTTTATCTTTATTTAGGCTTAAAAGGTTTGCTGTGAACCATTCAATGGCTTGAATTTGACTTTCATTGCTATTTTGTTCGTGTTTCCATTGAGGGACTATGATTAATTAGAGTAGTGTCGTCTGCAAATTGTATAATCTTTGATTTTACATTTTGGGGTAGATCATTAACGTATATAATAAACAATAGGGGACCGAGGATACTTCCTTGAGGAACGCCTCTATTTATATTTTTAACTGTACTTAATGTTTCATTGACAGATACGACTTGTTGTCTATTATACAAGTAGGTTTTTAATAACTGCAAAGGAATACCCCTGATTCCAGAGTATTCCAGCTTAGATAATAAGATTTCATGTGAAAGAGTGTCAAATGCCTTGCTCAAATCGACAAAAATGGCCCTGCATATTTCTTTGTTTTCCCATGAATCTACTATAACTTGAATTAATGACATTAATGCATCTGTAGTTGACTTTCCCTCGCGGAATCCATATTGTTCACCAGTGAAATATTCATTCTCCACGCCATCAATGAATACCCGTGAGGTGACGCCTGGTAAACACCCGCACGATATAAATATGTTAATCTGTGTACAAATCAGAATGGCACACCCAGCAATGGGTAATATACCGTGATGATATATTTATTTATTTATTAATAAAAATATCAAGTAATTATTCGGGACGTAGCCGAAATAATGAATTTAGATGAAGATTCTAGCAAATAACATAGGACAGGATAGGATTCATTTCCAGACGGTAAATTAAAATTGGATAATGAATAAATGAACACTTCACCTGAACATAGGATGATTGAAATGATCGGCATTATACTCGACTACATAATAACTAAAGACAACATTAAATTTAATATTGTAGGTACATTTTATCCACAGTCCTTTTAAAGACTTTTTCGCTTTCGGATATTAATTTTCTTTTCATCTAATTATTCAACTAGATATTTTTTTAAAATTCACATCCAAGGACAATAATTGGATTTCTTTATAGAATTCAAATACATGCGTATGGTAGAATCAATCCCACGTTAAAAAATCACCCAACATAGATTTCCATTTAGAAAGTTGGGGAGTCTACTGGACGTTAAACATTTTTTTCTTCGTGTTTGTTGACTAGTGTGCTTTTCTCTAGCTCGCGCCGTGTCCTGTGCAGGATCGACTGTTAGTGTGTGTTCAAAAAACCTCTGACTGGGTAGGCCTGGTGTATCCAGGATACAGTATTAACGGGGTTGTCGGCTCAAGAAAGAAATAAATATTTTTGTTAAATTCATTTACATATTCATAATATGTTTTTGAAAATAACAAATAAGTGTTAAGTGGGCTTATTATAGTATTACAGTGTAGGCAATTACGCATATTAAACATAACCGTACAACATTAGTAAGATAACAATATAACAATAGAGCATAATAAGGTCGCTTTTTTAATCTTCGTGTTATATAAGTAACGCTTACTATAGTTTGGTTCAATAAAGATGACTCTTCAAGGTCATTTATAAGCCGTCTGCATTTCGTATGCATAGGCGTGCAACATGAAATATCATGGATATATTTTAACTGAAAAAAAATAAATGTAATTTATTTGAAAATTATGTTTCTTTTTAAATAATGCCTTTTCAAAGATTTATGTTCTACACCTATGTTTTTACAAATCAAAAATATGGAATAATAAATTGATTTAAATAAATATGGACTGATCCTCATTTTTTTTCCTTTTCCGAACCCTATCCCTTGCCCTGCTGTGTTGCCGTTTTTTTCATAACTTAGCATTTTCAACATTGCTGTACTGATTGACAACATTGTAGAAATCTTCAGTTCATACTTATTTGACGGCAAGTATAGATATGTGTAACTCTACGACATACGTCATGATTATTTGTAGTGTGTTAGAAGTAATGTCACCATTTACGTATATCTGTCACACGACATAAATTACATAGACATACGGTCAAATAATCTTTCTCTTTCTAACATGAAATGTTGCTAAGCTTTTGCTGTATAAAGTGTGTATTCTTTCTTCGAACAACTGACCTTGAATATTCATCTTTCGTGAACCTAACTTTAGTTTGTTTAGACCGAATTTACGTATTTTATTGGTCAATTTAGTATTGATAATGAAGACAGTGGTGGGGAGTATAGGATCGTACTTTCTTTGAACTAGTTTTCAGTCAGTTTATTTACAATCCTTTGTGGGTTCGGTTAGGATTTTATTTTCTTAAAAATGGCTCAAGATAATTTAACTGCCGTTTTATACGGAATTGAAGATATAAGATTGGTAATATATTTTCTTAATATTTTAAAAACTGTAATTGAATGCATTAATTTTGCAGGAACAGAGACCTATTCCCGAAATAAAGGATAATGGTAATGCAAATTAATAATATTTATAGAAATATATATTTTTTTTTTAATTTAGAGGTACTTTTACAAATGGAATGCGTGGGAATATGCGGTTCTGATGTTCATTATTTAGTAAACGGCAGAATTGGGGATTTTAGCTTAACTACTCCTATGATAATTGGTAATTAAACTGCATGTAATTGTTTAATTATTTTAATTTTGATTATCTTTCAGGTCATGAAGCAGCGGGCACTGTGGTAAAGGTCGGATCTAAGGTCACTAATCTTGTAGTAGGTCCGTTTACGTAAATATAAACATGATAACATTGGAGGCAGAGCAGTTTTTAATTAAGTTTGTTTATGTTTAGGTGATAGGGTTGCTATCGAACCTGGTGTACCATGTAGAATTTGCAATTATTGTAAAGAAGGCCGATATAATTTATGCGCTGATATTATCTTCTGCGCTACTCCTCCTTGCCATGGAAATCTTACTAGATTTTATCCACACGCCGCAGATTTTTGCTACAAGTAAGTATACTGGATGGCGCTCGAAATTCGTTATATATAGGGTATCTATATAATATACTCAAGGTATGGCTTTGACGTGGCTCACGTTTCGTCCGCCATTAGCGGGCCACTGTCATATTCGTTGTTGTTGCGCAAATTATTATGTATTTTCGTGGCTACTTGTTTTATTTTAATGCAAAACACATTTAAATATACTTCTAATATTTATTTAAAGTGTAAGTAATACTTTTATTTTATTTATTTGTATATTTTCTTGAGATACTGACTACGATGACTGGCAATATTGAAAACACATAAAAATTACCAATATTAAGCACAAACATTTAAATTTTTAAACGGTAAGCTTAAATATATATACTTAATATGTAAATAATAACAACAGTTATTAAATTTGATGTGATAATAACAACCTATATCATATGCTCCACATAACCTCTAAATCTATGTCATAATAATAATCGTGTATCTCTTAAATAAATGAATTTTTATTACCTTTATAGCTTCATAGTGTGATTATTTAATATTCCTGTATAATATAATATCACATTTCTTACAAATAAATAGGGAAATGAATTATCAGTATGTATGACATTGTCTCGCTTATGGCGGCGATTTTGCCCCACGGCTATACCTGTATATAAAGGTACCCTAGTTATATACTTATGAAAAAAGTATCTGGTCTAAGGTTACATAGGCATTTAATATGGGAAAGTAGTTTTTCCTTACGCGTTGCTTCCCAAATTATTTTACAAAAAAATACTTCAAATATAAGTTGTAGATCATAAAATTGTGTATTTGAATCAATAAACCAAATTAATTTTACATGCTTTCTAACGGCAGAAATTAGGTATGGAAATGTCGAAAATCACCTCAAAAATAGTGATAGCCATGGAATTAAAATAATTTTTTTAACAAATGTGTGTTTTTTAGCGACATTTTAGTGAATAAGCACGTTGTAAGGTCCCTAGAATCCGATAACATTTTTACGATGATTTCCGTTTGGGTGTGTGTGCGTGTGGATATAGGAAGTACGGTTTTTCAAATACTATAAGACTTGGGATATGTTTAACCACGAATTCCTCAATCTAACATTAATTGGAAGAGCTAATAAGATTTTGGTAACAATTGGACAACTGGTAGAGATATTTTACTTGAAGCCCATAACAGTTTTTAATGAACTATATTAAAGTATAATCCAAAACTTTTCAATTTTACTATTTAAGGAAAAAATGAATTACTTCAAAATATTTATTTAAATTTCAGGCCTCTACCAGTTTCTTCAGGACGTGAATTTTTTTCTACATTTGTACACATTAAAAGAACACATTTAAATAACAAAAAACATAACAACACACGTAGGACTTCAAAACAGTTAAATAAATATGGAAGCGAATGCTGGGCATGGACGGGAAAGTATAAAAAGAGAGTGACTGCCGTGGAAATGAGGTATTTACGTGATGTATGTGGGTATGTAAGACGGGCTCGCGTGAGGAATAATTTGGTGTATGAAGAATGTATGGTTAGGAACAATGTGATTAAGAGAGTTGGTGTGAGTCAGTTGAGATGGTTTTGCATGTGGAAAGAATGGCGAATGAACGGCTTGTTAAGCGTATATATCTGGGTGAAGTTGAGGGTTTTCGATTGCGTGGCCGACCAGTGTGTAAATGGATGGATGTGGTTGGTAGAGTGCTTAAAGAGAGAAAATTTCCAAGTATGAAGAGAAGAAGAGCATGTATGAATGCGAATATGAGTATGGCCGAGGCGAAAGAAGTGTGCTTAGATAGGAATGTGTGGCGAAGGATGATTGTTTCCTATTATTGTGATTCGGATGCGGTATTTCGCTATGTTTAAGAGTAAGAATTTGTTGTATGATGTTGATGTTCTTATTGTTTTCGGGTTTCTGCGAACCCACTAAGTGGGACACGCGTGATTTTATGTATGTATGTAAATACTCAAATAGTCGTCAAAATATTGTAAAAATAAAATAAATATATATGTGAATTTTCGGCACCCTTATGGAAAAAAATTATTAGTATTTATTTTGACAATCATTATTCTGATACTGATGTAATAAAGAGATACGATTTTGTGCGTCTTTTGTTTCTAATTCCATGGCTAATACTATTAAATTGTAATTCCATGAATTTTCAAATTTTATTTCTGCAGTTATGAAGTAGCTAAAATGATTTTTTTTATTGATTCGGACGTAGAAATTTTTGCTTTACAACAACCATTTGAAACTTTTTGTCTAAAATAATTAGGGGAGCAATGCGCACGGAAAAAACTGATTTCCCATGTTAAACGCCTATGTTTCACTTTCTGTGATACATTCTGTATATTACTAAACATAAGAAATGAACTTTGTGTACTGATTTATATCCAGAATTTTATGTTCCACAATTTATATTTGAAGTACTTTTTTTTTTAAATAATTTGGGAAGCAACGCGCAAGGAATAACTGTTTTCTATATCTATGTATATTTTTAATATGATCGTACTACATGATATTTACACTTAGTAGTAAGAAATATGATAAGGTATAAATAAATATGTATAATCACGTGCTTAGTACTATCTAGAATAAAATTTTAAACTTGTTTTATTGTTCTTGCAAATAGTAAATTTAATATGATAATGTTATGAAAATATCTATCAATTTATTACATTCGTATAGTCTTGTTATCAATAAAATATATAAATACCTATCCATAATCAATGATAGAAATGAAATTATTTTTAGGCTTCCTCCTCATGTTTCTTTGGAAGAGGGTGCTGTTTTGGAGCCTCTTTCTGTAGGAGTTCATGCCTGTAAAAAAGCTGGAATAGCAATTGGTTCTACTGTCCTAATTTTAGGAGCAGGACCAATTGGTCTTGTAACTTTGTTGTCTGCTAAAGCTATGGGCGCATCTAAAATTATCATTACTGGTAACTTAAAATATTTATAATATTTGGCGTATTTTTAATCCATACTTTGTAACATAGATCTTCAGCAACATCGATTAGACTTGGCTAAATCTTTGGGTGCAGATTATACTCTGCAAATTAATATTGGAGAAGAGGATCAAGTTTTGGTTAATAAAATTATTGAGATATTGGGTGATCGGCCCACTGTTTGTATCGAATGCAGCGGTGCTGACCAAAGCATTCGACTGGCAGTGCAAGTATGTTAATTAAATAAGATAGTTCTCATATATTTATAATATTTTTTTAAGGCTACGAAATCTGGTGGAATTGTAGTTATGGTTGGAATGGGAAAACCTCTGGTGACTATTCCTCTTGTAAGTGCTCTTGCAAGAGAAGTTGATATTCGAGGGTGTTTCCGTTATGTGAATGAGTTAGTATGATAAGTATTTAGTTATACTTTATTTGATTTATTATTGTTATTTATTTAGTTACGCAACTGCTTTGGAAATGGTAGCAACTGGAAAAGTTAATGTAAAGCCATTGATAACTCATCATTTTACTATGGAGGAAACGAAAAGAGCTTTTCAAGTTACCAGAACTGGAGAAGGAAATGCTGTAAAAGTTATGATACATGCAAATCCGAACTGGAAAGCACAATAACAATTTGTTTTATTAAATAAAATTGTTCTGATAAAAATGTATTTCTTTTTTACCTCTCGCTAATATTATAAATATAATAATCTGTTGTAATAAATCTCGCTGCCCAAACAACTCCATGGAAACCAGTTGAGATATTTAAATGTTTATAATTGACAGATAAATGCAAAATGTCAGTGTCAAGAATCAACAGTTTTATTAACATTACAGAAAGCTTTTTCTGGGAAGTAAGTACATTTAAAATTTCTTATTGAATTATTAATTAAATATTTAAAATTATAGGTATATTAGCATTACATATATCCTCAAGAAATACCGCTAATACCGTCAGTGAATATAAAGAATTTTGAATATATTAGAAGAGTAGGAGAAAATGCCTCATAGAACGAAAGAATAGATACAATTTGAATTATTTATATGTACAAGAAATGTTAAAAATTCGGTAATTATGACCCGACGCCAAAAATTACTTCGAATTTTAGTGGCACAAAATTGACCCCTGTGGTGCACTTTTCATGACAGCAGTGAGCGCCCGTGAGGATGCCTGGTAAGCGCCCACATGGTACAAAGCAGATTGGAACACCCAGCAATGGGTAATATACCATGATGATATATTTATTTATGTAACATAAAATGGAAATGTCGAGAGGTCATATGTTGGCCACATCAGATTTTTATATACGAGTATATCACATAAAATCTATATAGAGTGATCGAAAAAATAAAAATAGAGACAAATAGCTATTTTCTTGTAAACGCGAATTAGGAAAAAAATTGTTTGCAACACCTACGGAAAACGTGATTGTGAAACTATATGGAAATTCCAAAAAAACGCATACGTTTTAGAATTTCCCGCACTTATTACAAAAATAACAACTAACCCCGCGATAAAAATGTATGCACGCCTATGTGTGGTATTTAGGAAAATTATAACCAGATTATAACCTTAAAATATTGTGGTTCCATACGTGGATGGAAATTTAAATAATGTCTTTATTAACAAATTTATTTCAAAAGTTAATAATATCAAATGAATTAGCATTACTTCCAAGAACGGTAGTAAGTGTAAGACATATTTATCATCATGTAGAAAAACCGAAACCCGGACAAGGAAAAGCATACAGAAGAATAGTGCATTATCCAGAATCATATACTGTTAAACCTCTGGAAGTAACAAATTTGGCTGGAAGAGATCCAGTTACTGGAAGAATAATTGCTAAAGGAATTGGGGGAGGTATCAAACATAAATATCATTGGATTGAATGGAAGAGAGAAGGACCTGCAGAAGGCCCTCCACAGGTATTATTTTCTTTGTTGAGCTGTAAAGAAATATAATTATTATTTGTATAGGAAGAAAGAGTAATTAAAATTATTAACGATGGATGTCGTACAAGTCTTATAGCTTTAGTTGCTTACGGTGATAAGCTAAAATACATTTTAGCAACAGAAAATATGAAAGTCGGTGATATAATTCGAACTTCTATGCATATTCCTCGTATTCCAGGTAGGTATAGTCATTTTTTTTCTTAGAATGGCATTCCAATGTGATCACCTGATTGCAGAGTATGAACAGAGAAATCACATTTATGTTTCTAGCAACGTACTTGTCTTGATTATTTTATTTTTACACGCAGCGTTAGTTTCCACCGTAACTTGAGTTATATGAATAATTTGTATTATTACATGTGACAATCAAAAATTGAATGGTAAAAAAAATATTGAAACGGTATAAAGAAATTATTTTGAATGTTTCTGTAAAAGATGTATTATATTTTGAGATTATCATGACATTTCTTAGTTTTGTATTTCCTATGTACTTATTTCTGAATATTATTCCATTTTAGAGAGTTGGTATTACTTTAGATTTGTCACATGTGACGGTAAATAATATCAAAAATGAATTTAAATGAGGATCTGTTATATTTCGTATTTTGTCGCCAAAAAAATTTAGTGATCCGTCAAAAAATCAACGGAACATTGACAGTTATACTCAGTCTCTGTATCTGCTATTCGATGTATTTACATACATAACGAAAGTAAATTGTTTTTTACGGCCCTTTTTATAATCAATTTAAAGTGTGTATTATAATTAAATTAAAAATTATTTCTTCGTTGTTTTCTTATATTGTTGTAATCAATTAATGTAGTAACGGTTGTAATCAATTATAATTTTAAAAAAATCATTGTATACCGTTCTAATTTAAAGTTATGAAGTACACTATAGATGTCAGTTCCATCGACTAGATCAGTCGGCTTCACTACCTGGCTCATATAAATTAATTAAATGACGTTATCACAGTGGAATGCCATTTTTAGAGATACATATTTGACTTTGCATATTTAATTATTTATTCTTATAAGTGAACATGCATGAACAGGGTGTAAATCAACGACGAAATATAACTCGACAAACTTCATTTGGTTTGTTTTGATTTCGGCTGGCTAGACAGAGATAAATAGAAATAGAGATATGTTTAGTCTAGTTTGAGTGTTGCTCACTAGAGGCGCAAGTGTTCTTAATAATATATTCATACGTAATATAACAAGTGATATGATTATCATCGATGATATTCTCGAGTGAAACCGGGCTGCAGATTTCACGAGTCCGAAGGACGAGTTGAAATGTGCTGCTTCGGTTTCACGAGCAATATCTTCGATTATTAATCATATCACGAGCTTATATTTAATGAGAGAATATAATGAATTTTTGCAATCTAACCTAACCTAACTTTTGATATACATATTCATATTGTATTAAAACATGGTACTTACGAGTTTTATTTAATATTTCGGAGTTTGAATTATTGTTATTATTTATTTTTAAACTCAAAATTAACTGTCAATGTCATAAATAAAGAAAACAAACCCCTTAGTAACGACTATAAATACAGTGTTTATTTCCTTGTTTTTTATCATCGCTGTGATAAACGCGTAGCTAGGGAGATTCTGACTGTTGATTGGCGGAAAACATGTCACGTGACTAAGGAATTATATTCTCTTTGGAAATAAAAAATAAAAATACTAAATTATGATTAAAACCAACAAACGAATTATAATCCAACATATTTTAAGCCGATTAATTCAGTACCTATCTACCTTAGTAAATAAGATACAAAAAAAATATATTCTTATTACATTGTTGACAATAACTTTCGTTTGGTAGTGTAATCTAATTTTAAAATAAGTATCTAAAATTAAATTTAATAATTGTGTTCCGTCATTGTTTAAAGGGTCTTGATCAAATATATGATCCTGCAAAGATGTTAAAATATGTTATAGCAAATTTCTGCCTTTCAATATTTGGAGCCAAATGGCGAACTGCTAGTGGGTCTCGTCACTTATGTAATGTATTTAAAAATGCCTTCTTGTTGCAAGAATAGGTCTGAAAAGGATTTTCAACTATTTAGAATACAATGTGAAAGAAAAAGAAAAGAAATTTAGTGTACCTTTACAAGAACTGATTTGTCGGTTGTGAGGGTAGTTTGTTTTCGTACATATTTATTGTTCGGTAAAATCAATAATTTTGTAATTATAATACATAATAACTATTTTACGGCGATTTTTTTTATTCTTATAACGATAAACCTATTTCTCATCGTATTAGCGCTTAAATTTTGACTTTAACAGTGGATGACATCTAGTGAAAAAAGCTCGAACTAGACTAAATATATCTCTATCTCTAGTTGTCTCTTTCCAGTCGAAATAAAACATTCAATGAGGAGAGATAGGGAATGTTTTGTCTACTTATATATAAAAAAGTGGGCTAAGCGTTTAACATGGGAAATCAGTTTTCCTTTGCGCAAACGTAACGTTTGTAACGCTGTATGTAACATACAGCGGTAATAATAAACAATTTTCTATTTACAGATTAGTTATTCTGAGAATATCTTTTAACCCTGTGTTAAAATGACGTTTATGGAGAGTTTATTTTAGAGTTAAGTCTTATTCTATTTTTATTATTATACATTTATGGGTTAATCTCGTGATAAACTAGGAATAGCGATTCCTGTGTTAAAAAGAAGCTATTCTGAACTTAACCCTTATTTATTATTACCGCTGTTAATCATTTTATGCAAAAATACTTCAAATAAAAGTTATAGATATTAAAATTCTGTATCTAACTCTTGTGAAACGATTATTTTAGATCTTCCAATAATCGGAAAAATTAAATATAAATTAGAGTTTTTGTGAGCTTTTAGTCTAAACAGCCATGGATTTATGACAAAAACAAATGCGTTACTTTTAACTATCAATTAAACTTAAATTTAGATTACAGTAGTAAATTAATACAAAACAGAAAAAGGTAAACTGTTTTAGTTTTAACTGACAGCTAAAAAGAACGCATTTATTTATTTTTTGTCATAAATCCATGGCTGCCTAGACTAAAAGCTCACAAAAACTTGACTAAAAAATAAAAATTCGGAGAAAAAAAGTCTTGAATTTTTTATTACAAAATTCGAGGTTTCGGTAGCCAATTTACCTTCCTCAGGAAAAATGTAATGTTATTGCGAAAGTAGTTACAAAAGCATATCGTCTAATTTAAAAAAAAAGGGAATTATGTCTCTTTCGAAGATCATCTTCAAACAAGGCTTGAGAAAAACTGATTTCCCATATTAAACGCCTATGGTCCACTTTTTAATTTACACCTGTATATATTTTTATTTATAGTAAGGCCTCATGAAGGCGATGCATATCCACTGGGTGCTCTTCCATTAGGCACTCAAATTCATAACGTCGAAAAATATCCCGGTACGGGAGGAATATTAGTCCATGCGGCCGGTACATATGCAACAATTGTTCGTCGAACTCCTGATCAAAAAGTTGTGGTTCAACTTCCCAGTAAACTGGAATACTGTCTACCACAAAACTGTATGTGTACAGTAGGAAGATTAAGTAACGTAGACCATGGAAAAACTCCTATTGGATCTGCTCAGCGAAATCGAGAATTGGGAAACAGACCACGATCTGGTTTATGGAAAAGGAAAACTGGTATTCATGGAAGGAAAATTCGACCACCACCGCAAATGAAGATAGTTCAACAAGTTAAAACGCAGAAGGACCAACCCGTGCAACTGTCCCTTGCATGTATGCCTGTTGTCTAATGTAATTTGAATATAATAAATAATAATGTTTCAACAGTGGATTTTTTCCTTTAAGTTTGTTTTCGATTGGTGAGTTTTTATTTTTCTTTTGTTTATAATACAAAGACTATATTTAGCCAACCTTGGAAATAATAAGCGCAGGAAATTACTAATCTTGTATAACAAGATGTTTTTCGCTGTTGCAATAGATAATTGCTGAACAATTTACAATTAACTGTCCAGTTTCATTTTATACAGGGTGTTCGGCGTAAGGCCAGCACCAAAAATATTTCGGTCATTTTGGAAGATACAAAAAATATTAATAAGTAAACTTTAACTAGACAAGTGGCTCATAAGTGATCATAATAAGAATTAGTTTTGTGTCATTTCCGTTCTTAGCGGAAATGAGTACAACTTTAAATCTAGCATAGGGAATCGGCGTTTTTATATATTTCCAACCATTCATTTTCAAAATTCACGTAAGAAAATAATAAATGGCGCGGGGAAGCCGACCGTTTTTAGATGTAGTAAATAAATAATTTAAAATTGTGAAACCGAACTTTGTCAATAATAAATATTTTTGTCTGTAAAAATGTACAAGACCTGAATATTAAAAATTACAACATGGATAAACATCACTTTATCCGGTAGATTTTATTTGATATCTGACGGTGATATTTTTTTCGTTTGCATTCTGACGAATCAAAGGGCAGTTTCATATCCCTATCTAATCCAACGCTATTTTTGTACGTGAAATGAAATATAATAAAATTCCATACAAAATAAAATATAGCAATCTATGAAAACAAAAGAAAATTGAGGATACCTCCCTTCATAAAGTTAACGGGCTCTAATAGATTTTTTTTGATATTCTCCAAATATTAAAACTATATCAATCATTTCTTTACTTGCGTAACAGCGTAACGCACTTGGGTCATGATTATTATAACAAAAAATCTGTTGTGGCCAGCACAATCCCTCTCGCCACATAAGTATAGACCGCAAGCAGTCATGTGACATTGTTGGACTTGACAAGCAGATATGAGAGCCAATGTCAGAATGACAACTAGTAATTATGTACATAGATGTCAAATGTCAGAATTTTTCATTAAAAATTTCAAGATTTTCTAAATTCACACCAGGAGTGTGGAATATACTTGTCGAGGAAAATGAATCATATGTTATTGGAAAATCACTAAATTTAGATTGAAAAATTATGATATATACATAATTATTAATTGTCATTCTGACACGGGCTTCCATATTTGCTTGTCAAGGCCAATAAAGTCACATGAATGCTCGCGCCCTATTGTATTTAACATTTCTTGTATACCTACACTCTACATCAAAAATTCTACTTACATCTTTTCTTTATATTTAGATTTTTTAATTTTAAATTCAGTCTATGAAGAAATTTTGTCCTCTTCTAATTTTGAAAATGTTTCCAATTCATTGTCAGGATTAACAGTATTTTTGAAGGGTATATGTAATATACCTACAATTTTAAATATTTAACTATTAATACAATAAGACACTGACATTGGACTGTGAGATTTATTACAACAGATTATTAAATACCTTATATTTCTTTATTTCTAAATCTATAAAAGATATAATAAAATATTTATATATATCAGATAGAGAATTTACTCTTCTTTAATACTAGCAAGAACAAAATATCAAAAAATAATATTTAGAAGAATTTTTTTAAGAATCTGCTACTTCCGATTGTCCTATTATTACCAAAACCTTTTCAGCTCTTCCCGGTAATGTCCGATTGAGAAATACGTAGTTAAACAGATATTAAGTATTATATTTTTTGAGAAATCGTCCTTCCAACATCCCCGCACACACACACACACAGAGACATCATTGTAAAAATATTAAAATCGGTTTGTTGGTACCTTAAAACGTGCTTAATCATTAAAATCTGGATATACAATTTTTAGCATGCATCCAATACCTCTCTTAGCGAGAGGTAAAAAATAATTGTTACTGTCATTAAATAACAAAAGTAATGTAGATACTTTTCTTTTGTTTTACGGTAATAAAATTGTTTTCACAGCTTGCTTTATTATTTTGCATGGAATTTTATTAATAAAATATTTTAAAAATCCGATTCCCTATGCTAGATTTAAAGGCCCTTTGCCTAGTTAAACTTTGGTTATTAACATTTTTTTTCAAAATAAACGAAATATTCTTGGTGCCGGACTTACACCGATCACCCTGTATATGCAAGTTATTAACATAAAACGTGTATTTTGAACAGTTTTAGTTATTATAACGGAAAATTTGCTTTATAAGCTATTTCTTTATGACATTCATGGAGGACCCAATTTAATTTCCTATTTTTGGAATAAGTAGATTACGGTAGCGCCACTGCATTTTCACTTTATCAATAAAGTGCAGTAGAGTGTTAAATAAAGTGATGTGCTCACAGTGAATAGACACATTTGTCATGCGTATGGTTCTTATGGTACTTAATAAGATTCATTGATAATTAATACAATTATCGTCCAAAAATAAACCAACAAGCTTTTGAAAAATAATTATACATACTTTTATAAAGAAAATGTGTCATGTTTTTTATTAAAAAAATATATTTGGTGTGAAAATATTAATCTACTTTTAATATTTATTAATTTGCATATTGTAAATACAGATAAAAAAAGATTTACGATATTTGGAATACGTAATACATTATGACCAGATAATATTGCCCGGGGCAGGTACAAATCCAAGCGATTGATCTAGTGAAAGTATAGTCAAAGGTGTGCTTAAGAGTTTGATGAGCAGATGAACTATGCGGGATTTTGCATAGAGCTGTCAAATTGCCCGCTAAAAGCACCTGTAGGAATAAGTGACGTTTTATTATAATAGTACGAAGTTGTGAATACTTATCCATAGCATAACTTTACAACAACCAGTGCAGAATGAAAGAATTAGTTAATTAAGTATGTCAACTGTTTTATTGATATAACAAAATTGACCTCATTATTGGGTTAATGCTTGTTTGTAGTGGTGTATCATCTGCTCAATTAGAACAAATGCAATAGTATTTGAATGATATGAAACAGTAACAATAATAAATCGCAATAATATAAATACTTAATAAAAAATGGCAGATCTCGATTTGGACTTATCTTTATCAATGGATCAAAAGATTCTTAATTTCAAGACTGATTCCGAAAAAATGAAAGATATTCATGAGTTTTTAAATGAATTATTTGATAAAGCTTGTATAGAAGCAGAAAAAAGACAAATGACTGAAAAACAAAAAGCTAAATTCGTAAGTACATCATTTGTTTCATTATTAAAATGCTGATTGTTAAAACTAATTGTTTTTTTGTAGGACTTGATTGGTATCCAAAGTAAGTATGGAGGATTAATATTAATTTATTACATTGTAATAAAAATTTGTTTTATTTGATGCATTGTTTTATATTTATTTAGATGGCACCAAACGTATTGGCGCCTGGTCAAATAGGGCACGTGGATTTATGTCCAGGGTAATCACTGCAATCTGTAATTGCACAAATTCAGTACGTAACGTCACTACAAACCGAACTTAGGACATTCCTCACATCAACATTTTTTTTTTTTTTTTGCTTAATATTGCATTTATTTTGGTATAATTTCTAGTATGAAATAATGTGGTAATTTGATGTCTTATTATCTCGGGAACAAAAATTATGCGATCAAGCTACTGAATGGCTAAATCATTTATTATTTTTTCAGTATTTAAATTTGCAAATCTGCTGTTTTATATTAATTGGCAGAGTTTATTTTGTGCTATCTTCCATAAATGTCAGCCTTGATGTAAATTAGATACATGTTTAGTTTTGAATGTGAATATCCCCGTAGAGAATTTAGTTCTGTGCTTTAAAATTCTTTCATCGCTTAAAATGCCATAATCATCCAATTTTAAGCTGTGATTTAGTTTTATTTTTTAACTAGGTATTTTTTTAATACAGGGTGAGTCTGGGAATGCGACCCCCTAACTTTTTTATTATGAGCAATAGAAAAAAATGGCTCATATAATTTTTTTATTATTTTAAATATACTGTTTGATGGCAGATGTAGATATTTTTTATAAAGTCAGGTTTACAAGATACAACTAACAACTTTTATTTTTTAAATAGCAACCAATAATTGTTTTACTAAAATATAAACCGCCATTTTTTTCTCTTTTCACCGATGTATTAGTTTTTATTAATGCATTTGAAAAAAATCGAGAAAAATAAGATAAATGAGATATATGAGAAATAATTTTTATTCAAATATTTTAGGTGGCTTTGTGAAAATAAATAAATAATAAGTAATAATAAATAACAAACATGGTTGATACTGTTTAACATTATTACATTTTGTTTGGTCTCGTATTTTGATAACCACTAGTCGAAAAAAAAAAATTTTCTTTTCTTTAAAGTTGTCTTGTGAAAGAGAAATTGTTTGTTTTTGTATCTCTTATAGTTCATGAGATACCAAAGGTGCCCATTTAAAATGAACATCTGTATATTGAAATGTCAAGCCGCAATTTTATTCCTAAATTTACTATCGCTAACTTTACGCGGGTTTTTCAAAATTATAAATTACAACTTTACATTATGCATTATTATTAGTTTTATAAAGTGTAGATAATAGTTATTTATGCAACAAGAGTGTAAACACAATCTTTATGACATAAGGTCAAGTATTTCGAAAATTATTGACCGAATGTCATAGATTGTTTACACTAGAGTTGCATACAATATTTTTTATATGCCCTTAAATAAAATTCTTGAAACAAATTAGAAATTTGACAGACGAGCACACAACAATTTGAACACACCAAATAGAGTTCACATTTAACAGATCTGAAGTTGAATACTGCAGTTCTGTCAGTATTACCAACATGAACGTATAGAAAACACTAAATTTAGGTAAGACAATTTAAATTCCAAACGTGTATTGATGGTGGTAGCTCTGTAATGTATAAATAAAATACGAAAATCGTTTACTTTACACATCGGAGTATAATTTTTTTTTATCTACTGTTGATATTAAATTGTTACTTTATCAACAAAAAATAAACACATAAAACCTACTTTTAACATCAGGTACAAAATAAAAAATATTTACATCTGCCATCGAATAATATATTTAAAATAATAAAAAGTTAAGGGGAGAGGGTCTTCCCCGACACACCCTCTGATTTTAAGAGTTTTTATAACATCCATTTTTAGCTCTATTCAAATGATGTACATTTATTTTTATATATATTTTATGAATAATTTTATCGCACAAGTCATTCATTTTACATAATCATAGATTTTTGATCTGTTTACGCACAGAATGTTAAATGTTGTGTCAGGTGGAAAATGTACTATTTACTGTCTAATAGGTATATTTTACTATAATACGAATTATATTTACAGTATACGTAAATGGTAATGAGTTTAAACATTTTCAAAAGTACTGTATTCATTTACACAAAATTTATCCTTTGTAATCCTCTGACAATCAAATCTTAACAAATCGTGATAATCTATTGATATTTGTAAAGATATATTATTGATTTAAAAAGAAAAATGTATGTTAACTGTTATCCTTTTATGGTGCTCATATATATGTAATAAACTGCTACAGACTAATTTTTGTATATTTTATTTGAAAAATTTCACAATTTTATAATTTTATAGACATTTAAAAAAGATTTTATATTAACATTATTAATTAAAATATATTTTACAAAAAATGGAGGAATTATTCTTATCATTTGGTCGTTTTTCAACGATAAATCTACAAAACAAGTATTAACTACAACCACGCATTTATCAATATTTGAATCGCACTGTACACATTCCCATATATTGGTTCCGAATTCTACATACATTTTGATAATTTTTAAATTTGTCATTAAGTGGTCTTCTTTTGTTGCAGGAATTTGATAAGTGGTTGTAGAAGTTAAATACAATTCATGTTTCCATATAGCTACGTCAGCCTTTTGCTTTCGTAGAAGCTTGTGAAGCTGATGTGCTAGTGTACCAGGCTTATATTTTTTCTTTTTCCTGGGCGAAAGTTGATATTCCTCACTAGATTTTTCTAATGAGTCTTGAACCACCGTGCCGGTAGAGCTTATTGTAATTAGTGAGCTTTTTTGGCTTTCCACGCTATCTATGGTACATCTGTCATTTTGTGATGTTTTTCTCGAGGACTGTGATGTTTCTATGTTTAAAGATATTTGAGTAAGTATTTCTTGTGAGTTTATTAATTCAATTTCGGGGATTTCAGGAAGATGTAAATTTGAAAATGTATTCTTTTGTTTCGGTGTTTTAGGCAATTCTTCTACTTCTTGAGAATTTATGAGTTCTATATTTATTTTATCTTGTGTTGTTTCTATTTTCCATGATGGAAATTTCATTTTCTCATTTGATTTATTTAAAGGTTTTATGCTGTTACATATTTCTTGAGAATCGATGTTTTCTATGTTTATACGTTCATCATTTGTTTTAAATTTACTGGCAAAAATATTAAATTTTTCAATTTTATTATCACTTATATCTTGAAGTTCTATTAATTGTCTAACACAATGATTTTCATTGTGATTATTTTTAATTTTCTTTAATCTTCTACTGATGATTGGTGATTTATCGAAATCACATTCAGGATCATCTCGTTTACATAAAGAACTGCCATTAATGATTTTTTTATGTTTTGAATTTAAGACTGGCGACAATAGTTCACTGTTGTATGGTGCTATTAAATTTATTTTCCTATTTATAATAGGTGAACTAAATTCACTTTCAGTATCTGAGTGATGTTTTTCTTCTTGTAAAACCAGAGATATCTCTTCAGTATTTTCGTAAGCAGACACTTCATCACTAATTTGTGATATTTCCACATTTGTATTTTCAGTTTCTTGATATGAAAAGTCAAATTTTCTTCTTGAAGGTTTTGGTTTTCGTCTTACTTTCTTTCTTGGAAGATCTAAGTCAAATTTTGGTACCCGCCATGCAGTATTCGTTTTATTTTGTTTCTTTTTTGGAGGACTACTCCAAGAAATATTGTTGTCTTCATTATTGACTTGCATTGCATTGTTGTTATAACTCTAACCTCTAAAAATGTTGATGTGTGCTGCCATCTTTCATTGCCGGATGTAATAAAATATATGATAATCAAAATTATAAATATATATTGTATATTATTTGTAAATGAAATATATTTAAATATAAATGTATAGAATTTAAATGAAGCAGCGAATGAAAACATTTCACTTTCATCCAGATGTCGCTACTGTTTGCACAGGTAAATTCGAATTTATTTAATTACACTTACGCTCTCCTGTTTGTTATCAAATTGTCGGCGCGCGGTAAGCATGTGTGGTGTTGAGCTATGCACTATTTACAATATTTTGTGTTGGTTTTGGTAAATGAATATATGCACCATATGTTTATTATTTAAAAAAGTGATAGTGTTGTGTTAAATTTTATGTTTTTTGCAAAGACTGGAGATTTTAAAAGTTTTGAAAATAAAGGTATGTATTTGCTTATAATTAAATGTTTTCTGAGGTAACTATGCTATTAATAAAACTTGTTCCTGCTACCACCCAATGTATTTTTGAAAGATTTGTATTTAGTTACTACCTAGTCTGTGAATTTTTTTTTGATTGATAAGATTTGATAAACATATACATACATCTATGCGCGCCGAGATATATAAATTCAATAGTGCATATATTATTTTTAATTAAAATATTAACTTCATTTAATGGTGCCTGAAAATTATATTTACTATAATTAGGTAGGTAAAGTTATTATTTGCAACAGGGTTTGGCGGTTAGGGGTGAACATAGGGTTTAACTATTCATTTTTCGCCAAAACCTGTACAGTGCAAAGTTGTACAGAATTAAAAGTTGCATATATAAAACATCAAATCTTTATATTTAGATATTTTCTATAATTTTAAATTCATTCTATGAGTAAGATTTGTCCTACTCTTCTAAATGTTTAAGATTCTTCCAATTCATTGACGGGATTGGCGGTATTTCTGAAGGGTATATTTAATACATCTATAATTATAAATATATAATTAATATACAATGAGAAATATTAAATATCGTTCCAAGATAAAGCCTTCAGTACTATCTTTGAATTTTTGACACTGACATTAGCGACATATATCTGTCAATTACAGACTGGTTACCATGGATATGTTTGGGCTGTTAGATTTACTACAACAGATTATTTTATAGATTATATTTCTATATCTTTAAATCTTTAGAAGATATAATAAAAAATTTAAATGTGTCGGATAGAGAATTTTGTTTCTTAAGATTTGTAATAACAAAATTTTTCAAAAAATAATATTTAGATTTTTGTTAAAATACTACTACTATCCAATTGTTATCAGAAGCTATTCCACTCTTCCCATTTACTGTTAGATTGAGGAATCCGTAGGTCTTTAGTATTATAGAATTTGAGAAATCGTACCTCCAATATCCTCACGTACACACAGACACACACACAAACACATACACACACACAGACAGACATCATCGTAAAAATGTTATAATCGCAGTCTAGGGATTTTAAAACGAGATTTTGTTTTTGACGTTTCATAATCGAGAAAATCAATTTCAAATTTTTTTGAAGATTGCTAATTTATAGCGATAGCCATGGAATAATTGTATATCCAGAATAACACGTTTTTATAATCTGAAGATTTTCTTCATGAGAAAACTGTTCCATACTTTCAAAGTAATATGTTATTGAACGAAAATCACAAAACACAGACTTCTTTTGACAGTTAAGATATACAATTGTTCGTAATTTTGTTTGAAATCCATGGCTATCGCTATAAATCAGCAATCTTCAAAAAACCTTAAAATTGATTTTCTGGGTTACGAAATGTTAAAAATAAAATCTTATTACGAATTTGGATGCAGAATTCTGTGCAATATTTATTTAAAATATTTTTGTCTAAAATAATTTGGGAACTTTTGCGCAAGGAAAAACTGATTTACCATATTAAACGCCTATGGCCAGGTTTTTAATTAACATTCTGTATATTTCACTTCTGTATTATTATACTTAGGTATTTGGTTAAAACTTAAAACGTATTCACCAGATATAAAACCATAATAGTAGTTCATACTTCGCAATAATACATTCCAAAAGTTCAAAAATAATAAAATGCGGTTCTGAAAACAGAGCAATACTGGTTTTGTGGAATTAGCTGGAACAGTTACATCACAATAAGGTTTATGACACTTTTAGCATATGTGACTGACTCACTGACTGATTTAGGTAGTACAATATGCTGAGATTTACAGATTTTTCATTTACAAAATCTTTATTTCTGCTAATATGAGTTTATACATGTAGCAATATATATTTGTCATTAACATATATTACCTACAAATTTATTGCAATATTTTTTACGTAGAAATGAAATCTTTTATGATTAGCAATACTAAGTAATAAAAAAAGTTAAGTAACTAATATATTAGCTTCCGGTAGTTGGAGGTACGATTTCTCAAATTCTGTAAGATTAAAGACCTGTGTAACTACGGATTCCTCAATCTAACAGTAATGGGAAGAGTTGAATAGAATCTGGTAACAATTGGACAACCGGAAGTAGTAGTATTTTAACAAAAATCTTCTAAATATTATTTTTTGAATATTTGTGTCATTACAAATATTAAAAAACAAAATTCTCTATCCGATATATTTAACATTTTTATTATACCTTCTATAGATTTAAAATTATAGATATATAATCTATAAAATAATCTCTTGTAGTAAATCTCACAGCCTGCTCGCAGCCCAAACAGCTCCATGGTAACTACTTGAGAAATTAAAATGTCTGTAATTGACAGATAAATGTCACTAATGTCAATGTCAAAAATTCAGTGATAGTACCGAAGGCTTTTTCTGGGAACGATATTTAATATTTCTTATTGTATTATTAATTATATATTTAAAATTATACGTATATTACATGAACACATCAGAAATAACGCCAAAGTGTAATTAGAATTTTTATGTGTACAAGAAATGTTAATACAATACTTATATACATATACCACAATGGAAAGGGCGCGAGAGGTATTGTGATGCCCACAACAGATTTTTTTTTAATAAAATGCTTTAAGTAAAATGAAAAATTTTTTTAATAATGGAGATATCGGATAAACTATTTGAGAATTACATATTTTTTTTATTTTTCATAAATTGCTAAAAATGCTACTTAATTAAGCGCGTTCTAAATACATATAGTCCTCTGCAAATAAAATAGGTGCAAGAGATTCTTTGCTCAATCACAAAACATATCTTCAAACGTAATATGCATATTCAATTCCTCACAGTTTTCATAATACAGATAGAAAACCAACCTACATACATATACGAGTATCATGTTGACCTAAATTAATAACTATCTACTTAAAATTCTGTAAAAATATTTACACTGTAAAAAGTATTTATATGTTGGCTGAAATAATTTTTAAACATAGTCCAATTATTTGAGACAAATAAAATTGGTCTAATTGTTCTAATTATCTATTCTCGGTGAGACATTCTATTATTATCAACAGATTAACTAATATTAATAAACCGCAGAAGAATTATATAATAAAATGAGATAAATGTTGGACCAACCTCGCCTACTATCAGTCCAATTTGGCCAACAGAGGCATCGAAGATCTCACCATCTCAGGAAATCAACTACCACTGCTACTAGGAACGTTTATTGCGACAAAATTTCAATTATCTCACTGTTTAGTCCACTAAAAACCATCACACAGTAAAAATTCAAATCACGAAAGTTAGTTTGGCACTAAAAGAAACAAATATACACTATTTTAATTCCCCAAACTGAAATTTTTAATGAGAATTGCACTTACTACCAACAGAAGACATTCTCATTTGTAGGTAACAAATACACTGACAAAAGACAGCAATAATAAACAACAAACACCGGTCTTAATATTAGATCGAACTTGTCTGTTAAAGTACCGATCTGCAGTTTCACTGGTTGACACGGAATTTAAATAAAAATAATAATGAATTATTTATTCACTTAACTTGTGTAGAATAATAAATAAATTATTATTAAAAAAATTGATGTGGCCAGCACAATACCTTCCGTCAATCCTGTGTATTATGTATAAATTCCATACATAAATTTAAAGCTTAATATTTAAGTGTTAGTGGTACAACTGGGCATAAGGCTAGTTAACCAATTATACCGAAAATAATAGTTGTGGCACAATAATTTATTAAAATCTATCATTTACGGAAGAAAAAATCTGATGTGGCCAGCACATTACCTTCCGTCAATTCTATGTATTATATACATATTTCATACATAAATTTTCTTGTAAAATATCCTATATTTCCAGTAAAATTATTTTATAAACAAACTATGCAAATTGCCTTCTTCTTTAGCTTTTCCCATTCGTTTGGGGTCGCTATTTTTTAATTTCTTCTTCCAATCTTTTCTGTTTTGCTTATCGTCCTCATTCATTTATTCTTTTTCCTCAAGTCTTCCGCAATATAGTTCTTCCATCTTATCTTCGGCCTTCCTCAGTTTCTTCTACTTTCTATTATTAAGGTATTCATTCTTCGTCCAAAATTTTCTTCATCTTTCCTCATGACGTGTTCAAACCAATGTAATCGTCTCTCTTTTATCTTTCTAGAAACTTCTAACACTCGAGTTATTTCCCTTATTCTTTCATTCCTTACCGTATCTTTCCAGGTCTTCCCCAACATCTATCTCAACATCCTCATCTCTGCCACATTCATTTACTTTTCATTGATACTGATATCTGTCAATTTGAATTATCTGAATATATTAGCAGTTTCCATAGTTAGCATAGCTGGCTATTTTATGAAATTTAATTCTTTAACTCTATATCTATTGAATATGAAGTATAAAATGCAATCAAATCGTATAGAGAAAAATATATTCTTTAAATTATAATAACGTTAAATGTGAATAAATGATATTTCACTGCGTTTTTTTCAAGAAAAACTGTTCAAATATTCAGATGAGGGTACTTCCGGTTGACCAATTATAACCAAAATCTAATCACGTCACCTCTTCTTCTGGATGTAAACTTGAGGGATACAAAAAATATAATTTTTGGAATCGTGGTATTAAAGTTACGCGATCCGAAACTTTCGTCACACACACACACACACACACACACACACACACACACACACACACACACACACACACACACACACACACACAACACACACATACATACATACATAAAGACATCGTAAAAATGGTAAAATCGTATTATATGGACCCTAAAACGTAATTATTCACTAAAAACTCATTGAATTTTTTGACCAAAGACAATACCTTCCTCTTCCTTATCTAATCGTGAGGGAAGGTAAAAATAACTCATCTAAAATTTGAGTTGCCTACTCTAAAGTTTAAATTGTCCATTCTAAAATTTGGATCTGGTTACGGGTCTGCTACTTCAGAAAATAATAGACATCGCGACAGTAGCCTACTTAAGTTGAAAATATCGTACATTACTAGCATGATATGAATATCGTACTATATAATGAATGGTATGGGTAAAAGTTGCAATGATATGTTTTTATATTTATTTATCTACACATTACGGTTACCATTATTAGATTTATGTTATAAACTTACTACATACATAGATGTAAATAACTTATGATAGGCAAGAAGTAGATTATAATGCATAAAAGTTTATAAATTACAGATTTCTATTCTATAACGGTTTTAGAAATATTTCAGATTTAGATCGAATCACGCTTATAGTAATATTCACGTTTTAACCAAAACAAAACAAATATTTAACGCATTTATCTTTACCGTTTTCATTTCGTTTCATACAATGAAAAAAAAAATATGTTGTCAGTATTCCACACCAGACGCAAAGTATCTTAAAAGTAGCGTGGTTTAATTATAAATTGTTATTATATATCTAAACTATGTCACACCCACGCTTTATCTACATGAAGAAGAATTGAAGAACGATATAAGATTATTTTAAATAGATTTAATAGTAGGGAAATAGAATAACATCCGTGTGAAATATTTCACTTTGTGGGAATTGTACTATACTAGACAATAAATTGTTAATTGAAAACAGCAATAGATCATTAGGTTCACTGTTTAAAAAATCTGATGTGACCAACACAATACCACCCGCCATTCAATGTATTCATTTAAATACATATACCTATGGTGTATGGCCGCGTGCCTGAGTATCCTGTCGCGAATCTGGAGAACCGGATTGAAACCCTACTAACACCAAATATTTCGATTGTAAATGGCACAAAATTGACCCCTGTGGGGCACTCTCCACGCCAGAAATGAGTAGCCGTGAGGCGACGCTTGGTAAACGCCCGCACGATACAAATATGTCCTCATCATTTCTGAAATCTGTGTACAAAGCACATTAACACACCCAGCAATGGGTAATATGCCGTGATGATGATATATATATATATATATATATATATATATATATATATATATATATATATATATATATATATATATATATATATATATATATACAGGGTGTTTCCTTTAAAACAACCAGCGCTTTTTTGGGCGAACTAATGACTAGAGAAAAATGTTATATACAAAAAATTACCAGGAAAAAGGGCTTAATTTATGAGGAATAATAAATAAAAAATTCAACGGTAGAATAAAATGATATTTTTCTCTAAAGTCATTAGTTCGCCCAAAAAAGCGCTGGTTGTTTTAAAGGAAACACCCGGTATATATATATATATATATATATATATATATATATATATATATATATATATATTATATAAATACATACCTGTATATTTACTAATGCTGGAAACTATGTATATTAAGTTGCTTTCCATATAACTATTGTTCTATTTACAATTTTCTTTTTAAAACGTTACTATTATTAATTTGAAATGATTATTTTTTTGACAGTGACATTTTTCTGTCAACTACATATATTTGAACTGTGTAACAAGAAATTGTGTTTATCTTTAAAACATAAACTCCAAGATTTATAAACTTAGTTATTTTATTAATTTATCTATAAAATATATAGAAAAATTATTAATGTATGCCGAAAAAATGACATTTAACGGTGATTTTGGAGGAAAAACTATTTTGAGCTTCTAGTAAAGTGCGATTTCCAGTTATTTGATTTATACCAAAATCTAATGGCTTCTTTCCATATTAGAGTAAGGTCGAAATACAAGGTTTCAAAATTCTGTGATTGAGAATATTTGAGCTAGAGTGACCAGAAGATCCATACTCACATACACACATACACACCCACCGACATCATTGTGAAAATGTTATAAACGGATTCTCTGGACCTTGAAACGTGGCCATTTATCAAATTCTGGATATGCGAGTTATAAACATTTTAATTTTTCAACTGGTTTCCATGACATTATTTGAGCGGTGAGATTTATTACAATAGATTATTATATACCTTATATTTCTTTATCTCTAAATCTATAAAAGATATTATAAAATATTTATATGCATCTGTTAGAGAATTTACTTTTCTTTAATACCAGCAAGAACAAAAATTTTCAAAAAAAGAATATTTACTTCCGGTTGTCCAATTATTACCAAAACGTTTTTAGCTCTTCCCAGTAATGTTCGATTGGGAAATACGTATAGTAAAACAGATATTAAGTACATATTATAGTTTTTGAGAAATCGTCGTTCTAACCTCCCCACACACACACACACACATATATATATATATATATATATATATATATATATATATATATATATATATATATATATATATATATATATACACATACACACACAGACATTATCGTAAAAATGACACTATACTGCATCCTTTATTATCTTATTTTGTCTCCTTAAAATTACATTTCAAGATCAATTGAATAATGGTTAGATTTACGTTTCTCTGTTCATAGCCTACTCCGAGTTAGATTTTTTATTGAACACACTGTATTAAAATCGGATTGTAGAGACCTTAAAACGTGCTTAATCATTAAAATTTGGATATGCGATTTTCAGCATGAATCCAGTACCTCTCTTGGCGAGAGGTAAAAATGTAATATTCACGTGCTTATCTAAATGTCATAATTAACTACACTACTAAATGTATAGTAATTTTTTCGTTTACCGGAAGAGCAAAAAATACTCGTAGAATGTTATGTATGAATTATAATTAAACAATTTAATGTTAGTAGTGGGTTAAGAATAATATTATTTATTAATAATTTACAGAGCAAGTAGTTGTGTACAGTAAAATTTTTGAAAGATGTCCGATCAAGCTTATCTACGAATTGTATGAATTCAGATTTTTGCTCCGCCCATTATGACAAATTCAGTAGTGTCGTTTGCTTAGTTTTTATGAGGGTACATATAAGATACTACTATTATTTTATTATTATAAAAATATATGTTACAATAAAAACATTCAAAATTCAAAAAAAAGTCAACTGGTATGTTTATTAGCAAATGTAAAACCAAATATGTGAAAAATAAGATACTGACACAATATCAGTGTCAGTGACACTTACAGAAAATAACGTTATTCGTACGGCTATGAATCAAGGTAATATATCTGAATTAATAAATAAACTTACGTTACAGCGAAAGTATTATCAAGAACGAGCATCGTTGTAAAGTGGAATGTCCTAACTTAGTCGAAACAATATAAATTTTTGAAAGACAAGCGTGTTATATCGATCCTTATCGCACACGCGTATAGCCTTTGCAAAGGAAAGAGATAAATGTATGCCAATTTGTTAATTCGTTCATGATACAGATGACCTTGTTCGGACATCTTTAAAAAAAAATACTGTAGGTAGGGATCAGTTTGGTAATGGTTAATATGTCGTGTCGATATATTTATTTTATTTGTCTCAAAGGCAAGTATAATATAAAATGTATTTGTTATTACAAAAGGTATTCAAAATTTCTTATTTACTATGTTCTTTTTGTTAAAAATAATACGCGTACCTATAACAAAAACAGTCTATTCTTATTCTTAAACAAATTTGTATAGTTTATCATTTTTTACAAAAAACAATTTTTGTTTCTATAACTACATCAAAAATAACAATAGTACGTTTAGTGGCTGCTTTCATATTATGCGTTGCGGTTTAATAATTCACCGTTTGTCTCCTTCTAATTGTGAATAATCTAGGTATTCTAGTCTGTAGTTTGACAAATTACACGATTTTATTAAGTTAGCAGCGAACATTAGGTTTGTAGAGCATGAATCAAGGCTTACTGTGATCCCGCAGTGTTAATGCGACAATGTGTGGGGAATTGAACGTTTTTAGAGCATGTTTCTTACCGCCAGCTCTAGGTTAAAACACAAGGAACACTTATAATATAATAGAAAATTGTTCATAAAATACCAGAAAATAGTTAGAAAAGCATGGAAAATGAAATTAAATGTGAAAAGAGTCATAAATTGAGAGAAACTTATATGGTGCTCTACATGTATATATATATATATATATATATATATATATATATATATATATATATATATATATATATATATATATATATATATATATATATTATTAAGGATGAAATTTAAAATATGTCGTACAACTACATTATTCTTTGGAATTAATTCAAGTAAAACCAAGAAAGTGAAAAATATTATTTCTAAATTCATAAGCTGGAACGACATCTGTATATTCAATTATTTAATTGTAAATTTTTATTTGCAATTTTTCATTTTTATGTCGCAGCCAAATAGTAATTTCGTTTTTACCTCTCGCTAAGAGAGGTACTGGAATCATGCTAAAAATCGCATAACCAAATTTTAGTAAATAAGCACGTTTTAAGGTCCCTAGGATCCGATAATAACATTTTTATGATGATGTCTGTGTGTGTTATGCCTAGTGCACACGGAGAAACTTTAAGTAAAGTTTCCTGAAATTTGTTTCCTCGAAGAAGAGGAAGATTAGGAGAAACTTTTGTATCTACGTACCGTGTGTTCACACGAGAAAAATAAAAGTTTCCTCAAAATTGGTAATTTTTCTCTAAATCTATAGGCTCTTGGAGAAGAATTATTTTTTCGAAAGAGAACAAGAAGCACACAAAATTACATGTAGGAATTAAATTTAACTAAAATTAAATGGAGAAATAAACCAAACTATATGTGCTTATAACTTAAAATTCTAACAAAACTAAATTTATGAAGTAAACTAAACTACATACGATTTCTGAATAAACTACACTGAAATTTTTATAAACAAGAATTATTGTAATCGACGCCAAAAATCAAAGTTTTTGTGATCCTAACCGCTTTTTCTTTACAAATGTCATAACAGATGAGAAGTTAGGTGCATGTCAAAAAGTTTCCACAAAACCTCTCGAGTTTAACGGCGCCGTTAACTTTCGGGCAACTTTTCATACTTCTTCTTCTTGGGAAACAAATTTCAGGAAACTTAGCTAAAAGTTTCTCCGTGTGCACTAGGCATTAGATTGTTGGAGGTACGATTTCTCAAATTCTATAAGACTAAAGACCTGTATAACTACGGGTTCCTCAATCTAACAATAATGGGAAGAGTTGAATAGATTCTGGTAACAATTGGACAACCGGAAATATTTTAACAAAATTCTTCGAAATATTATTTTTTGAAAATTTATGTTATTACAAATATTAAAAAAAAACAAAATTCTCTATACCTTCTATAGATTTAACGATATAGATATATAATCTATAAAATAATCTGTTGTAGTAAATCTCACAGCTTGCTCATAGCCCAAACATCTCCATGCTAACTACTTGAGAAATTAAAATGTCTGGAATTGACAGATAAATGTCACTAATGTCAATGTCAAAAAATCAGAGATAGTACTGAAGGCTTTTTCTGGAAACGATATTAAATATTTCTTATTGTATTATTAATTATATATTTAAAATTATAGGTATATTTACATGAACCCTTCAGAAATACCGCCAATCCCGTTAATGAATTGGAAAAATTTCGAACATTTAGAAGAAATGGAGAAAACTTGCTCATAGAATGAATTTAAAATTGTAGAAAATACGTAAATATAAAGATTAGGTGTAATTAGAATTTTTGTGTGTACAAGAAATGTTACAATACTTATATATATATATACACACCACAATGGAAAGGGCGCGAGAGGTATTGTGTTAGCCACAACGGATTTTTTTTATAAAATGTACTTGTATTGTCAGTTTCTAAATGAATATTTGTCCAATTTTGGCATGTAATTTTTCTAAACATATCATAGTAATTTAACCTAACGTACAGAACCATCACCCGAAAGTTTATGATGTTCAGGAAGTTGTAGCAGAACTAATGAGTCAAAAATAAAATTTATATTGTTTTGCTCTTTTTAACTTCAAAAATAATTGCAGAAACATATAATTTTAATTAATAAAAGTATATTGAGCCTATAAATACGAGCATGAAGGAAATATAAACGGGACTATTTTTTTTTAATTCTGGGTTTCTTTTAAAAAGTATACAAACATATTTTATTTTTTTACACAATCCCCCGCCCTAGAAACGCATTTTTCCCAACAGATTGGGAGCTGGCACTTAAATATTAAGGTAGACTTAAACAAAAAAATGCAAATCGAAATTATGACAGCAATATTCAATTACTCATTTGACATTTCGCTTCGATACGACATTGTCAATTTAAGGAACACTTAAAATTTAAGTGTCAGTGGTGCAACCGGGCATTAACCCTTAGCATATAAACCATTATTTTGACTGAAATAGACATTGATTAGAAAATTACTTCAATTTAACTCCCATCAAACATCCAACATTTCATTTTGACTGCTTTCAACTTAGAATTAGAAACCCTACATCACCCCTACACTGTTTCTATAACAACTCGTACATTTCGATCCCTTCATTTGATACCATATCAAGCCCTGTTGGTCACGTGACCGTGTGTTGGTGCTGGTGGTACGGAGTGCACTTCCGGTGACGTCATCCGGCATTTCGGGCGATGCGCGGCTGTTCAATGCTCCGGTGCGGTGACGCGATAGCGATGTTGTGTTTGGAAAACCGGACAGGTGTAGGGTGCGCACGTGACCGTAACGAAACGTCACGGTGAAATGGAAAGAAGTGGAATTTTGATGTACAGGAAAAGAGAATTTTTATTTTTATTTTGGGGCATATAGGGTTTGAAGGTTGGGAAATTCATTTGGGAACGGATAAAATTTAAATTGTGAATTTATCCTTGAATAGTATACAGGGTGTTCAATTTAAGTGTTTCACTATTGCTATCTCGAGAACCGTAAGAGATACGAAGTCGGTTAAATTAGCAAACAATTTCTATATTATAAGATTATTAAAATGTGCATTAGCAAAATTATTTTCAACCAGTGGTTCTCAAAATACAGAATTCAAATTTTTAATTTTAAATGAGAACCTACTTTTTTATTCTCCTATTCGATTCAGCATTTTTTTCTGAATACAACGATATAAAATGTTTATACCCTTACATAACGAGAAAAACGAGAAAAATGCAAAAGAAAAATTATTATTTTCATATTTATTTCTACATGTAATCAGAGTGCCATGACAAAAACAATTCAATATTTTGTTTTCATTATTGTTTGGGCGATTTAGATATTTTAAAAAATATAAAAATTGTTCAAAATTATTGCCATGCTGATTTATACATAATTCCAGCCTTCTGAATATATTACTGCTTACTTTTCTTAAATTTCGGCCGTCTATGGGGGAAATAATATTTTCGATTGCAATTTTTAAATACTGAATATCTGGATAGATAGTTTTGTAGACTTCATCTTTAACATAACCCCATAAAAACTCCAGGGGATTAAGGTTTGGAAACCGTTCGTTTAGGTAATCCCTAACTTGACGCGAATTGTGAGCTGGTGCACCATCTTGCTGGAAATAAATGTTTCCCAACTCAGCTACTGGTATGTCTTCCGAAATAATACCCAGCATATTTTGAATTAAATTCAGGTATCTGTTACCACTCAAAGTACCTTCGTATTTTTCAGAGATAATATGAAAACTTCGTACATATCAATTTTTTCTTCGTCTTATTCTAATATAGAAAAAAAAAACATTAGATTTTGGTGTAAATCCGATAATCGGAAATGGCTCTTTACTTGAAGCTGAAAATAGTCTGATTTGCTGGCCTCGGCTTTCGTCTCGATTGCAAAGTTCAGATTCGGCCAAAAAAATAACACGTGTTAAAAGGTGACAGATCATTGTAACTTTTATAGTCACCGTCAAATAAGTATGATGATCAACTTTTCTCTTCTCCGCACCCTGGTCCTTACCGTTCGGCGTTGCCGCTTTTTCATAACTTTTAAGCATTTTCAATATGACCACTGAATTGGTAACAATGTTGGAATGTCCAGTCCATACATATTTAACGACAGATATAATACTAGTGTTAAAAGTGAATTAGTTACAAGGAACAACAATTATTAGAAATAAAATTTTAAATTTAAAAAAAAATCTTGCAAAAGGTTCTAAATTTCCAGTAAAATTATTATTATATTATATAACTATGTAAATTACACTTGACACTGACGTCTGTCAATTAGAATTATCCGAATATATTAGTAGTTTCTATAGTTATAGCATAGCTGGCCGATTTATGAAATTTAATTTCTTTTTAATTTTCTTTCTTCATAGGCATTGAACATGAAGGAAAAAATTCAGTCAAACCGTATAAAGAATAAAATAATTTTTTTGTACTCCTGCTCTGAAAATACAATTTTCTGGTTTGTTTTTCATGTTGAAAGTAACGCTTTGCAGCACTAGTGCTGTAAAATTTTGCAGCACGCTTCGGTATCCTAGCAATGAATATTACTTACAAAATTTGTATAGAATGTTTGTTGTTGTCATAGATACGCATCACAAATACAAAAATTGAAAATAAATGTCAAATTATTTTTAAAAAATAATTCTTTATTTCCTTATTTTTTATCTTGCAGGAGTAGAAAAAATAGTGTGTAGGTATAACACGTGTTGAAAGTCTTTTGTCGAACACAGACTTTCAGCACTTGATATACAAATAACTATTCTACAGCCTACATAGAAAGTACAGTAAAATTTTTGAAAGATGTCCGATCAATGTTGTCTACGAATTGTATGAATTCAGATTTTTGCTCCGCCCATCAGGACAAATTCAGTAGTGTCGTTTGCTTAGTTTTTATCAGGGTACGTAAGATACTACTGTTATTTTATTATTATAAAAATATATATTACAGGAAAAACATTCAAAATTCAAAAATAAGTCAACTAGTAAGTTTATAAGCAAATGTAAGTAACTCTGACAGAATATAACATAACGTTATACGTATGGCTATGAATCCAGGTACTGTATCTGAATTAATAAGTAAACTTACGTTACAGCGAAAGTATTATCAACAACGAGCATCGTTTATAAATGGAATGTCCTAACTTAGTCGAAACAATATGAATTTTCTAAAGACAAGCGTGTTATATCCATCCTTATCACACACTCTTACAGCCTTTGCAAAAGAAAGAGATAAATGTATGCCTATTTGTTAATACGTTCGTGATACAGGTGCCCTTGATCGGACATCTTTCAAAAATTTTACTGTAGCTCTCTTTTATCAACCCAAAATGTCACTTTGCCGCTCTAGCGCGACAAAGTAGAAAAAACGCTCACTGTCCAAATTTCTAACTATACAATGTTGAGAAATATCACTTGTCTACATTCTTAATGGAAACGTTTAGTCAGGAACTAATAGCACTGTAGTGTCACATTTACCACCTTTACAAATCAATATGACATATAACTGCTCTGTCGGTATATTACATAACAAAAAAAAAATGCCGCACTATTGTGAAAATAAAATAGGGCATTCATTTACAAACACGAAAGTATAAAATGTTTAGATTAGATTGAAGCAATAGGTCAAGAAGAATGGGAAATAACGATAAATTAAAATTAAATATAAAAGAAGTCTTTTCTTTATATTAATCGTTATCAATTGAGTAGTAGTGTAAGTACGAAGTGTACATTTTATTATTTTTTGTTAGTGTGGAGGACCCCACTGTGGCGACCGTAGAAAAAATCTTGTATATGTTTCGAGCGCAAATGGACATTGTCGAAATCGACAACTTCTCAATCGACAATGTCCTATTTTGCGCTCTTAATACAGAAATAGCTATTTTAATATTTAAAACAACGTAAATTGTCAAAATATGATATTTAACCGCGTTTTTTCAAGAAAAACCGTTAAAAACTTCAATTAACAGTACTTCCCTGTTCACCAGTTATAACCAAAATCTAATCACATCTCTATATGGATGTACAGAAAAGGAATACGAAAAAAATTTAATTTTTGAAATTGTAGTATTGGAGTTATCGAAGGAGAAATTTTGTCACACACATTCACATACAGACATAATCATAAAAACAGTAAATTCGTATTATAGGGATCCCAAAACTTGCTTATTCATTAAAAACTCACCATCCATTTATTTTGATGAATGACAATACCTTCATTACCACCTTACCTAAAGGTGACGGAAGCTAAAAATAGTGTTTGTAGAATAAATAGCGTATGATATACGTGTTAAAATTGGAGGCATTAAAAAAAATGTACCATCACGTGCTTATCTAAATGTCATAATTATCTACACTACTGAATGCATAGTAATTTCTTCGTTTGCCGGAAGAGCATCCTGTCCATCATTCCATCAACTTTCGGCAAATCATCACTAAAGGAGTATTCGAAAATAGGAAGCTCGCGCCAAAATCTAATTAGATTTTTCACTTGCTACTTATGTAATTATAGTTTTTTTTACACCGGATAATATATTTTTTAATTCAAAGGAAGTGTTATAGCAAATGTTTGTTTATTTTGAAATAAATATTTTAATTACAATTTCTAGTCCCAAGTATTTTAGCAGAAAAATCTGATGTGGCCAACACATGGCATCTCGACATTTCCATTTTATGTTACATAAATAAATAAATATAACATCACGGCATATTACCTATTGCTGGGTGTGCCGATCTGCTTTGTACGCAGATATCGGTAAATGATGAAATATTTGTACCGTGTGGGCTTTTACCAAGCGTCACCTCACGAGCACTCACTGCTGTCGTGGAAAGTGCTCCCGGATCATAATTAACGAATTTAACACATCTTGTACATGCAAATAATTCAAATTGTATCTATTCTTTCGTTCTATGAGGAATTTTCTCCTACTCTTCTAATATATTCAAAATTCTTTATATTCACTCACGGTATTAGCGGTATTTCTTAAGGATATATGTAATATTAATATACCTATAATTTTAAATATTTAATTAATAATACAATAAGAAATTTTAAATGTACTTACTTCCCAGAAAATGCTTTCTGTGATGTTAATAAAACTGGCGATTTTTGACACTGACATTTAGCATTTATCTGTCAATTATAAACATTGAAATATCTCATCTGGTTTCCATGGAGTTGTTTGGGCAGCGAGATTTATTACAACAGATTATTCTATATATATTTCATTACGGTATATTACCCATTGCTGGGTGTGCCAATATATCTCTAAATCTATAGAAGATATAATAATTTTTTTAAATGTATGTATCTGCTTAACAAGGCCAACAAAGTTACTTAACTGCTCGCGCCCTATTGTATTTAACTTTTCTTTGTATACCTATATTTCTTTATCTTTAAATCTATATAAAAGATATAATAAAATATTTATATGTATCAGATAGAGAATTTACTCTTCTTTAATACTAGCAAGAAAAAAAATTTAAAAAATAATATTTAGAAGATTTTTTTAAGAATCTGCTACTTCCGGTTGTCCAATTATTACCAAAACCTTTTCAGCTCTTCCCAGTAATGTTCGATTGAGAAATACGTAGTTAAACAGATATTAAGTTTTATAGGTTTGAGAAATCGTTCTTCCAACATCCCCCCTCCTCCCACACACATACACACACACACACACACACACACACACACAGACACACACACACACAGAGACATCATCGTAAAAATATTAAAATCGGATTGCAGGGATCTTAAAACATGCTTAATCATTAAAATTTGGATATGCGATTTTTAGCATGAATCCAATACCTCTCTTAGCGAGAGGTAAAAATTATACGCAAAAAAATTAATGTACAGTAAAATTTTTGAAAGATGTCCGATCAAGGTTGTCTACGAATTGTATGAATTCAGATTTTTGCTCCGCCCATCATGACAAATTCAGTAGTGTCGTTTGCTTAGTTTTTATGAGGGTACGTAAGATACTACTGTTATTTTATTATTATAAAAATATATATTGCAGGAAAAGCATTCAAAATTCAAAAATAAGTCAACTAGTAAGTTTATAAGCAAATGTAAAACCAAATATGTTAAAAATAAGATACTGACACAATATGTCAGTGTCAATGACTCTGACAGAATATAACGTTATACGTACGGCTTATGAATCCAGGTAATGTATCTGTATTAATAAATAAACTTACGTTACAGCGAAAGTATTATCAACAACGAGCATCGTTTATAAATGGAATGTCCTAACTTAGTCGAAACAATATGAATTTTTTAAAGACAAGCGTGTTATATCCATCCTTATCACACACTCTTACAGCCTTTGCAAAAGAAAGAGATAAATGTATGCCTACTTGTTAATTCGTTCGTGATACAGGTGCCCTTGATCGGACATCTTTCAAAAATTTTACTGTACCTCAATTGACAATTTAATGATAATATTAAAATTTAAATAAAACAAAATTTTGAGTATCCTGCTCCATCGAAGACAGCTTGAAACAAATGACACCATTTCATTTATTTCTCCTGACATCTGACGAACGGTTTAGCTGTCACTATCAATAGACATGAAATTATTTTCCTCGCTTATTACTTCGCCATTCATTTGTTGGATTGTAAATACGTTTGCTGTGGTCATCTGCGACTTTCTTTCCGATAAAGAAAGTGAACCGGATGATCGTATACATATGGAAGATTAAAAAATGTAATTGATAGCACCACGCCGGAAACCGATGGAATTTATGAAGTATTGGTTGTAGACGTGTGCTCCTTTTACATAATTATAGACATCGATAGGAAAGATAATTTGAATAAACAGAAATTGATTTCATGGTCGTTTAGTATGAAATCTTTAACACTTAATATATAAAATACAGTGGCCGTTTATGGGTGAGGCAACACTTCATTAGAAAATTGAGCATGTTAACATTAATAATTATAGATCTATTTTGCTAGCTGATTCATTCAAAAGAATTTTACCAAACCAAATGTTATTAAACGCTCTACTATATTTGCCTCCTTTGCCAATATGTGCTAAGATTACCACAAGGCAAACATGGTCTGAATTCTTTTTTACCGATAGGGTCTCCAAGGCAGTAGGTTTTATTTACAAATTACTGATCGGTAAGTGATGTGAATCATTACCAATCAGGAGGCGGTATATAAAAACAACGATCAAAGCTTACTTTAAAAATCACAACCAAAAATTTTTAATGTCAAAATAATTTTCAAACCTAAATTTTTAAAATTATTAAAAAATCTTCCAGAACTAATAATTCAATTAAAATGATACAACCTTTTTAGTTTTAGTTCTGTTTATTTTTATAAAAACCGACATTTCGGCAGCATAAACTACTGCCTTCTTCAGGGAATAAACAACAAATCAACAAATATATAAGTAAATAATAACAAATACATTAGTAACAGGTAACCATGGTGACAAATTACAACATATTTAATATAGGAAGCCATGCTCGACTAAGATCTAAACCGTCACAATGATTGAGATTATTATTCTTGGTTTTGAAATCTCAATGGCTTCTCTAATCAACCTGTTGTTTAGATGTGTTGGTCTCGCTAGTATTTTTGTTTCTTCGAATTTTATACGGTGGAATTCTTCCAGGGCATGCTTTGCAATTGAAGATTTTTCTGGCTGGTTCAATTTGATCGAACGCTGGTGTTCATTCAGTCTTGTTGAAATAGTTCTACCAGTCTGGCCAATGTAAACTTTCCCGCAGACACATGGAATTTGGTAAATCCCTGATGACTGAAGAGGGATGACGTCTTTTACTTGTCTCAACATATGTTGAATTTTAACATATGGAGAAAACGAAATCATGTTCTTCATGAAGAATTCTACCAATTTTGCCCGTGACGTTTTTGACATAAGGAAACGAAGTGAACAGTACTATCTTTTATTAGCATTGTTAATAGGTCTTTTTGGTTTCAGATATTTTTCGATAGAATATTTAGAAAAACCTTTCTTCTTAAAAATATTCTTAATTTCTTTCATCTCTTCTAAATTTTCTGAATGACAAATTTCTGAAGCTCTTCTCGTTACGCATTTAATTGCACCATATTTCTGAAAAGGATGATGATGGGAATTGACATTAATATATTGATTAGTGTGCGTAGGCTTCCTGTAGACTGAATGTAATAAAGAACCATCGTCTTCTCTTTCCAGTAATACATCCAGGAAGGGAATAGTGCCATTTTCTTCGACTTCTTCGGTGAACTTAATATTTTCATGTATGTGAAAGTGACATATCTGTCAGTTACTTACAACTGAACTGTGAAACCATGGAGTTGTGTTTAAAGCATATCATTTTATCCATAAAATATATAGGAAAACTATTAATGCAAACCTAAAGAATATTCAATAATCTTTAATGTTTATAATAACATAAATCGTGAAAAAATTACATTTAAAGTTATTTTTGGAAGAAAAACTATTTTGAGGTTCAAGTAAAGTGCGATTTCTGGTTATTTGATTTGTACCGAAATCTAATGGCTTCTTTTCATATTAGAATAGGGTCGAAATGCAAGTGTCCAGAAGATCCACACTCACACACACACACACACGCACACACACACATACACACACACACACACACACGCATACACACACACAGACATCATTGTGAAAATGTAAAAATCGGATTCTATGGTACTTGAAACGTGGTCATTGTTGGTGGACGGATTAAGGATTCCTAACGACAAAGAATTTCACTTTTGGTACAGATATGGAAATAAATTCTGTTCTCTGATTGATAGCTATAAGTGATATATAACAATGTTTTTGATTTTGTCTTTATAATTTTTAATTTAAATTCTTTATTTAATGCAAACAAAAACGACTAGTTCTTCAGCGCTATCTACGATTTTCTTAAATGACTGAAACTCTTATGCGAATAGTACGAATTGGTTGCATAAAGAGTACTTACGGTACATGTTTGAGATTCCTTGACCCTGCTAGGACTGTCATGTTATTATTAATGTAACTTTAAATATATACAATTAAAAAATGAGGTTCCTTCCATTTGATATAAAAATATCAACAACAATTACTACCCATTAAGTTTTTTTTCTTATTTTATTCACAGCTAAATATATACTGGTATTAGTTTCAATCCGGTGTATTGTAATTAACCTAAAATTTAGACATCCGTCAATGTAAAAAAGTCTTTGCTGCTTGTTTCCATGATCGTACCGCTTTGTCGAGGCAACAGGTGAGCTCTTTCACATCCGTCCCGTAGCTTCCTCTAAAGCTGAACGTCAAGCCTAATCTATAAACAGACAGGCTACATGGGTAGATGAGTACCACTGTACCGCTATATGTACGCTACATACGTTCAGATAAAAACCGTCTTTATTTCTTGCAACTAAATGACTATGTTTTTGTATTCTTTTAAAGGCTAAGCTTATAGTTACTATGCGTTTTTACCTTCCGTCACCTTTAGGTACAAATTTGCTATTTTTACGATGATGTCCATATCTGTGTGTCGATAAAGTTCTGCAGCTATGCGTTTATTTTTTAAACTTTGAAAATACACATCTAGCATATCAACTTTTTCTGAGTTAGATAAATTCATTTTATAATAAATTAATAATTGTTTCTTGAATGTTGAAGGATCCTAATATGGTTTCTTTAGGTGAATTTGGGGCCTTAGTAATCCTCATGAATTTGTATAGCACTTTATTTGTTAAATTTACATGAATGCGACGTTTCGGATACTAACTGTATCCATCATCCTAAATAAATAAATTAATAAGGTACTACAATGAAACTTGCTAATAATAAACGTTAGAGCAATTATTACTGAGTACAATTGTTTTAGTTAATTGTTTTATTTCAAGGCATAGTTATGGCTCACTATTCTCTTTTCGACTAGGTGTATAAAAAATCTGATGTGGCCAGCAAAATACCTTCCATCAATCCTGTGTATTATGTACAAATTCTATACATAAATTTTCTTGCAAAAGATTCTAAATTTTTGGTATTATGTGATTCCCTTTCTCGGCAACTGAATTCCATACTCCTGATAACAAACAAACCACATGAAATAAGAAAATTATGAAATTTTGATTGAAAAATTATAACACTTGTCAGTTATGGACATAATTAATTGCTGTCATTTTGACACGGGTCAAAGTCAGGTTACTGAACGCGCCCCATACATAAATTTTCTTGCAAAAGATCCTATATTTCCAGTAAAGTTATTTCATTAACAAACTATGCAAATTGCACTTGACACTGACATCTTCTTCTTTAGTTTTTCCCATTCGTTAGGGGGTCGCTATTTTTTATTTTCTTCTTCCACTCATTTTTGTTTTGCGTGTCGTCCTCATTCAGTTCCTTTTCTCTCAAGTCTTCTACAATACAGTCTTTTCATCTTATATTTGGTCTTCCTATGTTTCTTCCACCTTCTATTAATATATTCATCTCTCCTCATGACATGTTCAAACCAATATGTAATCGTCTCTCTCATATCTAGAAACTTCTAACACTAGAGTTACATCCCTTATTCTTTCATTGATTTCATTTTATTGATACTGACATCTGTCAATTTGAATTACCTGAATATATTAGCAGTTTCCATGGTTAAGTTAGCATAGCTGGCTGAATTATGAAATTTATATAAAATTTATTATCGTTATTCTTCTTTAACTCTATATCTGTTGAATATCAAAAATAAAATGCAATCAAATCGTATAGACTATAATATCTTCTTTAAGTTATAATAACATTTAACTGATTTTTTCAAGAAAAACTGTTAAAATCTTCAAATGAGGGTACTTCCGGTTGACCAATTATAACCAAAATCTAAACAGGTCTGCATATGGTTGTAAGAAAGAGGAATACGCAAGAATTGTAATTTTTGGAATTCTAGTATTGGAGATATCGTGCCCGAAAACGCGGTCACACACACACACACATGCAAACACACACGTACACACGAACACACACACACACACATACAGACATCATCATAAAAATAGTAAAATCGTATTGTAAAGACCCTAAAACGTGCTTATTCAATGAAAACTCACCACCGAATTTTTTGACCAAAGACAATACCTTCCTTACCTAGAGGTGACGGAAGGTAAAAAGTGCCCGCCACTTTACTTTTTAATAATGTAATATGTGGATTATTTTACATGATTGTAAAGCAAATTTGATGTACTTTTCAAATTTGTAAAAAATATAGTATGTTCCATTTGATATTTCAAAGTTGATATTAATTACTAATAAACCGGAAGTGGTATCATGAATGTACATCCGTCATCAAGTAGCTTACATGTTGCTGTATAAATCATGTTATATGAAAGAAATTACTAACTTAATAAATAAGCAAGATATTTGTTGGGTCCATTAAAATATAACAGCCTGTATATGACGATCGTTTCGGATCGCATAAGTCCAATACCACGATTCCAAAAATTATATTTTTTTCTTATTCCTCAAGTTTAGATCCATATGCAGACATGGTTATAATTGGTCCACCGAAAGTACCCTCATTTGCAACTTTTAACAGTTTTTCTTGAAAAAAAGTTACATAACATTTTGACAATTAGACAATAAGAATGTTAAAGAATATATTATTCTCTATACGATTGGATTGCATTTTATACTTCATATTCAATAGATATAAATTTAAAGAAGTATAAAAATTTCATAAATCAGCCAGTTATGCTAACCCTGGAAACTGCTGATATATTCAGATAATTCAAATTGACAGATGTCAGTATCAATGAAAATAAAATGAATGTGGTAGAGACTAGGATATTGAGATATATGTTAGGGAAGACACGGAAGGATACGGTAAGGAATGAAAGAATAAGGGAAATGGCTCGAGTGATAGATTTGTCTAGAAAGATACAAGCGAGATTATTACATTGGTGTGAACAGTCATGAAGAGAGATGAAGAATATATTGGAAGAAGAATGAATAGCTTAGTAGTAGAAGGTGAAAGTAACAGAGGAAGACCATAAATAAGATGGAAGGACTGCATTGCGGAAGATTTAAGAGAAAAGGAAGGACGACACGCAAAACAGAAATGAGTGGAAGTAGAAAATAAAAAATAGCGAACACTATAGCAAATGAGAAAAGCTAAATAAGAAGAATATGTCACTGTCAAGTGTAATTTGCATAGTTTGTTTATAAAATAATTTTACTGGATATTTAGAATTTTTGCAAGAAAATTTATGTATGGAATTTGTACATAATACACAGGATTGACGGAAGATATTGTGCTGGCCACATCATATTTTTTTACATAAATTTAGTTCGTTGATGACGTACATTTGCTATTATCGCAACTTCACCAAGCGTTATAAGATTTTATTTTCAGAATTTTCGCCCTGAAAATTAATTACTAATAATTTATTAATAGTATGCTAATTATGTTCAATTTAATTGTATATCCTTCCGACCATACTGTTATTTATTTATTAGTATTGTTAATTAAACATTTTAATATAAATCTTTTTGTTCCTACTGACTAGTATACCATTAAAATAAAACAAGTTTATTACTATCATTAATTTAATTTAGATCATTAATACTTTTATCGTATAGAGTAATTAATTAACTGGTCTGTTCCAGTTAAAATTGAACGGAATTTATCAGCTGTAAAAATGGGAAATACGTAATATATACATGAGGTATAAAATTTCAAGATATCTATAGTTTGTTCCTAGATATAGTATATTGTAGATTGGCTTTAATTGACATTCAAAACAAGTAGGCTATTTATTAAAAGTGTCAGAAATCAGTACCTAACTCGAATTGTTCAGTAATATTTTTCATTTCATTTCGTAATTTTGTGTATACGTAAACCTCAAACATGTCCAATTGCTACATACAACATTATTTTATCTAAATACAGTGTTATAAATTTATTCCACATTCTGAATTTACCTAATAGCAATAAAACAATTAACCACTCTAAAAACTTGAAAACATCAACAAAAATTTCACTCATAAACTCTACTTGTGCGTTGTAACTTTTTCTTGACAGATGTGTTAAACTACACCTAATTAAAATGTCATCTTGCTTGGTATTACTTTCTACACGTTTGTATATTGCAGTGCTAGACCACATGCAGATTAATTTGACATTAGTTTCAAGTGCACATGTAGGTGAAAAGAAGTGTAAATATACAAGGAAAGTACTGAAACTATCTCCAAGAAAAATATAATCAACTACCTACGTAATCAGATCACTGTTTCCAATTATTCATGGTATATTGGACAATATGGGTTTTAACTGCAGTGTGGATACAATAAAAAAATATAATGTGGCCAATATAATACCTTCCGCATTTAATTTTTATTATTTTAAGTAAATACCAACTTCATTCCTACATATTTACTTATGCTATCCATATAATTTTTGTTCCATTTACTATTTTCTTTTTAAAATGTTACTATTATTTATTTTAAATGATTAGTTTTTTGACAGAGACATTAGAGATATGAAGTGTGTAACCGTGGAGTTATGTTTAAAGCGTAGACTCCTGGATTTAAATTATAGATAATTATATAAATTTATCAATAAAAAATATAGAAAAAGTATTAATACAAACCTGTAGATTTTTTTTTGTAAATCGTCATTTAAATATGTATGCAGTAAAGTTAATAAATATTTTTTGTTAAATATTGACAGTGATGGGGCAAAATTAATGTAATTGTTTTATTTAAATATATATATATATATATATATATATATATATATATATATATATATATATATATATATATTGTCTAGGAAAATAAACTACATGGAGTTAGAAAATCACGAAATTTATAATGAAAAAATATGATATTTGACATCTATGTACATAATTAGTAGCTATCGTTCTGACACGGGCCCCCATATCTGATTGTCAAGGCCAACAAAGTCACATGACTGCTCGCGCCTTAATGTATTTAACATTTCTTGTATACCTACACTCTACACCAAAAATTATACTTATTTCTTTTCGATTTTTTAAATTTAAATTCATTCTATAAAGAATTTTTGTCCTACTATTCTAATTTTTCGAGATGTTTCCAATTCATTGTCGGGATTAACAGTATGTGTAATATACCTATAATTTTAAATATGTAACTATTAATACAATAAGAATTAATATATGTATGTACTTCCCAGAAAAAGTCTTCAGTAATGTCTCCGGATTTCTGACACTGACATTTTTAATTTTCAATTCGTTTTCATGGCATTATTTGGGCTGTGAGATTTATTACATCAAATTATTTTATATATTATATTTCTTTCATCGCTAAATCTATTAAAAGATATAATAAAATATTTAAATGTATCAGATAGGGAATTTATTTTAGTATTAGCAAGAACAAAAATTTACAAATAATAATATTTAGAAGATTTTTTTTAGGAATCTGCTACTTCCGGTTGTCCAATTGTTACCAAAACCTTTTCAACTCTTTCCATTAATGTCCGATTGAGGTAGTTAAACAAATATTAAGTCGTATAGTTTTTGAGAAATTGTCCTTCCAACATCCACACACACACACACACACACACACACACACACACACACACACACACACACACACACACACATACACACACACATACACACACATACACACACACATACACACACATACATACATCCACACACACACACAGAGACATCATCGTAATAATGTTTAAACTGGATTGTAAGGACCTTAAAACGTGCTTATTCATTAAAATCTAGATATGCGTTTTTTTAATATGAATACCTCTCTTAGCGAGAGGTAAAAAGAATTATATTTCATATTTTTTTCATTAACACTGTACTAGTATTTTGACGATACAAATATTTAACTTTGTAACTATATAAAATGATTTCTAATTATAAATCAATAAATGAAATGCAATATTATTAATTAAACTGTATCTAATGTATTTACATACATATGTACCTACTAATTAATGAAGTATAAAATGCTGTTATAGATAATAATTATTTATTTAATTTACTACTAAATTAGCGCATCAAATGTAACTAGTGCTTATCTTGTTCATAAATTTATAACCTATTCCTATATGCAATTACACAAATGCAGTAACATGCATTAGTAGTTTACTGTCTTTAAATATGATATATGAATAATTGCTTAATAATTATTACTGAAATAATTATTATTATTCATATGCATGCATATATTATAACAGAAATAGAAATAAAACAAAGCAATAGTTGTTTAATTATTACTGTGTGCGTATGTTGAGGAACAGAAAGTAGTTATAACGAACGTCCGTTATGTTTAAAATGCAGATTCCACGTTGATGGTGGAGATTCCAGTTTAGTAGTAAATATTAATGGCGAAACACATTGTTAATGATTGGATTTAATTAGCCAAGCGAGACACGAAGCGGCGCGTTACAGCCACTTCCTGTAAATGTTTCTTGTGTCTTGCAGGAACTGCAAGTGGATCGATATCATACCAGTGTCGTACAAAACATTTTTCAAATAGTGTGAAAAAAGCTTTTTTTACCTCTTGCTAAGAGAGGTATTGGATTCATGCTAAAAATCGCTTATCCAGATTTTAATGATTAAGCACGTTTTAAGGTCCCTACAATCCGATTTTAACATTTTTACGATGATGTCTGTGTGTGTGTGTGTGTGTGTGTGTGTGTGTGTGTGTGTGTGTATGTGTGTGTGTATGTATGTATGTGTGTATGTGTGTGGGAAGGGCTGAAAAGGTTTTGGTAACAATTGGACAACCGGAAGTAACAGATTCTTGAAAAAAAATTACTAAATATTATTTTCTGAAAATTTTCCTTGGTAATATTAAAGAAAATTTATTTCTCAATGTGCCACAATTAAATTTTTTATTATATCTCGTATAGGTTTGGGGTTATAGTGTATAATAATATAGAATAATCTGTTGTAATAAATCTCGTTGCCTAAAAAACAGTTGAAATATTCAAATGTTTGCAATTGACAGATAAATGCAAAATATCAGTGTCAAAAATCAGATTTTTCTGTATTTAAATTATAAGTATGTTAATATTACATATATGCTTAAGAAATACCGCTAATACTGTGAATGAATTTGAAGAATTATGAACATATTCGAAGAGTAGGACAAAATTTCTCATAGAACGAAAGAAGAGATACAATTTCAATTATTTGTATGTACCAGAAATGTTAAATTCGTTACTTATAGGGCGCGAGCAGTCATGTGACTTTGTTGGCCTCGGCAAGCAGATATGAGGATCCGTGTCAGAATGACGGTTAGTAGTTATTTACATAGATGTCACAATTGTCATATGTCATAATTTTTCTTTCAAAATTTCAAAATATTCTGATGTTTATTTGCCATCAATAGTATGGAATATACTTGTCGATGCAAATAATCCACATGGATTTGGAAAATAATGTTTTGAATAAAAAATTATGATATTTGACACTTATGTACATTATTAATAGCTGGCATTCTAACACGGGCCTCTATATCTGCTTGCCAAGACCAACAAAGTCAGATGACTGCTCTCGCCCTATGTAACATAAAATGAAAATGGCGAAAGGTAATGTGCTGGCCACAACAGATTTTTATTTATATACAACTTATAATATACATAATTACATACTGTTAAAAGTTTTGTGTATTAATTTCCCAAAAACATTGAATACAATGAACTATGTATGTCTCTTAGAATAATTCCTTCCTGGTTTCTTAGAACTCCTCATTAAAACTTCAATAACTTTCCTCAAATCATAAAAAAGGAAAAAGAATGCTCTAAATAGTATAGTATCCTAGTCTCGCACAATTACTCAGTGAAATTATATAATTGGAGTGTCATTGTGTCCCGACTTGACATCGTACACTTTCGCTTCGGGCTTGAGGTGACACACACATACGATACGATACGTACGCATCCTCAACTACGGTGGGTTCATACGAGTATGTTCATGTTACACCCAGCGTAACGTATGTAGCGATGCGTTGCTGTCAGTGGATGGCGAACGAAATCAAAAACAAAACAAAACAAAAAACTGTTGTGGCCAGCACAATACCTCTCGTCATTTTCGTTTTATGTTGCTTAGGGCGCGAGCAGTTATGTGATTTTGTTGGCCTTAGCAAGCAGATATGGGGGCCCGTGTCAGAATGACAGCTAGTAATATACATAGGTGTCAAGTATCATGTTTTCATTCGAAACATTATGATTTTCCAAATCCATGTGGATTATTTTCCTCGACAAGTATATTACACACTAATGGATGACAAATAAACAGAATATTATGAAATTTTGAATGAAAAATTATGACATATGACAATTGTGACATCTATGTAAATAACTACTAGCCGTCATTCTGACACGGATCCTCATATCTGCTTGCCAAGGTCAACACAGTCACATGGCTGCTCGCGCCCTATAAGTAACGAATTTAACATTTCCTGTAAACACAAATAATTGAAATTGTTTCTCTTCTTTCGTTCTATGAGAAATTTTATCCTACTATCCTAATATGTTCAAAATTCTTCAAGTTCATTGAAGGTATTAGCGGTATTTCTTAAGGATATATTGACATACCTCTAATTTAAATACATTTTTAATTAATAATACAATAATATATATATATATATAACTTAAATTTCTTTATCGATCGATTGGGTTTTTAAAAAATATTTATTTTTGTGAATACAAGTTATGATACTTTAATATGATAATACAGGTTGCGAAATACAGACTAGCTTAACTAAAGAGTTACACATGGTTTTATACTATTGTAATATGATATTGTCACGTTCTGTCACATCAACACTTGTTCATTTGGTTAGCACTATAACTCCTCCCTCCTCAGATTCGAGCCTCCTGGGGGAGTCGAAGTTCGATGCCTTCAGGGGTGCGAGACTACCTCTTCTGCATGGCTAGTTTCCTCTAGGGTTTGGATGTTGATTGGATTGGCATTTGATGGTGATTTTTTCCACGTTTGGGAAAACAGCTAGGTACATGTTGATTTCTGGAATCACTTCGACATGATTTTCTATTAAGTATATTTTTGTATAATGGTAATGACTCGAAGTTTGATTTTGGAATATTTCTTCTTCGCACATCGCTGAGAAATGGGCGTGATATTTGTGAGGACACTTACATATTTTTGCTTGAACGCACATATCATTCAGAGGCACGATTTCCTTATCAGATTTAAGAAGATATTTCGTATTGGGGATAATTGTACTAAATTTTGATTCGTATTTGGTTGGAATTGGGTACATATAGTAGAGTTCAAAAGTTTTTTCGAAATTAATGGGGGTGGAAATGAAATAGATTATTTGAGTTGCTTCAATTTTACAATTTATTTTTAACAAGGACTCGAAGTCTAATAGGTTCTCTTGTCGGGGTTCAAATGGTAACTGCAAGTGGTAGAATTTTGATATTTGTTTTAGTTCTGCTAGTAGCTCCATGGGGTGTATTATACTAGGATGCAGCGTTCTTAGTTTACAAAAGGTGATTGAGTTTTCAACGTCTTGTAAGACATTTAATATAGAATTGTATAATATAATAAGTTGATCGTAAATGTTTTTTCCATACAGTATATTAATGTGCGTACTCTTTATTATTTGGAAAAGTTGTAAAATTTTGGATTTTAATATTTCTTCGTTGTGCTGGATATCTGAGATAGTTTTATTAAAATTTTGAATAATTTGGTGGTTCACCGGATACGAAAGGTTGAGTTGATTTTCCAAATTATGCTTGTTTTTTTTTCTTTTTGCATGCTTGCAAACATCTAAATTTCCGGTGATTGATTTAAATATTTTCTAATTTTTTATTTATTTCATTGAAATACTGTGAGTTATTTGATATGATCGATTTTTAGTGTTGAGTATTGTGTATTTAAATCGATGTACTGTTTTAGAAGAACTTTGAGATTGTAGTAGTGTATGAATGTGTGAGTTGTCTTTTCGAGTTTGGCAGGACCGAGATTGATAGGAAGGATTCCGAGGTTTTTGTTATGTTCCTAATTATTGTTCCGTGTCCCAATGCGAACAACCTGGAAGTGGTTCAAAATTATAAGTTTTTTGTCTAGGGCGTTTAATGTTAGAGAGGTGAATGTTCTCTGTTGTATTACCGTGGGTGGTTTTTATTTTTCCTGTTTTAAGATTTTTATTAACTTTTGTTAGCTTTTCGGGTTTATATTTGTTTTTCGTTTTTTGTTGTTTTTGTCTATTTTTCACGTATACCTTTTCGGGGATTTCGGGCAGTTCTTCTCTATTTGCATTACATTTGCTTATTACTTTGTCTTTATTCGTTTGGATTTTGTCTCTAATTGATTCGTAAAGTAATTTAGTTTTATTCTTGTGATTTTCTATATAATTATTGATAAGCTGTTTTTCGAGGTCGAGATTAAATGGAGAGTTAGTGTCTAAATGGCCGGTAATAATTTCGCATGGTTTCAGTTTTGTGACTGAATGAATTGTGTTATTATATGCTAATAACGCATAATTTACTTTGGATTCTATAGGCTCAGTTTTGTATTCTTTTTGATTATTAAATAGTCTAATATGTTCTATAAGGGTAGAGTGAAAACGTTCTACAATGCCATTAGATTCTGGATGTTGTGAGCTTATGAAATGTATGTCGATTTTGTGTAGTGTCAGCAATTCTTTTACGACTGAGTTTTTGAACTCTAGCCCGTTGTCTGAAATAATTTGTTCTGGAATTCCGTGATGTGTAAAATATTTTACTAGGTTATTACAAACTTCTATGCCTTGTCCTGATTTTAATTTGTACGCTTGTGCATATTTTGAAAATGAATCTACAATAGTTAAGAATTTTGCTTGTTCTAAGGTGATGCTGTCTATATGTAAAATTTGGAAAGGTTTCGTAGCGGTAGGGGTGATGTTTAAATTTACATTTAGGGGTCTCCGATCGTATTTTGTTATTTGACATATTTCACAGCTATTAATAAATGTTTGAATAGATTTTCTTAATTTTGGCCAATAATATTGTTGTTTTATGCGTGCTTCTGTTTCGTCGATACCGCGGTGATTAGTTTTGCCACAATGGTAATTCGATATGATTTGTGTGATTTCTTCGTTATCGGTAACGTCTCTTAAATATTTTGTACATTTTACTAAATTTAGTTGAGAATTTTTGAAATAATTTTGAAGTATTAGACTGAATTTCTCGTATAGTTCATTTTGGAAATAAATGTGGTATTTTACTTTTGGTACAATGTATTCTTTAATGAATGCAATCATTTCATCTTTGTAATTAAATTTTGAAAAATCTACTTCCAATCGTAATTTTTTATTATCGTATAATTTTGTAATTTTTACTTGTTTGGGATTAAAATCAACTTCTGTTATGATGATTTGATTTTTGCCATAGTTTACAGGGCATTCTACTATTGGGATTCCGACAATAGGATTTTCTTTACTTGAATGTATTGTGATATCGCTATCGCTTGTGTCGTCATCGTTTATCTCATTATGATGTGAGTCACCTACCTCGACTGCAAGGGATTGAATATCGTCGTCTTTATTATCTGTTTTATTTTTTAACTCTGTATTAAAATTTTCTATGAATTTATAAAAGTGTTTCATGTTTTCTGCTTCGTTTATGTTTAATTCAATCTGGGGAATTTCGTTTTCAGGGAGTTTGTAAACAGTTATTAGTATGTCAGTGTTATCGAATATGTATTTTAACATTAATTTAATTTCGGTCCAAACTTGATTGTCATGTCCACATGCGATTTTTGGTATACTTAAATTTTTTATTTTATGAAGCAAACAGAATTTTTTCAAATTTAATAAGGTATAGAATATGTCTTGTTTAGTGGGTTTATTGTAATAATTTTCTTTTGTTATTAAGTACAGTATATATTTTTGTGGGGTTTTTAAATATACTAGATTATGAAGTTGAGGATTTTGAGATTTTAATGTGTGTACGTTATTAAATTTATTTTTGAAATTTTTAGCAATACCCGATGACATTTCTAAATCTTTGCTCACGCAATGAGCTAGACTAGAGTCGGATGGTGCGTCGAATAGATTACCTATTACTTCTACGATGTTGTCGTTATTGTGATTAAGGTAGTGTTTTTTATCTAAATAGTCTTTGTATAGAGCTAGTGGAGTGTCATCTAGTTGTGTTTGTAATTGTACGTTTTGATTATTTTTAGTTTCTACAGGTATACGGCTTAAGGCGTCGGCATTGGTGTTAAGTTTGCCTTTCTTATAGATTATCTCATAGTCATATTCCTCTAATTTGAGGCGCCATCTTATTAATTTTTGGCTACATTGTTTTAACGAGAATAGCCATTGCAAGGGTCGATGGTCTGTATAGATTTTGAATTTGCGTCCTAGTAAATATGTTCTAAAGTATTGAGTCGCCCAAATGATAGCTAAAAGTTCTTTCTCGATGGTGGAATAGTTTATCTCAGTGTCATTCAATGTCCTGCTTGCATAAGCTACTGGTAGGTCGTTGCCTAGGCCACCTTGAGATAGCACGGCTCCTATTGCTACTTGGCTAGCGTCGCATGTCAAGTTAAATTCTTTATCAAAGTCTGGGTATTGGAGTAGCGGCTCGTTAGTCAGCAAATTCTTGCAATTTTCAAAACATTGTCTGTACTCAGGGTCGTTAATGTCAATAACTGCACCTTTCTTTAAGCGTTTAGTCAGCGGTTTCGTTATTTTAGCGAAGTCTTTAATAAATTTCCGATAATAGCCTAAAAGTCCTAAGAAACCTTTTATTTGTGATGTAGTTTTTGGAATAGGAAAATTTAGAACGGCTGAAATTTTGTCGGGATTTGGTTTCACGCCATCAGGGGTTACAATATGCCCGAGATATGCTACTTCTTTTTTGAGGAATTCGCATTTATCTAATTGTACTTTAAAATTTGAATTTTTCAAACGATCGAAAACTAATTTTAAATTTTGAATATGTTCTTGAAGGCTGGTGCTAAATATAATAATGTCGTCGAGGTAAACGAGGCATTTTTCGTTTACTAATCCTCGCAGAACATTGTCCATAACGCGTTGGAATGTCGCGGGCGCGTTTTTTAAGCCAAAAGGCATACGAGTGAATTCATAATGCCCGTCTTCCGTATTAAATGCAGTTTTTTGTATGTCTTGTTTGTCCATTTCAATCTGGTGGAAGCCAGATGCTAAGTCTAACGTAGTAAAATAATGACAACGTCCAAGTTTGTCTAGTAAGTCAGTTATGTTTGGTAGTGGATATTTGTCGTTAATTGTCTTTTCATTCAGTTTCCTATAATCTACCACTATACGCCACTTGCGTTTACCGGATGCATCAATCTTTTTGGGAACAACCCAAATAGGCGATGACCATGGAGAACACGATGGTCTGATAATATTTTGATCTAACATTTTTTGTGTTTGAGAACGTACCTCTTGTCGGTGAATTTCTGGGTATCTATAAGATTTTGTGTAAATAGGAATTTCGTCACTTGTTTTTATGGAATGTTTAATTTGATTAGTAAATGTTAAATTTTTGTCATCTACGTGAAATATATCAGAATATTTGTGAATTAATTTAGAAATAGCTGATTTTTCTTCTGAATTCATGTGATCTGTCCGAATTTTTGAAATATCAAATTTATTTTTTTCTGATTGAATGAAATTGAGGTTAGGGGATGAGTACGTTTCATAATTGGAGATGTTCTCTACGGTAATTGGTTGTAATTGTGTGAATTTAATATGTGATTCTGAATTATTAATTGCTGTGCAAAGTGCATAGTGATTATTGGCTGTGGTGACACATTCAGGGATAATTAAATTATTCTGTTTTTGTTTAGGTATTAGAATAGTTCCATTTTGTTGAGTTACTTGAATTTTGATTACCTTTTCAGTTTTGGGATCTAAAGTTATGTTATTATCTGAATGACAAATATTGTTTGTATTAATTGTATTTTCGGAATTTTGGTGTTGAATTTTTATTTGGCAGGTGGGTGTTATAATTAAATTTTTATTCAAATCTATAATTACTTTTAATGATTTCAAGTTATCTAACCCTAATAAAAGATCAAATTCATCGTGAAAATTGAAAATATGATATTTTAAACTTGCATTTTTCTTTAAATTAAATAATTTTGAAATAGGTACGAGTGTACTATAATTTTCGACTGATGTTCCATGCGCAGTTGAAATTTGGAATGGGTCTTTAAAAATGGAATTTTTGTAATATTTATGCGCTATGGTAGGTTTTATAAAGGATTTCGTACTTCCTGTATCTATTAAAACTTTCAGGTTATTTTCTGGGAATATAATATACGGTAATTTACTTTTATTTGTCAAGTTCATTAGTTCGATTCTGGGTAAATGTGTTCTATGTGTTCCGAGGCTGCAACGTCTAAAAAATTATCGTCATCAAAATTTTCGGGGTTTTTTGAATTTTCGTAGTCATTGTTATCAATTAAAATTTGGTCAGTTTGTTCGTGGTTATCGTCGAGATTGTAATAAACATATGGGTCAATGGCAGGTTCAGCTGACTCGTTGATATTAAATAATTCTCCCGCTGTGTTAGCGCGGTTTTGTCCGTAGTGGTTTTGTACCTGTCTGGATGGGCCAGGTGTAGGACGGTGTTGGACTGTATTTCGCGTGGAAATACTCATCGGAGTAGGGCCAGGAAGGTTTTGTCTGATTGATGGACCTTGCCGTGGTGTTTGTGGTGTGTATTGTCTTGGTTGTTGTTGGGGTGTATATTGTTGTCTGTATGCTGTTTGTTGCATAGGTGAATGATATGGATTTTTATTGGGTGTAAAATTAAAATAAGGTGTGGGTTTCGGAATATTATATCTTGTTTGGTGTGTTTGTGGTTTTTGATTTAATTTGTGTGTATGCTGATTAGTATTTTTGGATTTGGCATAATATTCAAATTGGAAATCATTTGCTAGCATACTTAAAGCTGAATTTAAATCTGCGGGGTTCTTTGCCCTCATTAATTGGCCTATAGGTTCTTTTAAACCTTTTAACAAAACGCGCAAAGCATAATGTTGGAAATAATCAATCATTACAACGGATGCTTCAGCAGCGGCATTTGCTGAGATACAAGAAATTTGTAAATTTAACAAGTGTTGTAAACGACCATAAAAATCAAAAACGTTTTCATTAGGATTTTGTTTTAATTCCGTTATTTCCATATTTAATGTGAACCAGTCACGTTTGTCTGAATAAGCATTTTTTAATGCTTTTTTTAAATCTTCCCATTTTTCAATTGTTCAACTTGCAATATTGATAGCTGCTTCACCTTTTATTTTCGCTAATATACTACTCATTAAATATTCGTTTTGGAAATCTGTTGTGTTTGTGGTGTTATAAAATTTTGTAACTAATTTTTCACAAACACTAATAAATCTTGAGAGTAATTCACGTTCCCCATGGAACTCTGGCACCATGTCCAAATATTCCTTTTTTAATACAGGGGTAGCCATGTTTAATACTGGCGTGCGTAAAATGATATTTCTAATATAATTTGAATTTAAATTAATTATACGATCTTCTATTTCGAGATCGGAGTCTGATTCGGAATTATTTGAATCTGATATAGATTCTGGTTCTCTGAATGACATATGGTACTCACAAAAATAGTAGTGTCGGCTTCATGTGCCCTGAAGTCGTACACGGTCTCGAAGTTGAGTCTGGAGTTGCACTGATGTCCGCTCAGCTTGGCTCGCTCGGCTCGTCGAGATGTTTCTTGCTTCTGATGTCCCCTCAGATGCAGGATACGGTGATCGAAGTAAAATATGTTCGAATTGCCAAATTAATCACGAAAGTGAAACAATTTATATTCGTTAAATTGTTTTGACAATCCTTCCGACTGCGCCACTTAAATTTCTTTATCGATCGATTGGGTTTTTAAAAAATATTTATTTTTGTGAATACAAGTTATGATACTTTAATATGATAATACAGGTTGCGAAATACAGACTAGCTTAACTAAAGAGTTACACATGGTTTTATACTATTGTAATATGATATTGTCACGTTCTGTCACATCAACACTTGTTCATTTGGTTAGCACTATAACTTATATATATATATATTAAATACCTCTCAGAAAAATCTGACACTGACATTTATCATTTATTTGTCAATTACAAAAATTTAAATATCGCCACTTTCGGGCAACGAGATTTATTACAACAGATTATTCTATATTATTATTATACTATAGCTCCAAACCTATACGAGATATAATAAAAAAATTTAAATGTGTCAGATTGAAAATTTAATTATCTTTAATATTTGTAGTAACAAATTTTCAAAAAATAAATATTTTGAAAATTTTTCTTTAGAAACTACCACTTCCGGTTGTCCAAATGTTACCAGAACTTATTCAACTCTCCCCATTACTGTTAGATTGAGGAATCCGTAGTCAAACAGGTCTTTAGTCTTATAGAATTTGAGAAATCGTGTCTCCAACAACCTCACACACACACACATCCACACACACACACACACACACACACACACACACACACACACACACACACACACACAGACATCATTGTAAAAATGTTAAAATCGGATTCTATGGACCTTAAATCGTGCTTATTCAATAAAATCTGGATATGCGATTTTTAGCATGAATCCAATACCTCTCTTAGCGATAGGTAAAAATCAGATGTGGCCAGCACAGTACCTTCCGCCAATCCTGTGTATTATGTTCAAATTCCATACATAAATTTTCTTGCAAAAGATCCTATATTTCCAGTAAAATTATTTCATAAACAAACTAGGCAAATTGCACTTGACACTGACATCTTCTTCTTATTCTTTAGCTTTTCCCATTCATTAGGGGTCGCTATTTTCTATTTTCTTCTTCCACTCATTACTGTTTTGAGTGTCGTCCTCATTCGGTTCCATTTCTCTCAAGTCTTCCGAAATACAGTCCTTGCATTTTAGCGTTGGTCTTCCTCTGTTTCATCTACCTTCTACTACTAAGCTATTCATTCTTCTTGCAATATATTCTTCATCTCTCCTCATCACACTATTTTCCCAAAAACTCTAATATAGCAAATCAGTTCTATTTAAATTAATATGATAGCATGCAATTACTTATTCAGTAATGCACACGCACAGAGATCACTGTATGTAACGTACACATGCATAACTCAAACGTATACTTATAAAGATAAATTAATATACTTTATTGTAGTTATGCGTGTTTTTCCCCAAGAACGTTTTCCTTTCACGTGTGGTCAGTGTCCGTGGTGTGTGTCTGGTCATCAGCCTTGGCAGGCGGGGTAGTTACTGCGCATCGCCCTGCCTCACTGCACACCACTGCGCAGCTGAATATATTCAGCAGGAGAGGAGAATGCACACTAGATCGGGTTCGGCGCGCAGAAATTACTTTTTTGCTCGCGTTGGGCCGGGTTAGCGCTAGGGAGCGCTGATAATAGGCGTTAGAAGAAATAGCTAGCGAGAAATATTTCGGTAAAACATTTAGCGAACTAGTGGGCAGCTGCATGCATCATGTATCCGATACATTTCATTATATAGATCAAATATAGATGTAGAAATAATAAAAATATAATATACAAAATAATCTGTTGTAATAAATCTCACTGCCCAAACAACTTCATAGTATCCAATTGAGAAATTATAAAAATGTTTTTTTTTTCAAGTGTACAATAATATTCATATTATGCTACTATACACACACTATAGAAGATATTCATTTTATTACTAGTACAATAATGTTGTTCATTATTGTACTAGTAAAAAAATGTTAGGTTCTTAGTTCACCGCTGGCGGCAGCAGTCGTCACAGCAACACAGACCATATTGAAAAATTGTTGTTTGACACTTGTATCGTTTGTGTTTTGTATTGTACACAGCCATGGCTGAAATTGCAAACTCTATAATTAAAACAATTCCAGAAAAATATTTTTAAAAATCCCCAGTTTTCTTTGAAACACTTGAAGAAAAAATAGTATATGTTATTCGGAGCAGAACGCCCTTTTTGTGTTTTACCCAGCTTGCCTGGTCTAGGCTAACGCCTCGGCCGCAATAGCTGGGTTCAACACAAAAAGACCGCTTTCTACTCCTAATAACATAATATACTATTGTAAATGACAAATAAATGTCAGTGTCAAAAATCGAAAGATATTGCTGAAGGCTTTTTCTGGGAAGGACGTTTAATATTTCTTATTGTATTACTAATTAAATATTTAAAATTATAGGTATATTATATAACCCTTCAGAAATACCACCAATCCCATCAACGAATTGGAAGATTCTCGAACATAAATAAAAATATATCATCTGCTTGGTACACAGATATCGGTAATGATGAAATATTTGTGCCGTGCGGGTGCTTACCAGACGTTACCTCACAGGCACTCATTGCTGGCGTAGAGAGTGCACCACAGGGGTCAATTTAATGCCATTAAAATCCGAAGTAATTTTTGGCGTCGGTCGGAATCGAACCCGGATCCCCAGATTCGCGACCAGACACTCAGGCACACGGTTACGAGACCCCATTTAAAAGAGTAATAGGAGAAAACATGCTCATACTCATAGAATGAATTTAAAATTATAAAAATACCTAAATATAAAGAAAAAAGGTAATTAGAATTTTTTGTTTGTACAAGAAATGTTAAATACAATACTTATTTGACTTAAAATGGAAATGGCGAGAGGTATTGTGTTGCTCTATTTTTTTTCTGCTGGCTTAATTGTCATAATATACTACTTGTATAATAATTAAGACGATGTTAATTTGTTGATATAATACCATACAAGATTCATTTTTAAATAAAGTTTATACTTACTTTGTCACTCTCGCGAAAGAGGCGTAAGTTAAAGAAATGTAAAGATTAAAAATACAGGGTGATTCAGGACTAATGTAACAAAATTAGATGATATAGTCACTCATTTTGAGTTCCTGTAAAATCTTTTCAAAAAACAGTGTAAGACAGGTAATTTTCGTAATGCATAAATATTTTTATTGTGAAATGACTGTCAACAACTAAATATGGGAATACACGTTTGGAAAATGGAGAGTGTACCAACAGGGATAATTAGGAGCGTAGTTAATAGAAAGTATACACTACAAACCTGGATTGTACATTTTAGAAAATATGGGAAATTGTAATATTGCTATCATTAAACAGTATTGCAGATTTATTGGTAATTTTATTTCTGTGAAAGTAATAACAAATTGCTCACAGTTACATAAATTACGATGTGTAATTCTGATTAGTTTGTTACAATAAATTTACTGTGCTTTACATTTTCGTTGATTTGATTAACGGGTATAATTATTCTGTGTTACTTAATATGTAAATAAAAGAAATTTTAACCGTAAGTATTACTACTTCTCTAAATTCTTGTGAATTTCATTAATAAACATGGACTATTTAGTTAGGGTTCGTTGCATAACGTACCGTTGAAGTCTTTGTACTTATTTAAATTTCAACGACTTCTTCTAAGTAGCTTACACAGAGCTTATAAAATTACTATGTATATATGGAATTAATACATAAGCGTTATAATATATGTGTACGTACAGGGTTCGAATTCCTTATATAAAAAATCTGATGTGGTCAGCACAATATCTTCCGTCAATTCTACGTATTTTGTACATTTTTTTTGCAAACGATTCTATGGACGTTTTCTTTTTAAGGGAGAAATGAATTGATCTTACCTCGCACTGAAATGAACTACTCCTAAAAAGAACAGTATGTTTCTGAAAATAAGAAGTTGAAAATAAAAACATATCTAGCATTATATTTATAATATAATAATCTGCTGAATTGGCTTATGGATATGATCTGTTGTATTACCGTATGTGATTTGTTTTTGCCACCTTAAATTATTTTACATTTTTATATTTCCAGTAAAATCTTCTCACAAAGATATTAGGTAAATTTTATTTGACACTGACATCTGTCCATTAGTATCTTAGTATCTAACATTTGAATATTCTGTTTCCATGGTGCAGCTTTTAGCAGCATTAGGTTGCAAGTTATTTCTTCATAATTCTTTATCTCTACATTCATTGAATATGAAGAAAAAAATATAATTAAATTGAATAGAGAATAACATATTCTTTTATTTATAATAACATAAAAGGTCAAAAAATGATATTTAACAGCGTTTTTTCAGGAAAAACTGTTAAGATCTTCATATTAGGGTACTTCCGATTAACCAATCATAACCAAAATCTAATCAACTCTTCATATGGACATACGAAAGAGGAATATGAAAGAATTATAACTTTTGGAATTGTAGAATTGGAGTTATCTAAGGAGAAATTTTTGTCACACACACACATACAGACATCATCGTAAAAACAGTAAATTCGTATTGTAGGGACTCTAAAATGTGCTTATTCATCAAAAACTCACCATCGATTTTTTTTGACTAGACAGTACCTATTTTTGAGGTGATTTGCGACATTTTCATACCTAATTTCTGCCGTTACAAGGCACACAAAATTAATTTTGTTTATTGATTTCATGCTCTACAACTTCTGTTTAAAGATTTTTTACGTGAAATAATTAGGGAAGCAGGAAATTAGGAAAGTCTGATTTTACATGTTAAAGTCCTATGTTCGGCTGCGCCGGGCATCGTCCTATATATATATATATATATATATATATATATATATATATATATATATATATATATATATATATATATATATATATATATATATATGTCAATATTTAACAAAAAATATTTAATTGGATTTCGTTCTTGGATTTTCCTACATCTCTATATACAATTAACAATTACTATTCTTATGATTTTTGGATGAATTATATCTACACAATAGTTGATTCACAGCCTAGGTCAAATACTTTTAACTGTTTCAAAACATGTCATTTACATAAACATAAAGTATAATAAAACTTTTATAAAATTCACTAATTACTGCAAGGTTAAATAAATGTTTTTCTTTTTTAATGTTTCAAATATTGAGTATTGTTGTTAAATTCCACAAATTTTATTGGCTTTATATTTCAATATTAAAAACATATTCATATTTTCACAAAGTATATTGCATGTACATATTTCATGTTACAGTTTTCCATAAATCAATGTTTTATTGTACTTATTTCAAATGTAAATAAATATAACTGATTTATTTGACGAATATAAAATAGTAGACAGATATTCAACATCCAACGGTCAACAGTACAGCAAGAATTGAACGTAACGATATGACATCGATTTTGCATGCATCATGCATCTAACGCAGAATCAGTATCAATATCAACGTGCTCTACAATTACATAATACACGACCTCATTTTCACATTACGGTATTCACATTTTTTAAAATATTTGTTGAAATTTGATATACATATATCATATATTTAATACGAAAGTCAGTCACTATCTTGAAATTTAATTCATCCGTAGATAAAAAAAAAATTATAGCAAACGTGTTGCAAAACAGACATAATATACAGGGTGTTTATTAAACATAGGGCAAAAATTGAAGGGATTATTCCCTGGACCATTCTAAAATGATTTTGTCCTTTGATGATTTTTGAAAAGCCGCTTTGTTTCGAAGATACAGGGCGAAAAAAATTTTCGACAATAACAACATTTAATACCAAAAATTACATGTAAAGTTTCTTAATCTACAAGTACTGTTGAAAATGACTACCTCCAACTACGATGCAAGAATCCGCCTAGCTTGTAATGAATTGCCATCAGCAAGTCCATAAATGAAATGCATGTCAGTCATTTCGGCGTTCGTATAGCTATTCATGATTAGAGGACTTCACTAACAAAAGTTTAAGTATTATAGACAGAAAATACACGTCAAACAGCCAAACGTCTCAACAAATTTGACACATAACTTGCCTGCTGTTACTAGATTAATAATTTGAAAAATATCAAAATTGGTTTTGTCGATTTTTTTTTCGCCCTGTATCTTCGAAACAAAGCGGCTTTTCAAAAATCATCAAAGAACAAAATCATCTTAGAATGGTCCAGGGAATAATCCCTTCAATTTTTGCCCTATGTTTAATAAACACCCTGTATAATAATTTATTTTTTTTACTTTTCAAAGTGTAATAATATTCGTTAATTTTCTTAATGAGCACGTAGAGAAAAAAAAGAATTAGTACATCGTTTCTCAACAGAGGTGTCGTAATTAGATATACGGGCAAGCAAAATAGAAATGAGTGGATGAAGAAAATCAAAAATAGCAATCCCTATCGAATGGGAAAAGCTAAAGAAGAAGAAAAAAATCTGATATGGCCAGTACAATACCTTCCTTACCTACAGGTGACGGAAGGTAAAAATTATAAAAAAATATCTTGCAACCTATGCTGCTAAAAGCTGCACCATCGAAACAGAATATTCAAATATAACTAATTGACAGATGTCTGTTTCAAATAAAATTTACATAATGTAACGTCGCCGCCACCGCCGCTTCGTAGCCCTCGCCATAGCCGGCGCCGCTGTGTCGCGCCCGAATGTCCACGCGTAACAGACCTGTTCGGACTTGTCGCGGTGACGTGATCTATTGTGCATGCTGCTTTTATCTCGCGAGTATTCTAGTCGTTTCTGGAACAAAAGTCGCCAGGTAAAAATAAGCGTCGTGTTATGAGTAGTTGATGACATAAACAAACAGTCGACAAGAAGTGAACGTAAATAAATGTAATTAGTGACATAAATAGTAGTGTTAATTGTTTAAATAAATAACTTAGTGTTTAAGAGTCTTTTAATATTCTTAGTCTTTAAATTAGTGTTAATATTTGTTTATCATAGTGTTAGTTAAATTTATTATCTTTTAATTATCTTTTTTTAATATTTATTTATCGTTTAATAAACGTATTATTTTAATTAACATTATTTATCTTATTTTATATACGTATTAAACTTTTAGCGGTATATGGTGGAATAGGTATATTCTGGAAATATAGAATCGTTTGCAAGGAATTTTCTGTGTAGAATTTGTACAAAATACGTATACTCTATTCCGTTTAACCAATTCACTAGATAACGCTCCCATCAGCGCCGGTTTTAAACAGACGAAATTAAAAATTGGCGGTGTTCAATTATTGTCAAATAACGTTTTATTGTAATATTAAAAAGATATCATCATGCCATCGAATCTTTGTATATTCTAGTCAGTAGAGGTAAAATATGATGTATTATCTACCTGCTTTCCAAATCGGATAAAGATGACTCGACATTGCACATAAAAGTGACGAGATGTCAGATGTCATGTACACTTACACTAGTCTAAATTACTTGGCTCCAATTCCAGCCAATCAGAGAGTTTAAAACTATGCTCTATTCTCTACACTACTAAATTGGTAAGGTGGAACACGATATAAGAATTGACGGAAGGTTATGTGCTGGCCACATCAGATTTTTTATGATAAAGATCATTAATAATAAATATTTCCTTCCTTAATAGTTTTGTCGTCAAATTATCAAACATGATGGCCTGGGAGAAAATTATATAAATTGTCAAACCCGTATGTTTAAAAATGAATCTAATTTAATTATTTAGTGGTTCTGTTGATGAAGGGAGTATCCTTGATGGCAGGAAGAGGCAATTTGACGCTTATCTTTGAGGGCATCCTCTAAATCTGAACACCATCAATTACTCATATGATAACTACTCTTATGCTCACTTGAATACAACTTGATCGTTCAATCGTTGTACTACACACAAGGTTATTATAAGCATATATTATGCACGCACATGCATGGAAGATTATTATAGCTACCTACTAAGATAATAATAATGTATAAAATACATTTTAAGTTGTAGTTACGATTATGCGACTACATATACAATTTAATGTACTTATGTGTTTGAATGATAGATTAGTTTCACGCTAACATTGGTGAATGATAATAAATTAGTCTAAAACTTACTTGTACTTACTCGTATATCCACATATAGATAATAAGAAAATAATACTTTATGTAACTAGTTTTAAAAGTACTAATTTCCGCGGTTTATATTTCGTTTTTAGTCTTCTTTCGATATGTAAGTACGGGGCGCTTTGACAAGCAAATATGGGGGCCCGTGTCAAAATGACAATTTGTAATTATGTACATAGATGTCAAATGTCAGAATTTTTCATTCAAATTTCAAGGTTTTCTAAATTCACGTAGTTAATTTGTCACCAGGAGTGTGGAATTTACTTGTCGAGGAAAATAAACTACATGGAATTGGATAATCACGAAATTTAGAATGAAAAATTATAATATTTGACATCTATGTACATAATTACTAGCTATCATTCTGACACGGGCCATCATATCTGCTTATCAAGACCAACAAAGAGATATGACTGCTTGCGCCCTATTGTATTTAACATTTCTTGTATACCTACAACTCTACACCAAAAACTCTGCTTACATCTATTCTTTATATTTAGATTTTTTAATTTTAAATTCATTCTACGAAAAAATTTGTCCTACTCTTCTAATTTTTCGAAATGTTTCCCATTCATTGTCGGCATTGACAGTATTTTCGAAGGGTATATGTAATATACCTATAATTTTAAATAGTTAACTATTAATACAATACGAAATAATATAATGTATGTACTTCCCAGAAAAAATCTTCAGCAAAGTCTCTGGATTTTTGACACTGACATTTATCTGTCAGTTACAAACATTTTAATATTTCAATTGGTTTCCATGACATTATTTGGGCTGTGAGATTTATTACAATAGATTATTATATACCTTAAAGTATTTAAACTTTAAATCTATAAAGATAATAAAATATTTATATGTATCAGATAGAGAATTTATTCTTCTTTATTACAAGCAAGAACAAGATTTTTCAAAAAATATTTAGAAGAATTTTTTAAGAATCTGCTACTTTCGGTTGTCCAATTATTACCAAAACCTTTTCAGCTCTTCCCAGTAATGTCCGATTGAGAAATACGTAGTTAAACAGATATTAAGTATTATAGTTTTTGAGAAATCGTCCTTTGAACATCCCCCCACACACACGCACACACACACACACACACACACACACACACACACACACACACAGACATCATTGTAAAAATATTAAAATCGGATTGTAGGGACATTAAAACGTCGTATTTTATCGTACCACACAAATTATTGTCAATAATAGTGACAGACATCTATTTCTGTTATAAAGAGTATTACATTGTTTTTGTGCGATGTGATAAGTAGAATTTGATTTGGATTGTATTCAAATTTACATAATTTAAACATTGAGCAGAAACTGATTTTCGTTACTATTATGAAATTTTTAGAAATTTCTTGCCATTGTTAATATGCGGTAAACGGTCTTAGACAACTACACACCTATCAATTTTGGTTAGATTTCTGATATCTGTAAAATTTAAAATTTATTGGTAGCCACGCTGCTTATATTAGCAATTTGATGTAAAATACATTTTTATTTTTTCCTTGTTATTGTCCGTATTTTCTGGTTGAAATTTAATTTGCAAAAGAATTCACTTTTAAAACAGAAGAATTTTCAGAACGTAATTATTATTTCAGGTATTTGAAATTAGCTCAAGCCAGAATGACGATCACGATTAACCGGTTGATCGCGAATCGATTTTACGGATATTGTCGAATGATTTGGTCCAACAACAAATAAGAAATGTTTTGATTAATTATTCCAGTTGAACTATATTGCAACATTTCTGTGATAAGTACTTAAAAATTTTAGAAATAAAGCAAAACATTCGGCAATCATGAATTAGGAAAGTGGTCATGTGTATCTTTACATATACTGAATTTGTCAATTTTGTGAATTATGTACAAATTCTATACATAAATTTTCTTGCAAAAGATTCTATATTTTCAAATTATTTCATAAACAAACTATGCAAAATTCACTTGACATTGACATCTTTTTACCTTCCTTCACCTTTAGGTAAAGAAGGTATTGAGTTTTTAATGAATAAGCACGTTTTATGGTCCATATAATACGATTTTACCATTTTTACGATGATGTCTCTCTCTGCGTGTGTGTATGTGTGTGTGTGTGTGTGTGTGTGTGTGTGTGTGTGTGTGTGTGTGTGTGTGTGTGTGTGTGTGTGTGTGTGTGTGTGTGTGTGTGTGTGACGAAAGTTTCGGATCGCATAACTTCAATACCACGATTCGAAAAATTATATTTTTTCGTATTCCTCAAGTTTACCTCCAGAAGAAGAGGTGATTATATTTTGGTTATAAATGGTCAACTGGAAATACCCTCATTTGAAGATTTTAACAATTTTTCTTGAAAAAACGGAGTTAAATATCATTTATTGACATTTAACGTTATTATAACTTAAAGTATATATTATTCTCTATATGATTGAATTGCATTTTATACTTCATATTCAATAAATATAGAGTTAAAGAATTATAAAGATATTAAATTTCTTAAATCACCCAGCTATGCTAACCTTGAAAACTGTTAATATATTCAGATAATTCAAATTGACACATGTCAATTTCAATGACTGTGGCACAGATGAGGATGTTGGGGAAGACATGCAAAGATACGGTAAGGAATGAAAGAATAAGGCAAATAACTCTAGTGGTAGAAGTTTCTAGAAAGTTACAAGAGAGACGGTTATTGGTTTGAACATGTCATGACGAGATATGGAGAATATATTGGAAGAAGAATGAATAGCTTAGTAATAGAAGGTTGAAGAAACGGAGGAAGACCAAAGATAAGATGGAAGAACTTATTGCGGAAGACTTGAGAGAAAAGGAACTGAATGAGAATGACACGCAAAACAGAAATGAGTGGAAGAAGAAAATAAAAAATAGCGACGAATGGGAAAAGCTAAAGAAGAAGAAGAAGATGTCAGTGTCAAGTGTAATTTGCATATTTTGTTTATGAAATAATTTTACTGGAAATTTAGAATTTTTTGCAAGAAAATTATACATAATACACAGGATTGACGGAAGGTATTGTGCTGGCTACATCAGATATTTTCATTTTATTATGATTATGAATTAATTTGTATAATCTTTCACATAAAATAATAATAAAAAAATGTGCAATTACCCTATTTAAATTGATGATTTTCACTTATTAATATGAAATATGCAACTTATTTAAAATTACATATTTTCAAAAAGGTAAGAACAATTTCTAAAGCCAATTTTACTTTTTAAATTACGGACATTACATTTTATTACATAATTAATTAAATGAATTATACAAAATATTTGTTGCATCATGAAACTATTCTTTTGTTAAAGAAAGCAATTCATTTTAAATTACACTAAATGAATTTAAAAAGAAAAGTGCCTAATGAGAAATAAATTTGTTGAATTAAATGAGAATTTTGTCAGAAGTATAATTAAAATAGTCTTGTAATATGGTAGGATTTATCTCGCATTTTTATCAATTTGTTACTATTTAAATTAATTAGAAAATACTTGCGTCTTGTTGAAACATTATTAGTTTCTAATTTTATTTTTTTTGACAAGTAAGTTTGGTATAGGAGTGAAGTTTTTCATTCTACAAATATATGGAAGGAATAACATAATTGAAGCATTTAGATTTGAAGCGCCATATTTATGTTTCAAAGTAATTTATAAAAACGTGTTTTGTGGAAAAAATAACGACATTTGTATCTTCTTCGTTAAATAATAATATTCTTATCCATTTCGTTCACGTTTTTGTGATTAGTACCCAATCTTAATACACCAAAGTACGAATTAAAATAATTTAATACTTGTATTCTTTTTACCTACAAGGATACTATCCATCTTTACCTGAATATTTCAACCATCTGGATTTTTTACCTTCCGTCACTTTTAGATAAGGAAGGTATTGTCTTTGGTCAAAAAATTCAATAAGTTTTACGATGGTGTATGTATGTATGTGTGTCTGCGTGTGTGTGACGGGTCGCATAACTTCAATGCAATGATTCCAAAAAAAATTTCGTATTCCTCAAGTTTACATCCAGAGGAAGAGGTGATTAGATTTTGATTATAATTGGTCAACCCTCATTTGAAGATTTTAACAGTTAATATCATTTATTGACATTTAACGTTATTATAACGTAAAGAATATATTATTCTCTATACGATTTGATTGCATTTTATACTTCATATTCAATAGATATAGAGTTAAAGAATTATAAAGATATTAAAATTCATAAATCAGCCAGCTATGCTAACCATGGAAACTGCTAATATATTCAGATAATTCAAATTGACAGAAGTCAGTATCCATGTAAAGTAAATAAATGTGGCAGAGATGAGGATGTTGAGATAGATGTTGGGGAAGACACGGAAAGATACGATAAGGAATGAAAGAATAAGGGAAATAAGTCTAGTGTTAAAAGTTTATAGAAAGATACAAGAGAGACGATTTCATTGGTTTAAACATGTCATGAGGAGAGATGAAGAATATATTGGAAGAAGAATGAATAGCTTAGTAATAGAAGGTTGAAGAAGCGGAGGAAGACCAAAGATAAGAAGGAAGGACTGTATTGCGGAAGACTTGAAAGAAAAGGAACTGAATGTGGACGACGCAAAACAGAATTGAAGATCTCATTTTTCAATATTTTTTTTTCATATTTTATTCGAGACAAATTGAAACTTTTATAGAACAAAAACTAACTATTAAATTATAATTACACAGCTTTTGATTATAATATTTGCTCTGAAAAATAAAATTTATGAATTTCTTTCAACTTTCTATTTGTTATTAGTGACATATGCTAGAATATACATTCCCATAAAACTCAAGCACCTGAGAAAGTTTTTTCTTGTGCTTGTTTGAATTGCAATAATCATAGCATCATGGTAATAAAAAATACTGGAAGAAAACTCAAGTTTGATAGACCGTATCCAAGTAACCATGACTGTTTTTTGCCTGAAAGAGCTTCATAATAAATGTAATATTTTGTTTTTCACGTGCATCATTTTTTTGTGGAAACGTTAAGCATTATCACTGTTACTATACTGTGTTAAAAAAAAAACCTAACTTGGAGTAGGCTAGGACAGAGAAATGTATGTCTAATCATTATTCAATTCAAAAACCAAATTGTCAAAATTGATTTTGAAATGTAATTTTAAGAAGAAAAGATAAAATAAATAATAAATAAATACAATAGTACAAACTTCGTAAATATAGCATACACTTGTGTTATATTTTACATATGTATTTAAAGTTTCTTATGGTAGCAAGTGCAAGTTTGCACGTTTAACGAATAATCAGCATAAATATTATTTTAAAAAATTATATATTTTACGCTTGAAATAATATATGTTAAATTGCTCATGTACTAAAACTTGTTCTACTTTTAAAAGTGCACTTTTTTGCAGGTCATTATTCACACTGTCTCACATACGAAGAAAAAATCGTCTCCTTGTGTGAAAAGAGAGCGACAATTTGAATATCGTCCAGTATGCACGCTACTTGGCAACAATCAACAACAACAATGAAATTCCCCACAAGAAGATTTAACTCACTCATACTTAATTGCATTTAATAATAAGATAATGTTCTACACGCTAACGAATAGATGACGATAAAAGACAGTAATGTTGTTAAACAACGATCCTTTAAGTATAAAATCAACGAATTTAGAAACAGATAAAAGATATTTTAAGAGAGTGAGGTTAAGAAGACTTCAATGTAGACAATTGTTAATTTATTTGTGTTTTATGTGTTTCGTAAATAATTTTTCTAGTGTGCACTGTAATAGACCGCCTAGATTTCTTATCGATGGCCAGACAGAAATAGTTTTAAGATTGAAAGAAGGTGCAGAGACTCCAGTCGGTAAGTTTACATTAAATTTTATAGTTATTTAAGTATTAAGGGCAGTAAGTGCACCTTACCGGTTGAGGATTAGTTTGGAGATCGAGACGAAGTCGAGATTTCCAATACTTTCGATACCGGTAAGCACTTAATGCCCGCAATGCTTATTATATTTTTTGCACGATCGTCCCAATAATAAATTAAAGTTTAGAATTATTTAAAAATTATTTTGACATTTTAAAAAAAATAGTTGTCATTTTTAAGTAAGCTATGATCGTTGTTTTGTTATTGTTAAAGCTTTAAAAATTGTACAGTAAAATTTTTGAAAGATGTCCGATCAAGGTCATCTGTATCATGAACGAATTAATAAATTGGCATACATTTATCCCCCTCCTTTACAAAGGCTTTAAGTTTGAGCAATAAGGATGGATATAACACGCTTGTCTTTCAAAAATTCATATTGTTCCACTAAGTTAAGACATTCCATTTTAAAACGATGCTCGTTGTTGATAATACTTTCGCTGTAACGTAAATTTATATATTAATTCAGATACATTACCTTGATTCATTGCCGTATGAATAACGTTATTTTCTGTCAGTATCACTGACACTGACATTGTGTCATTATCTTATTTTTCATATATTTGGTTTTACATTTGCTAATAAATTTACCAGTTGACTTATTTTTGAATTTTGAATGCTGTTATTGTAACATATATTTTTATAATAATAAAATAACAGTAGTATCTTATGTACCCTCACAAAAACTAAGCAAACGACACTACTGAATTTGTCATAATGGGCGCAGCAAAAATCTGAATTCATACAATTCGTAGATAACCTTGATCGGACATCTTTCAAAAATTTTACTGTACATATATTTTTTATTTATGTAATTTTCACCGCCTCCAGATCGATAGGTAGTCACATCACTTACTGATCAGTAATTTGTAAACAAAACTTACTGCCTTGGAAACCCTGTCGGTAAAGTTTAAAAAAAACCTGATCGTGCAAAAAGGTTTTTTATTTAAAAAATGGGGTAACTGGACGGTTGATGATATTTTCCAAATTTAAACTATGTGTATCAAACAAATAATTAATTCTAATAATTTTTTAACTATCATAATTTGTTCTTTATGCTTGACGGTATTTTTAAAAAATGTATTAATGTGATAGATGAAATTAATATTATGTTTATTTTTTAATTTTCACACGAATTTTTTTTATGTATAAACTTTTTCGTTAGTTCATTGACATACTGTATTTTCATTTATTATAACACCTATAAAACGGCTTATTTAATCAGTGTTGTGTAGTAAAATCTATGAATAAAGAGTCATTTTAATAATTCGTAGAAGTTTAGCAATTATATCGCAAATATTTAACTTGCTGCATTTCGGAGAAATGAGTTTAAGGTTAAACAAAATCATTTGTCCTCAAATTAGTTACTGTATTGTGTGTGGGTGCTCAAATATGTTTAATATTACACATTAACTACAAATGTAGTTTTAACCTATTCGTCCTTGAATTCAGTTCATTATTTCGGTACAGGAAATATGATTTTCTGATAGTAGTGAAAAATGTTCCACAAACTCCAATTTCACATAACTGGATCGTGTAGTCACCGTTCAATAACCCAATAAGATCAATAACATTATTTTAGGATCACTGGTGTATCGATTACGAGGAGTAGATCCCGATGGAGATCGACTGCATTTTAGCGTGCGACAACAGCCTGGAAGTGACGTCATCAGGGTTGAAAGCACTTCCGCTAGCGAAGCGAATGTTTACCTCAACAAGGAATTAGATAGAGAAGTATGTTTTTAAGGTGTCAAGGTATTTCGGATGATAGATCAAAACCATTTTCATGTTAATTTTTTTATTCAAATTTAATAATCACCATAGGAATAATTTTCTATCGACTTTTGTTTTTCAGGTTCAGAATAAAATATATTTTTCGCTTATTATGAAAATTACTCTGTATCTCCGGGTTGTTCCTCATGTCATTAATTTTTGATGCAAGAATTACTAAACTTTTATCTAGCATTTTTGTCGTACACACATGACAAATATGAGATTTTTATTCGCTATATCATTATCGTCGGTGTTTCGAAGGGGTATACGCTACCTCCGTCCAACCGACGGCAAAAAATGACAAAGAAACTGTATTAACCGCGGTAACAAATGTAATTTTCAAATATTTGAATTATTTGAATATTCATGTCATTCTGTCAGATATGTGATAAAAATGATTTTTTTAATTTTGGCGTCGATTATTTGTGTTTCGTTGTGTGTTGGTAGTTTTGTTAATTCTTGATATTATATTTTGCTATTGCAAAGACGGTATTTCTAAGATTGCCGACAATTATTGCAACATATTGCTTTTGGACAATAAAAAGAGGCGTCTATATTTGATCCATTATACTTATATCGTATTTATTCAATTCGTTTAGTATTGTTAAATAACTATTTATACTTAGAATTTTGATGAATAACAATACTGACACAATATAGGTTATATTTATTATAATACTGTCAGTTTTGACATTAGATCATAATTATTCAATTGATTTATTGTTGCGAAATAAATGTCTTATTTCGAATTTCGATGAATAATATTCACACAGTATAAGTTATACTGTTTGTATACTGTCAGTTTTCAGATTTGATTTATATGAATACTACGCAGACGATTTCGCCCGATTTCAACGACAATATGACGTCATCAATTCCCTCCCACCCTGGCGATTTGAATCGTATGGTTACGACTGATGACGTGGGGTCAAGTGGTGGAAAAGAAGTTTATATATATATATATATATATATATATATATATATATATATATATATATATATACAGGGTGTCCCTTAACTTGGTGCACAAACTTTAAGGGCATATAATACTGATCAAAATGAGTAAAAAAAGCTCAGTCAAAATGTGTCCGATCTTTAATAGTTTCCCAGATATAACGCAGTGAAAAATGAGTTTTTACGAGATTTACCTTTGCTATCTCGAAAACTATAAGAATTACGATTTTGATTAATTGAGACTTTTTGTTTACCTTTGAGAGGTAATCTTAGATGGCCTTTTGTTATTTTATAAAAATCAAAAGTGAAATGTTGTGGCGACCTTGGTCAATATTTAATTTTCATATAACTACGTAACTATAAGAAATTGAGAAAAATGTTTCATATAAAATTTTATTGTTTTTTATAGTCTTTTTACTGACATAGACAAAATTTTATTCGATCGCTATCTTTGTCAGTTTTTCTTAGATTTTTCGCTTTTCTCGGAAACAGTTGAAGATCATTCCTATGTTGATGAAACTTTTTTATTCATTTTGGTCAGTACTATATGCCCTTAAAGTTTTTGCTCGAAGTTAAGGGACACCCTGTATATAGGGTGATTAGGGTGTATCACGGAAAGTGAAACATAGGCGTTTAACATGGGAAATCAGTTTTTCCGTGCGCATTGCTCCTCTAATTATTTTAGACAAACAGTTTCAAATGGATGTTGTAAAGCAAAAATTTCTACATCCGAAATCAATAAAAAAAATCATTTTGGCTACTTTATAATTGCTGAAATAAAATTTGAAAATTCACGGAATTACAATTTAATAGTATTAGCCATGGAATTAGAAACAAGAGACGAACAAAAGCGTAACGTTTAATTACGTCAGTGTCAGAATAATGATTGTCAAAATAAATACTAATAATTTGACGTATAAACCGTTATGCTTTTGTTCGTCTCTTGCCTCTTATAAATCATTTCAAACTTTGGGAAAACTCTAGGTTTCTGCACTAACTTCTGACATGGCAGTTTGTTTCTTTTAAAATTCTACAAATAAGACAAACTTTTCTTGTTTAGACTCGTGACGAATACGCCCTCGTTCTAACCCTAACCGACGGTCGACTTGGAGATGGCAACTTCATTACTCAAAGTCTATTACTTCTGGTTGAAGATGTAAATGATAACGCCCCAGTATTTATACCATATCAACCCTCAGTAACACTTCGTGAAGATGCTCCACAAGGTGTCGTGGCGGCCTTGGAAGCAGTGGACGCAGACGAAGGTGCCTATGGACAAGTTGTGTATCATCTCCAGGTGAGAATCATTCCCTAATAGAAGATTACATACCGTGCAGAGAAGTATAGCTGGTGGCTGGTGACGCAAGGCCAAAGCATGCGCATTTGTATCGACCGTTGACCACAGTGTTTCTATACTTATGGATCAAACTTTAATATCCGCAAAGTCCAATGGGGTCATTAAAAAAAATCTTTTTTTTTTATAAAATCGTGAAATCCGTTTCATTTAATAAATATAGTAATATAAAATAACATGAAATATGCGACTTTTCATTCATAAATTTGATAATAAACTTTCGCGGCTGTAAAATTCGTGACGTCATGGTTTGTTACACAAAGACATTCCTCTCTCACACACACAACGGTCCACATAGTTTCCGTTTGCTGTTGTAAACAAACTAACCTAAAATTGTGACAGATGACAGCAGAGTTAAGAGTAAAGGTATGTAAATAAAACATTTATTAAAATAAATATCAAAAGTTGTATGAAATATGTTTTTAGTTAACAATATGTTGCTGTCGCAAAATCAAACTGACAAGTGATAACCCAAATAATCATAGATCCAAACAAAACCGGTAGAGAGCTACTGCCGCATCCACCAAGCCGTCACGTCAGCGTCCAAATATTTGAAATTTAAAGACAACTGTTAAAAAATCATATTTCTGATTCTAAAGACTTGTAAGGTGTAAAACATACACCTACATACTTATTCTTTCAAGAAAAAATAAATTAGAAAATGTGAAATGACCCCATTCTCAACTGTTTCCGAAATATAGATCATCTAATTTACTGATTTTTTTGTCAAACGTTTATTTATTTGAGTGAAGTGTAAAAAATCAGAGAAATATTATTAATTAAAATAATTCGTTTATTATACGATAAATAATTAGAATAAATATTAAAACGGTAATAAAAATAACTATCACTATGATTAAATAATTATAAACACTAATTTAAGACTAAGAATATTATTAAATGCTTAAACACTAAGATTATTTATTTAAACAATATTTAGATCACTTTATTTATATAACTACATTTATTTATGTTCACCACTCGTAGACTGTTTATTTATATCACCCACTGTTCATTGCTCGTTGCTTCTATAACAGACTGTCCTCCCGGCGGTATTTATACATCTCATATCCTTCTGGAACTTTCCGACGCGACAATATCATCGAATACAAAGAATCAGCTGACCCTAAGTAAATAGGCAGGTCGAAACAAGTTTACTATGCCTATCATTGCAAATATTGCGTTATCGCCCAGCGCGGCGCCAGTGATTTCAATATTTTATAAAAAAAAAATCGACAATTATTTTTCTGATAACTTCTATGAAATTTGCACTCTTTCAGGAACTAGATACTCCTTCTTCTGACATAATTCCACAAGAGCGTCTCTTTTCCGTGAGTACTGTTTCCGGTCGAGGCGTTGTCCGATTAATCGGTCACTTGGACTACGAACGTCGGACCTTACATCAACTTCGGATTCTTGCTGTGGACCGCGCTAAACAGGGTAGAGTCAATACAGCAACGGCACAGCTTGTCATCAATGTGCAGGATGTAGAGGATAGACCTCCTGAATTCGTAAGAGTTACTCCAGTGGCCAGAGTGGCTGAAGATGCAAAAATTGGAACGCCTGTTCTGCAAGGTATAAAAATTATTAATTATTAGCTTCAGATTTAATAGTTTAAATTTAATATTTTAGTGACAGCTGTAGATGGAGATAGAGGAGTGAATAATAAAATATCCTATAGTTTATTACAAGAATTTGGCGCTGAAAAATTTGCTATTAATTCTGACACTGGCGTTGTTACAACTTTCGAATTGTTGGATAGGGAAGATGATTCTTCAAGTTCTGGAGCATATATACTTAAAATTATTGTATGTGTTACAGTTTTATTATTTCTTTTTATATACAGGATGAATCTGGGAAGACGCCCCCCCCCCCTTTCACTTTATTATTATAATAGAAAAAAATGACTCATATAAAAGTTTTATTATTTTAAATATACCATTTGATGGCACATGTAGATGTTTTATAAAGTCAGGTTTACAAGGGGAACGCACGTATCGTCCTAATGTTCATCCATCGCCCTGTTCATTTCTTGTTTCATTCAGTTTCCTAATGTTCAAATCTTGACTATGAAGTTGGTGCAGATAACTTTGCTCGCTCACAGTTTAAAAAGTATACTCCGGAGTACAAAATGTACCTGAGAATTATTTATTGAATCCAAAGTCGAAATTTAACTAAACAAAACATTATTTATCCCTCGTCACTGAATGTTTTGATTTCGGCTGGCCAGAAAGAGACAACTAGTGAAGAGATATATTTCATCTCGTTCGAGCATTTCTCACTAGATGCCATCCAGTGTTAGTCACAATTTAAGCGCCAATAAGTTGAAAAATAGATTTATCGTTATAAAAAAAAAATCAACGTAAAATATTTATTAATTATGTATTATAATTACAAAATACAAAATTGTTGACTTTACCGAACAATAAAAGTCGAAAATGCTTTTCTCTAGTTGTGTCTGTCTGGCCAGCCGAAATCAAAACAAACCAAATGAGATGTTGTCTAGTTATATTTCGTCGTTGATTAAATCGGAATAGGTAGAGTTATTGTTATTATTTTTTATTTAAAATTTGTAATGCGGAGTGTACTTCTTAAATTGTAATCGCGCAAAGTTCATCTGCTTAAACTTCATGGTCAAGATTTGAACGTTATGAAACTGAACGAAACAAGAAATGAACAGGGCGATGTACAGTAAAATTTTTGAAAGATGTCCGATCAAGGTTATATACGAATTGTATGAATTCAGATTTTTGCTCCGCCCATTCTGACAAATTCAGTAATGTCGTTTATTTAGTTTTCATGAGGGTACATAAGATACTACTGTTATTTTATTATTATAAAAATATATGTTACAAAAAAACATTCAAAATTCAAAAATAAGTCAACTGGTAAGTTTATTAGCAAATGTAAAACCAAATATGGGAAAAATAAGATACTGACACAATGTCAGTGTCAGAGATTCTGACAGAAAATAACGTTATTCGTATGGCTATGAATCAAGGTAATGTATCTGAATTAATATCTATACTTACGTTACAGCGAAAGTATTATCAACAACAAGCATCGTTTTAAAGTGGAATGTCCTAACTTAGTCGAAACAATATGAATTTTTAAAAGACAAGCGTGTTATCCTTATCGCACACGCTTAAAGCCTTTGTAAAGGAGGGGGATAAATGTATGCTAATTTGTTAATTCGTTCATGATACAGATGACCTTGATCGGACATCTTTCAATTTTTTTTACTGTACCTAGCCGTTTACAAGATACGACTATCAACTTTTATTATTTAAATAGCAACCTATAATTATTTTACTAAAATATAAACCGCCATTTTTTTGTCTTTGAACGATATATTAGTTTTTATTAATGCATTTGAAATAAATCGAGAAAATAAGATAATTGAGTTATATGAGAAATAATTTTTATTCAAATATTCTTATAGTTGTCGAGATAGCAAAGTGCCCTGCTTAAATTGAGCATCCTGTATAGTTTTATTCTATAACATTTTACAGGCCGTTGAAATAGGAACTCAAGTCAAACCAGCTCCAAGTGCAGTTACCGAAGTAACAGTAATAGTTACCGATGTAAATGATGAAACACCAACATTTAGAAGTCCTTCATATCAATGCGAAATTGCAGAAAATGCACAAGTTAACACACCACTTTCTTTTATTGGCAATGCTATTCCAGAAGTCTTTGATTATGATCAGGTAAATATATTATTATTTCATTAAAAAACAATTAATTAAAAATATTTTTAGGGAAAAAACGGCACATTCAGATTATATCTTAAAGATGACGACGACATCTTCGAAGTGACGCCATCCACAGGAATAAACGAAGCAACATTTCTTATTCGAGTCAAGGATTCAGAAGCTCTGGATTACGAACGAATCACAGAAATGAATTTCACTTTAATTGCTGAAGAAATAGTCGACATAGATCCAAAATATTCGGAAGTTGATATCACGGTTTACATCAAAGATGTGAATGACAACTATCCAGAGTTTACACAACTGATGTACGAAGTTTCTGTTCCTGAAAATTGTGAGGCGGGAACCACCGTTGCTTGGCTTCAAGCTTTAGATGAAGACTCAGGAAATTTTGGGACTAGAGGAGTGAGATATACAAATTTGGCCGGCAGCATTGTAGATTTGTTAGTAACAAACTTAATATACTTGGATTCATGAAAGATGACTATTCAATTTTTTTTATATAATACTTTCATTTTAGATTATATTTACACCCAGTTTCGGGTATAATAACAGTAAAGATAAGCGGTGGCCCAAGTTGGGATCGTGAAATGGTTACCAGACATCATTTAACAGTCGAAGCAAGAGATGATCTCGGACATGGCAACAGAAATACTGTACAATTGGTGATTAACATTCAAGATGTTAATGACAATCCTCCTGTGTTCGGACATGCAAAATATGAAGCAAGACTCAAAGAAAACAATCCGGATTTTGAAATACCTTTGAAAGTTGAAGCCACCGACGCTGATCTTAATGGTAAAACAAAATCTCAAAACTAAAATTTGCGTCGCGACGGGGTTTTCCGACATTCATCTGTGTCAATTTCGGATGAGTGATTTTGAAAAATTATGATAACTCAGAGATGAAGCTTGGAGTGTCGGTTTCTTCTGACACTCGTTTGAGTCGATTCCTGATGAGTGGTTTCCAGAAACTATGATAACGATGTTTGGGGTCATGGCTTCCATGAGCGTAGGTGACTTTTGACACTCGGTTGAATCAACTTCCGGTGACTGGTTTTGAGAAACAATGATAACTCAGAAACGGCGTTTGACGCCGAGACTTTTATGAACGTCGGTTTCTTCTGACACTTGTTTGAGTCGATTCCCTATTAGTGGTTTTGAGAAATGATAACTCAGAAACTGCATTTGACGGTTTGACGTTGCGACGTTTATGAGCGTCCGTATCTTCTGACACTTGTCTGAGTCGATTCCCAATGCGTGGTTTTGAGAAATGATACCAGAAACCACGCTTAAAGTCGCGACGTTTATGGGCATCGGGGTTTTCTGACATTCATTTGTGTCAATTTCCGATGAGTGGTTTTGAAAAATGATGATAACACAGAGATGGAGCTTGGAGTGTCAGTTTCTTTTGACACTCGTTTGAGTCGATTCCCGATGAGTGGTTTCCAGAAACTATGATAACTCAAAAACGATGTTTAGCGTCACGAGGTTGAATCAACTTCCGGTGACTGGTTTTGAGAAACGATGTCAACTCAGACACAACACTTTAGAGTTGCGACGTCTATGGGCGTCCGTGTCTTCTGACACTCATTTGAGTTGATTTCCGATTAGTACCTAGTTTTAAGATTCGACATTATTATTACGATTATATTATTAAAAATCTGTTTCAACTTCATTATGTATGAATGTTTTTATTTTTCAGGAACAAATAACAGCCAGATAGAATACTACATCGTTGAAGGCGAATATCAATTAAATTTCACCATAGATCCACTGACAGGTGTGATCACTCCTCGCCGTCCTCTTGACTTTGAAAAACTGGTAGAGCCTGGTTCGAGTGGAAGTAGTATTCAGCCTTTGACTTTAACTGTACGAGCCCGTGACCATGGTACTCCTATGTTATCTAATACTGTTCCTGTTGTAATCTATCTTCATGACGTAAATGACCACTCACCAGTTTTTGAACAAAATTGGTATAATAAGTCTATTTTGGAAAATGCACCAGGGGGTACACATATATTAAACGTAAGTTGAGTTATACTTAGTCGGCTTGTTATATGTATAACACCGTATTCAAAAATACGTGTATTTCTTTTACTAATACTGAATGACGGACAGCACCATAAAACTATTAAACAAAAATATAACTACTTTATTTTATTTTGGAATCATAAACCTCTTTATTCACCCTCAAAAGCGGGCGTAATTTGGCTTTTATTGTCCGAGTTTCAAGCTTTAAACATTCCCCTTAATACATAAATAACTACATTCATGGCCAAAAAAACCGGACACTTAAAATAATTTTTATCGTCCTGAAACAAACAAAATATGGGTTTATTTGTTATTTTTTTGTTAAATTATGAATAACTGATTTGTAAAGTAAAATTAGAAAATAAAAAAACATTTAGCAAACACTTTGTTTATTAAGAAAAGTTATTGAAACAAAAAAAATATTTTTCTTTATTAATTAGATATTATAGCTAAAGTACAATTTATTTTGAGTAAATAATAGTGTGTATTGCATCGCCGAACTGTAAAGACTTCTACCACATGGTTTGGTAAACTTTAAATACAGTTGGTAAGTCTTCGTGGTAATTATTTTTCCATTCTTCAGAAAAAGATATTGTTAGATATTGAATAGTTTTTGGTACGCATTATCGATGCTGAACACTTTGTCTAAACGTAATCCCATATTTTTCGCAGGAATTTAAGTCCGGGCTGCGCCCTGACTATTGTAATAATCGAAAATTCACTTATTTTAAATGCTGCAAAATGTATGCAAAGTTAGGACGCATGTTGTCAACTTTTAAGATGAAAGTCTCGAGAACAAATGGAGCAAAAGATTATTACCAATATCGAAATACCAGCACATGCCACTTTACTACGACTGTCAAATGGTGTTTTTCAGGGTATGTAATATCCTGAAAACGGTTCCCCTTACATGCACCACGCGCATTCTTGTTCATTTAATGAACACGGACATAAATGGGATTCATATATGAACAATAAGGAGCTCCAGTGCTCCATTACCTAGTCTCTATGTTCTCCCGCAAAACGTAGCCGCTATACTCGACGTGCTACGAGCAAAGCTGAGCAAGCAACGAACATCCTATGATTTAAGCAATATTTGCATAACCTTCAGCGAACGGATCCTGCAGAAGTTTCAATTTCACGAATATCTGCCACTTGGCAAAAGACAATAGTTAGTAGTACGACAATGGTACGACCCATTCTTGTAGTACAAATATTGCTATAAATCGATCTTTAAACGGGTTTATAATGCATTCTTATTTGATGATAATAACGCCCAGTTACATTTCGGGCAGTACTTCTGGGAATAATGAAGGCTACAATGATATTTTGAATAATGTGATCATCCTAAAGTTTCTGTTCAGGTTGTATTTTCCGATTGAATTGTAGCAAATTAATTAACATGCAGTATTATAAGTACTAAGATTGCAATATACACACCAAGATAATAGAAGAATTTATAGTTATGATTGAATTTCTAAAAACAGATAATTTTGCACAGATTTAGTTTTCTTTTTTTTTTCTTAATAAATAAAGTGTTTGCTACATTTGTTTTATTTTCTAATCTTACTTTACAGACCAGTTGTTCATATTTTAACATAAAAATAACAAATAAACCCATATTTCATTTGTTATAAGTCGTTAAAAAAAACTTTTTTTGGTGTCCGGTTATTTATTTATTTGTTTTCATTGAAGCAATTTTCATGGTCATGGTCACTTATAAATTATGCATAGCTGCTCAAGACGCGACCGGATATGAACAATACGGCCCCATAAATTGAAAAATAATAAATTGGTTTATTTTATTGGATTGAGAAACGTTTCAATTTAATTTCAAATTAATTTACGATATAATTTTTCTACGTAATGATCTACGTTTCACTTTACACCAACTTCTTTATTCTACCAGAAAAATGTTTTTCTGTAAATTTGTTTTTAGGTTAGAGCCTTCGACAACGACGGTTCTCGTCCCAACAACCGCCTTGTTTACCGTATTGAAAGCGGAGCATCTGATAAATTTGTAATTTCTGCTGAAACTGGAGCTGTTTCTGTAGCTGAAGGAGCTTCGTTAGATCCAGACATGGCGCAACCCCGTCGAACACATTATTCATTACGCGTTGTTGCTCTTGATGGGGCTACGGGTGACGAACAGCGTCGAGCCGCTGTGAATGTTAACATCACAGTATTGGATGTTAATAACAAACCTCCTATGTTTGTGGAACCTGGGACAGTTTATGTAAAAGAAAATACTTTGGTAAGATAAAAATTATTAAATGTTATTTATTATTTTATTATTGCGACTTTTATGTAGGTTGGAACAATAATCACACAAATTGAGGCTCGTGATTTAGACTCTAACGCAATTTTAAGATATAAATTGGACCCAGAATCATGTGAAGCAAGAACTGAAAGAGGCACTCTTCTACGATTATCAGATCACGATTATTTATCGGCATTTCGTTTGGATCCTACTGACGGTTTATTATCAGTAGCTAAATTATTAGATCGCGAAACAGTAGAAATGTTAAAATTAGGACTGATTGTTGAAGACATTGCATCTGTTACTGGACCTCAGACAGCAACAAGTAAGAATTTTATATTATAAATTATTTTACTTTTATATGATTCGCTAGCACGCAGTTTTAATAATAGGGTGGTTATGGCATATATTTTTTTGTTACTTTATGTGAAAGATTATTCAAATTAATTCATAACAAAATGAAAAAAAAAATTGTTATATTTTTTTAAATGTGAATTAAAAAGAATCGCGCTAAATACTCTAGACAAAAACTATCCCGTACTCTTATGACGTAAAAGGCACCTTTCTTATTGGCTATCTGAACGCAAGCAACCTGTCTTGTTCATCGCCAGTAGGCCAGTAGGGTTGCCACCAACAACGAAATATAACTAGAGATAGAGATATTTTTAGTCTAATTTGAGCATTGCTCACTAGAGGCGCAAGTGTTTTTAATAATTTATTCTATGGAAATAAAAAAATAAAACTACTAAACTATGATGAAAACCAACAAACGACTTATAATTAGTGGTGGGATCCGGATAGTTTCGGTTTCGGATCCAAAAAATATCCGTCTATCCGGATAATTGAATGTTGAACTATTCAGATCTCGGATCCAAATCTCAGTATCGGATTTTGGATCCGGATCTGAGTATCGGATTTTGAATCCGGACCTGAGTATTGGAATTTGGATCCGAATCTGAGTATCAGATCTTGGATCCGGATCCGAATCTTAGAAACGGATTTGAGTAACAGATCTTAGATTCGAATATGAGTATGAGTATCGGATTTTAGATATGGTATTTCAGTATCCGGATCGGTTCTCGGATTCGAATATTCTTAGTATTGAACCTTACATTCAAATATTAGGATCGGGTCTCATCAAAAGCACATAATAAATTAATGAAATTCATGTCATATTAATATGTTACTTTATATGTGTAATAAAAATAATACAAATTTGAATTTTTTATTCACAATTTACTAAATAGGACTTTGTGAAAGTATAAATTCCTTTTTTAAGAAAGGCAGCGAATATTTTATATAACATGAACTTTTATTACAGGCACACTAACAATAATAGTGGAAGATGTTAATGACAACAATCCAAAATTTCGTAGACCATTTTATAGATTTTCGGTAACAGAAAACAGTAAAAATGGCGTTAGTATAGGAAGTGTAGTAGCTGATGATGCTGATAAAAATCGTACCATTACATACGCTTTAGAAGGGCCCGCAGAAATTACTGAAATGCTTCATTTAGATGAAGATACTGGCGATATAGTTGTTGCTAATAAAATAGATCATGAACAGTTTGTTTGGTTGAATTTAACTGTGCGAGCAACAGATTCAGGTGTTCCTACCCGATATAGCAGAGTGGAATTGTTCATCCAAGTTTTGGATGAAAATGATAACAATCCAATTTTTCTACCCGAACCACGATCATTAACAATTGTTGAAGATGTTTCTATTGGTGAACAGGTGGCAGTTTTGGAAGCGAGAGATGCAGATGCAGGAGAATATGGACACATTACGTATTTATTAGACAGAATTTCTTCGCAAGGCATGTTTAGTTTGGATCCAGAATTAGGAATTTTAAAAATAGCTGGTGAATTAGATCGAGAAACTAGATCATCGTATCTTTTAGTTGTGGAAGCTTGGGATAATTACCAGTTTGGGTTTACAAGTGGAGAAAGTCGAAACGCCTTCAAACAGATTAAGTGAGTTTCAATTTTTTCATATGAAATATTAATGTCGTAAATGAAGTTTTGTATGACCTTTAATAGTATATGGCGCTTGAGAACCAACGATCACAAATACACTAGATATAACTTTATAGCATTTGTTGTTTTCGGTTGGACAGAAAGAGACAACTAAGGATAGAGATATATTGAGTCACCTCCTGGAGTAATCGCTAGATGTCACTGCTTGTTTTTGTACTATATTTGAAAAATTTGAATTATTACTAACGAAAACCAATTAAAAAATGCATGAAACAAACTGATATTAGTATTAGGAAAGGATAAAAAGAATTGTGTATAATTATTTATTTTATTTTATTGATTTTTAAACAATATGATTTTTGTATAAATGCTTCTTATTCTGTTTCTATCTTTTTCTAAATTTATTTACGTTTTATGGTGAATCTGGATTTTGATATAAATGTCTAAAATTTAATTGAGTAATTGAATGCCATGATTATTTAAACGCCGCGTGCCTGAGTGCCTGATCGCGAATCTGTTTTTTATATTATTTCCAACAATGTTACCGTTTGCTTTTGCATGTCTTTTTGCGGTCCTGCACACGTCTATAACAAAATCAGATGCCTGCTGTAAATTGCCGTACAAATGAATAAAAACGTGATGAGTTTTAGAATTATGCACATCTTATTTCAATACTTACTTGAAAATAGCATACTTATAGAATAATAACACCGTAAAACAAACAAAACAGAACGACTTTACAACTACCAAAATCCAACCAAAGGAGCAAAATTTTACGAATATATTATAATGACCGTAGAGACATCTCTTGACAAACTTTAGAGTAGACTTTATATATCTCTATCTCTATTTGTCTCTGTCCAGCCGAGAATATAACAAACAATAGTGAAGTATAGGGCATGTTTTGTCTAATATATTTGTGGTCGTTGACCTTTATAAAGGAACACATACATCGTCCTAATGTTCATAGCTCCGTTCATTTCTTGTTTCGTTTAGTTTCCTAACGTTCGCGTGCGAAGTTCATCTACGCCAACTTCATGGTCTATATTTGAACGTTAGGAAATTGAACGAAACAAGAAATATACGGGACAATATATGAAAATTAGACGATGTGTGTGTTCCCATTTAATGTATTTATTCCAGTCATGCCAATCTCAAATAAAAAATATCACCAAAAATCGTTTTAGAATGATGCTTCTTCTCACATCGCTATGTGTTATATCCTGTTCCATCTTATCAATTCAGTATTGTAGTGAATAAGGCATAGTTTTGAACTCTCTGATTGGCTGAAATTGAAGCCAAGTTTATGCTGTGTAATTTCAAGACATGTGACATCTTGTATAGTTTGGTTCATGAAAGATGACAATTCAAGGACATTTATTAACCGTATGGAATAATATTATTAGCAGATAACTTTACTTCATTTCGTATACATAGACATACAACATGAAATATTAATGGATACATTTTAACTGAAAAAAATAAGTGTAATTTATTTGAAAATTATGTTTCTTTTTAATTAATGCCTTTCTCAAAGATTTATGCTCTTCACCTATGTATTTGCAAAATCTAAAAACATAAGATTTGACAAAAATCATGGAATAATAATTTGATTTAAATGTCAACGTCACTGGGTAACTATTAGGACAGAAGGCAGTGCAGCAGACAATTAGATATCTGTAATTCTACGACATACGTCATTATTATTTGTAATGTGTTGGAAAGTAATGTCAACATGAACGTATATCTCTCACACAACATAAACTACATAGACATACGTCAAGTAATCTTTTTCTTTCTAACATGAAATGTTGCTAAGATAATACTGTTTTAAATGTTGTGTATTCTTTCTTCGAACAAGTGACCTTAAATTGTCATATTCGTGAACCAAAGTATATCATCTTTATCTGATTTGGATAGCGGGTAGATAATACTTTAATATTTCATACTTACTGACTATAATATACAAAGTTTTGATGGTGTTATAATACTTTTTAAATATTTTATAAAATGTCAAATGACAGCAGTTGAATACCGCCATTTCTTAATTTAGGCTGTGTAAAACTGGCGCTGATGTGAGCGCCATCTACTGAATTAGGTGGAACAGAGTATAGATTATGACATTCTAATTCCGAAAGAGAAAATAAGTTCTACTTTTACTTTTAGTGTAACAATCCTCGACGCAAACGACAATGCTCCACAATTAATTCTTCCTTCGGGATGTGTTACAACAACTGAATTTCACGAACAAAATGCACCAATTACTTTTATCCATGCTACCGATGCTGATGATCCAGAGACTCCTAATGGACGAGTTATTATGGATATAGTGTCGGGAAATCATTTAGGTTTATTCGCACTGGAACAAACCGACGAATGGACAGGAGAATTATTTGCTATGAAATCATTGAAAGGTCGTCATGGCAATTATTCTTTAGCTATACAAGTAGAAGATCTCGGAACGCCGCATTTTATAACTGAAGCAATACTACATGTTTGTATTACGGATTTTAATGATCATGCACCGGTGTTTCTTAGTCCGCCGCATAACACCACCCTTCGAGTGCCAGAAGTAAGACAAATGTTTTTCTTTTTTACTCCATAATAGTTATTTACGTATAGAGGGCTGAAAGAAGAAGTTTACGCATGCGCACGAAGTTTATTCGTCTTTCGGCCTGAAGTACGTACAACATTTTACGCACAAATGAGACAAAATTAACTATATACTTTGGTTCACGAAAGATGACTATTCAAGGTCATTTATTAGCCGTCTGATATAATATTACTTACAGGTAATTTTACTGCATTTCGTATGCATAGACGTGCAACATAAAATATTTTTGGATATATTTTAACTTAAAAAATAAATGTAATTTATTAAATCTTATAAACCTATTTTTCGTTGTATTGGCGCTTAAATTTGGGGCCAAAATGGCGGAAAATTACGGTACTTTAATCATCTAGGGACTTCATTGAAAATTAGAGACACTTTGAAAGTAAAATCGCAGCGCCAAAATGGCTTTAAAAGGAACTAACGTTGATAGGATAAATTGACATTTAATAATTTCTTTTGTACTTAAATGTATATTATTATGAAGTACTAGATTTCTAAACGTAAGCAATATAAATTTAATCATCTAGGGACTTCATTGAAAATTAGAGACACTTTGAAAGTAAAATCGCAGCGCCAAAATGGCTTTAAAAGGAACTAACGTTGATAGGATAAATTGACATTTACTAATTTCTTTTGTACTTAAATGTATATTATTATGAAGTACTAGATTTCTAAACGTAAGCAATATAAATTTAATGGATAATATTTATGTTTATACAAGTTAAACTAATGTCGCATAACATTAACTTATTCTACCAACGATAATTCCGCAAAATAGCACCAGATATCATATTATTTGTCTTTCAGAATGCTACTGTGGGTAGCGCTTTAGTCCAAGTAACCGCTGAAGATGATGACATTGGTTCAAATGGAGCTGTACGTTACCGCCTGAAACCTGATCCAGCTGGCCATTGGCGAGCGTTTAATCTTCAGCCCGTATCTGGAGTTTTAGAGCTGAGGCAGCCTTTAAATAGAACTAAACAAAAAATATTTGATGTAATTATAAGTACAAATTTTATATTCTTTTTATAAATTATAAATTTTATTTGCAGATTCGAATAGAAGCGTATGACTTAGGTATACCAACTCCTTTAAGTTCGGATTTAGATCTAACTATTTATGTTTCGAATATCAACGATTATCAACCACAATTTTTAATGGATGAAATAACACTTAATTTTACAGGTTTTTATATTCATGATGTATAATTTCACAGTAAATAATTTAAATAATTTTTAGAAAATGAAATTCCTGGATTTGAAATCCGATCATTGCCTCATACTGTTGACAGAGACGAATTCGAATTGGAGGGCCCTTTACCGGCAATATGTTATTATATAGTAGGAGGAAATGAATATGGGCTCTTTCATTTAGATCCTTCAACTCATGAACTTTCGGTAAAATTTATTTTATTTTTATATAGGGTGGTGACCGGCAAAGCCGACCGTAGGACTTTTACTTCCCTAATTATTTTATGTAAAAAAGCTTGAAATAAAAGTTGTAAGGCATCTGAATCAATAAACAAATTAATTTTGTGTAGGTATGAAAAAAATAGCTATAGCCATGGAATTGAGACAAAATAATTCAAAAATGTTAACGATTTATCTGTCAAGGTATATTAATTTATTTCTATTATTATTTGTAATTTTTATTCAACCGAACAAATATCAATTTAAGTTAACAGATAATTATTAACTGGAACAAATTAGAAATAATACTTAATAAGAATAAAAAACTAAATTACCCTAACATGACAGATAAACCGTTAGACTTTTGTTACTTGTCTCAATTCCATGGCTATTGCTATTTTTCGAAGTTTTCATATAGCTTGTTCGGAGATATTTCGTTATGGCCCTCTCAGCAGGTCTATTGTTAGGGATTTAAGCTTGATTTATAGGGGTGCAAGGACAGGTATGTATTCATTATTATCACAATTTTCAACTGGTAAAACATCAGTATTGTCTTCTTCAAATGGTCGCCACATATTAAATACGTATATTGTTGACCTCAATACGAAAGTTAGTATTACTACTGATTATAAATTTTTGAAAACTCATTTATATACCTACTCACTAGGTATGCCTTTGGTATCTTAGTTTCCCGAATATATATTAATACCGGTCAAGGACGATTTTCTCATCTTATATTTCTAGTAATAGTCAAAGACTTAATTTAATTTTGCGTATTCATTATTATTTCAAGTAAATCTGAAATACTTAATGTGCACAGAGATTAGAGATTTCCGAATTTAAATATTTTGCTTTCCTACCCTGAACGTCAACAGGTAGAATCTCTTGCTGTGTGCGGTTCACCACAGGCTTAGTAAGTTAAAGCCATAACGAAATATCTTTGAACAAGGTATACCTAATTTCTGCCGTTACAGGGCATACAAAATTTATTTTGCTTATTGATTCAGATGCAGAATTTTATTTGAAACTTTTTTACCTAAAATAATTAGGGAATCAGGAAATTATGAAAGTCTGATTTTACATGTTAAAGTCCTATGTTCGGCCGTGGCGGTCACCATCCTGTATATTAGTTTTCAATTCATATATAGGGTGTTTCCCTTAAAACAATCAGCGCTTTTTTGGGCGAACTAATGGTTTTAGAGAAAATGTCATATACAAAAAATGATCAAGAATAAGGGACTAATTTGTCAGTAATAACAAACTGAATATTCAAGCAGCGATTGTCTAATGGTAGAACAAAATGATATATTTTTAAATGGTACCCCATATAATTTTTTAGTCTATTAGATAGAGATTTTTTTCTGATTTCAACGATATAAATATTGTATAGGGTTGAATAACAATTATTTCGAGAAAAATTGTATTCAGAATTAGAAGTTATGTTATATAAAATGTTATTATTATAGTTTGGTTCACGAAAGATGACAATTCAAGGTCATATATTAACCGTATGGAATAATATTATTAGCAGATAACTTCACTGCATTTCGTATACATAGACGTGCAACATGAAATATTAATGGATACATTTTAACTGAAAAAAATAAGTGTAATTTATTTGAAAATTATGTTTCTTTTTAATTAATGCCTTTCTCAAAGATTTATGCTCTTCACCTATGTATTTGCAAAATCCAAAAACATAAGATTTGACAAAAACCATGGAATAATGATTTGATTTAAATGTCAACGTTACTGGGTAACTATTAGGACAGAGGGCAGTGCAGTAGATAATTAGATATCTGTAATTCTACGACATACGTCATTATTATTTGTAGTGTGTTAGAAAGTAATGTCACCATGCACGTATATCTGTCACACAACATAAACTATATAGACATACGTCAAATAATCTTTTTCTTTCTAACATGAAATGTTGCTAAGCTACTATGTATAAGGCGATTTCGGGCGACATACCCGTTCACTTGCTTGGATTAGTTACGGTCAGTTACGGTGTGATATGGTCAGTGGTAGCGCCAAAAATTGTCTGCTTCACTTGTTGACACTGTTCTTGGAGGTTATGTATACTCTGCGACATTTAAAACTGTCAAAAATAGTGTCTGACAGTTAAAATGCACATTAATAAGAAAATTAAATTGTGTTTATATTTAGCACTGGATACAAATTAAATACTTCTGTGTTAAATAATAGTGGATTATTTATATTCTTTAATAAAAAGAATGATACTGTTGTTCTGTAATGTATCTAATATACTGAAGAATAAACATAATAGAATACGAGACTTTAACGTAAAGTGGATATCTAATTATTTAAATTATGATTTGATTACGTACAAGCTTATATTGCTAAAAGAACTAGGAACATTAATACACATTAAACAATCTAGTGGAGGTTTTATTTCGATTCCTTTAGAGAAAGCAATGTTATCTGGCTAAAGGCGACACTTTAATATCAACAAGCGTTGGATTTAAATTGCTGAATCTTCAACATGCTTCATTATTCCTAGAGGTTTTCCATAATACATTTTATAGCATACGTATCATCTACAAACAAATCATTATTATTTTAATTCATTTTTTAAACTTTATTCTGTACGTCTGTACATAATAAATTCGTTACTTCCACAGTATCGCATATTTCTACAATATCTCTACAGGGAAAGATAGTTTATGCATATTTGAAATGTCTCAAAAAATAGTATATTATGTTATTAGGAGTAGAAAGCGGTCTTTTTGTGTTGAACCCAGCTATTGCGGCCGAGGCGCTAGCCGAGGTCAGGCAAGCTGGGTAAAACACAAAAAGGGCGTTCTACTCCGAATGACATATACTATTTTTTCTTCAAGTGTTTCAAAGAAAATTGGGGATTTTTAAATATTTTTCTAGAATTGTTTTAATTATAGCGTTTGCAGTTTCAGCCATAGTTGGCTGTGTACACTACAAAACACAAACGATACAACTGTCAAATAACAATTTTTCAATATGGTATGTGTTGCTGTGACACTGCTGCCGCCAGCGGTGAACTAAGAAGCTAACATTTTTTTACTAGTACAACAATGAACAACATTGTTGTACTAGTAATAAAATGAATATCTTCTATAGTGTGTGTATAGTAGCATAATATGAATATTATTGTACACTTGAAGAAAAAAATCTTTTTTGATATAAAGACTAGGACACCGACTGTTCTGACTTTTGACATTTCAAAAGAAAATGACATAATAAAAAGAGATAGAAATAGTGAATCGGAGCTGACCCGGCTCGCAAACCCGTTCAGCTGTGAACACTGATCCAAGCATACCGGGTAAGCTGTTCCTAGCGCCCGAATGTGTGAACGCACCTGAACGCAACATACCGCAAGTGAACGGTTATCGCCCGAAATCGCCTATAGTCATCTTTCGTGAACCAAAGTATACTAGTGTAACCTAGGTAACACACCTCATCAATACCTATTGCAATATTATAATACTTTTAATTTTTAATACCATTTTCTCGAAATAATTGTCATACAACCATATACTATATTTATATCGTTGAAATCAGAAAAAAAAATGTATCTAATAGACTAAAAAATATGTATAGGGTACCATTTAAAAAAAAATTGTCCTACCGTTTGAGAGCCACTTGTTGAATATTCGGTTTGTTATTCTTGATAAATTGACCCCCTATTCTTGATCTTTTTTTGCATTCATTTTTCTCTAAAGTCATTAGTCCGCCCAAAAAAGCGCTGGTTGTTTTAAAGGAAACACCTGTATATATTTTTTTTAATATGTAGGCGACTGCGGAGTTAGATCGTGAAGAAGTACCAAATTATTTGCTTCTTGTAAAAGCAACAGAAGATTGTTCAAATCCGCCAGCAAATCAAAGTTTCTTTGATTCTACAGATGACACTTTATTGAAAGTTAATATAAATGTGATTGATGTTAATGATAATCCGCCCAAATTTATTCATCGGGTTTTTACTGGAGGTGTTAGCACAGGTGCTAGTTTCGGAACAGAATTTATGGCAGTCAAGGTAAAATTTAAATAAATTCATTTTAAATTATAAATTGAAAAATTTAAGTTTAAAAGAATGTAATTAAAAAGATACGAGTGTCTTGATTTTGAAGGCCACCATTGGGATCTCGAGATATAACACAAACTTACATTTTTTTAAATGGAACTTTTATTTATAATCAATTTACATGACAGCAATTATTAGCGAAGTTCACTGTTTGAGAACAAAATCGTCTCTATATCTACTTCAAAGAAAAAATTAAATAATCTGTTGTGGCCAGCACAATACCTTCCGACAATCCTGTGTATTATGTATAAATTCCATACATAAATTTTCTTGCAAAAGATTCTAAATTTCCAGTAAAATTATTTCATAAACAAACTATGCAAATTGCATTTAACACTAACATCTTCTTCTTCTTTAGCTTTTCCCATTCGTTAGGGGTCGCTATTTTTTATTTTCTTCTTCCACTCATTTCTGTTTTACGTGTCGTTCTCATTCAGTTCCTTTTCTCTCAAGTCTTCCGCAATACAGTCCTTCTATTGAATATGAAGTATAAAATGCAATCAAATCGTATAGAGAATAATATATTCTTTAAGTTATAATAACGATAAATGTCAATCAAATCAAATTTAACTGTTAAATCTTCAAATGAGGCTACTTCCGGTTCACCATTTATAACCAAAATCTAATTACTTGTTCTTCTGGATGTAAACTTGACGAATACGAAAAAAATACAATTTTTGGAATCGTGGTATTGAAGTTATGCGATCCGGAACTTTCGTCTCACAAACACAGACACACATACATACATACATACATACAGATATCATCGTAAAAATGGTAAAATCGTAATATAGGGACCCTAAAACATGCTTATTCACTAAAAACACATCATTGAATTTTTTGACCAAAGACAATACCTTCCTTACCTAAAGGTGTCGGAAGGTAAAAAATATTCCGCTTAGAGTGTAGATAAAATTTCATTAAAACATATATTTTTTGTGCAACCGGCCGCGAAATAGGCATTTCACAGCCTCAATATAGGCCACGAAATTGAGTAAACAATCACTATGATTTTTTCAAAACTAATTGTTTTGTTTATCAAATGTCGATTCGATAGCCAACTTTCAATTTACAGTGAAACTGTTTAAAATTAATAAAATTTGTAATTACATATTTTTTACGGTTGCACAAAAAATATTGTGTACACCTTGTCCGCGAAATCCTTTAGCGTCCTCGAGATTGTCTTGCCTCGGCCGCAAGCGGCCTCGGCGACAATTTTTCTCTCGGTACGCTAAAGAGTGATTTCGCGGCCTTGATATACAAATAACTATTGTAGGCTGAGGATATTGACGAAAACCAAAATGCTGAAATATCTTATTATTTAGTTGGTCAAGTACAAATGACGCTGACTGAAGGTTTAGACAATTTACAGCGATCACCATTTTTAGTTGACAAGGACACGGGAGGTGTTCAGTTAAATTTCGACCCTCAACAGGGTATGAAAGGATATTTCGATTTTGTGGTATATTACTACATATGAAATGACAACAAATAATTTATACAAAATATTCAGGTTTTAGCAAATGACACTGGTGGATTAGAAGATATAGCAAGAGTATTTATTTATTTATTAAGGGAAGACCAAAGAGTAAGATTTGTTTTAAGACAACATCCGCCTGAACTGAGACATCGAATAGAATCTTTTAGAGAGTAAATTATTGATACTAATATTTTATTTTTTCTAATTTTTTTTTTTTTTTCGTAGAATATTAGGAAATGTAACTGGAGCAATTGTAAACGTGGATGAATTCAGAGTTCATGTGAACTACGATGGCTCAATAGATAAAACCAGAACAGATCTTTATTTACATTTAGTAAATAGAGATGATCATTCTATTTTAGAAGTGCCTGATGTTTTGAAGCTTGTAGATCAAAATACAGAAAAATTAGATACATTATTTAAGGTAACAATGGGGTTTATTTTTCTGTGTACAACACGGTAAATATATATAGATAATCTGATTGAATATTAAGGAATGTTAGAATTTATAAAATATAATGTCTAAAAGGATTACAGTAGTAATTTATAGTATTTATTTATAGTCGGCTCCGGTGGCTCAATGGTTAGAGCAACGCTCCTTAGTCATGAGTGCGCTCGGGGTTCTGGGTTCGAATCCCACTAAGGCATGGATGTTTGTGATGTGAACCCACTCAGTAATTGGGATTTAATCCTGTTGAGTTTTTTTTTTAAAAAAAACTGTTTTTACAGCTGAAAGGAGGAAATGATTGGCGAGCCTGTCATCTCGTTGAGGCAGTAAAATAGTTACCTGGCGAGTATTGTACAATATTTTATTTGTTACTCACTTGCTAATCAAATTTAAATTTATAATCTAAATCTGTCAGTTGCAATAGGGTAGTTTTTCCTTTTTTGATTTTTTTATTAGAAGCAAGTATTTTTAAATTTAAATTTTCCATATTTTTTTTTATTTTGCACAATTTTTGTTTTTAAATAAGAAAAAAATACTGAAAATATCGGACATATCTATTCCCGCTACTGTGACGTTACCCTTGCCGCTTCCGTTGCAACTTAGTTCCGACGTGCTGCTCGAAGTATGACAGATATTTTGCGACGTATGTCTTGCGGGGGACTTGTTTGTTAGGTTAGGTTAGATTTCTGTCAAGTTAGCAAGTATTTTTATGTATATTTTTTTACTTACGAGAAAGATGGAATAAATGCCTAAAAACAAATAGAAACAAGGTTATGTCCACGGCGTCAGTATCACCATCAACTGTCACTTTGACATGTCACATCCCATCACTAAAACAACGACACTAGCGACATTTGCGGCTTTAAGTATGTAAGCGTGACGTTACAGAGAAGAGGTCGATTTGAATAATGTAATATTTTAAATAACTTGAAATATTTACATAACAAATGGGAAATTTTATTGCAGTATGTAACTTATTATGAGTCATATATTGTAAACAAATAAGAATTCCATTAATTGTTAACATATGCGAACTACCCCATTATTTTTTAAATTTTCTTGATATATTTGTAAAGTAGTCTAGGGGGTACTACAAACTTTGTTTTGTAAACGCTGTTTTGAAAATGCTAAATTTCAATTTATTTTTAAAGAACGTTTTTTTTTTCAAAATATTTATTTGAATACAAACAAACTTGAATAAAACAATTAGCAAAAACAGAAGCAAAATTATGACATTATGCAAATGGTTTATCTAATGTATAAAGTAATACAAATACCGTGTTGTACACTACTTTTCTGTGCATACTAGAAAATTGTTTTAAAAAATTTATAAATAGGAATTCAATGTTTTGGACACCCAACCAGGAGGTCCACAAGCTTTAGGAATTGCAGCTGGAACAAATACAACTTTGTGGCTCACGGCAGCTTCGTTATTTTTAGCTATGCTCTTGCTTTTATGTTTAGCTTTATGCATTTCTCAAAGACAAAGTTACCAAAGAAAACTTAAAGCAGCCACTACGACAGCTTATGGTAAGAAATTTGAATTTATTTTATATACGTACAGATGGAATGAAATATTGTTATATTTATCATCTAATGCAGCGTTTCTTAATCTTTTCTTACCGCGGGCCCCTTTATATTAATATTTGAGATAGCGGACCCCTTAGAAATAACCTTTAAAAACACTAGTAAAGTGTGGAAACAGAAGTTTTTTAACTTTATAGAAGACGAATGGGGTATTCCACTATAGTAACATTTACAACTAAACCTATTTTAATAGAATAGATTACTCTATAAAATAATGTTCTTAATTATTTTATTTATATGTTTTTTGTTAAATATAGTTTCGCGCGTAAATTGTATGACGTAGATTTCCTGATGACAACTCTCAAGACTTATTAACCCGACTATACTGTAAACTGGAAGTTGCATGAACGCCATTGACGAGCAGTCAGCTGATCGCTGTGTATGATTTTGCTTGTTTTGACATATTATCTTTTAAATACACGTGAAAATAAAAACATTAAACAATTAAACACACTAATATGAACATCAAACATCAATAAAAGAAGATATGAATTAGATTTTTATTATTTGTACTGTCTTATGAGATGATGTTTCTACATTTCAGCAGAAGATAGCGCTGTTATCACTCTGACATGTCATTAGGAAAATATACGTCATTCCGGTAAAATTCAAATGTTTTAATAAATTTTAAAATATCATTATATCGCTTAAATTAAATAAAGAACACTTCAGAATTTCACATTTGTATATTATAAAAAAAAAAAAAATAGCGAAGAGAGACAGTTGTATTAAATTGGAAGAATTTAAAAAGTTTCTCGTGGCCGCGTGCCTGAATGTCTGGTCGCGAATCTGGGGAATTGGATTCGATCCCGAATATTTTGAATTTTAAATGGCACAAAATTGATCTCTGTGGTGCACTCTCCACACCAGCAATGAGTGTTCGTGAGGTGACACCTAGCAAACGCTCGCCCGGTACAAATATGTCATCGAAATCGATATACAAAGCAGATTGGCACACCCAGCAATGGATAATATGCCGTGGTAATAATATATTTATTTCATTTTTTATACTCTCATTGTGAAATAGTAGCTTCACACATTAACCGCAGTACTAGAAGTCACTTTCATACTGATGCGTAAAATGTAATTAATTTCTTATGGAGTGTATTTTACGCACTAATTATTTTCCATCATAAGACAGTTGTTTGGCAGTGTAAGCAAAATATTTTCAGCTTTTAAATACTTTTGTCAAATTAGTCATGGAAAAAGAATAGTGTAAAACATCCGTGAAGCCTTTTTTATACTCGTGTGATTGCATCAATTGCCTACGGCTTGTTGCAAACTTTACTCTCCTAAATGCTCCCAAATATAGCAATGTTATCATTTTAGATAACGCGTAGTGACTCAGTTGTTTGGTATAAAATGAAACAATAATACAAACATGTATCAAATATTATACAAAATAATTGCTGTTTTTCAATCCGGTGTCAAGAATTAAATCATTCTTTGTATGATTCTTTGCTTCTTGTATGTTTAGTGTTTCTCTATATTATTTATTTCATCATTTACTTTATCTAATGTTTCCTCTTCTATACATATGTGTTGCTTTTCAAAAGAAATGATTTTTTTCAACGCTTTCCTACAAATTCTTCCACCACTCTGACTCGGTTAAAGATACGATAATGCGGTTTGAAAATTTGAATTCATCATGAAATTCGCCTTCATGTCATGTATTATACGATTCGCGCCGACTCTCCCCAATGTCGAAAACTTGAATTTTACATCAGAGTCCCAACCTAAACAACATATATTATAAAATATTTTGAACGATAAATGGAAAAAAATAATTGAAGAAAATTTTAATTCATGTGGAAAACACATTTTATTAATAAGGGATATTACGCAATATTGAAAATTTGATTTGAAAAAACAATATAAAATTTAAATTAATTTTTAGTTTACAAAAATAGCTACATACACAAGTAAATGTGATTTCTATTCTCATTTTAGAAGTTTATGTTTAGAAAATGCGTTGTAACATTGTTCCCGTACCGACAATATTGATATTATTTTAGTGTCTGCAGGGTCTGATTTAGGAGGAAGAGGTTTAAGTGGGTTGAGTGGACGTGTACCAAATACAAATAAGCATAGTGTGGAAGGTAGCAACCCAATTTGGTTACAAGCTTATGAAAATGAGTGGTATAAACATGCTGATGATTTCAGGTAAATAAAATATTAATTAGCCCTTAAATGGTGACGTGGTTGTAATAAATGGTAACCTGGAGTTTCTCAAGACCCCGTCAAAAGCATTTACTTAATTTTTTTGTTGCTGAGTGATAACGTGAAATTTAATGTCTGGTAGAATACAGTAATATTTTTAAAGATCATCTGTATCATGATCGAATTAACAAATACGCATACATTTAGCTCTATAAGTGTGTGCGATAAGGATGAGAATATAATTCATTAGTTATGTGACATGTTTTCCGCCAATCAACATTCAGAATCTCCTTAGTTACATGTCTATCATAGCGATGATAAAAAAAAGAAATTATCATCGTATTTATAGTCGTTCCTAAGGGATTTGTTTTCTTTATTTACGACATTGACAATTAATTTTGAGTATAAAATAAGTAATAACAATAATTCAAACTCCGAAATATTAAATAAAACTCATAAGTACCATGTTTTAATACAATATGATTATGTATATCAAAAGTTAGGTTAGCGGCACACACAATGTGTTACAAAAATTCATTAAATATAAGCTCGTGATATGATTAATAATTGAAGACATTGCTCGTGAAACCGAAGCAGCACATTTCACTCGTCCTTCGGACTCGTGAAATCTGCAACTCGGTTTCACTCGAGAATATCATCGATGATATTCATATCACTTGGACGTATGAATATAACACACTTGTCTTTTAAAAATTCATATTGTGTCGACTAAGTTAGGACATTCCATTTTAAAACGATGCTCGTTGTTGACAATACTTTCGCTGTAACGTAAGTTTATTAATTCAGATACATTATTTTTAATTACAGACGCCTGTTATTAACCGCGGCTGTTATTATAATAGACGCCTTTTCACTTTTGTTTTTCGTTTCTGCGTTCTTAACGGCCGGCGTCCGTTATAGATCCATTTTCACTTATGTGTTTATTTCTGTTTAATCATAGTAACGATATGGTATTACGAAAACGTTATTTTTTGTCACTGACACTGTGTCATTATCTCATTTTTCACATATTTGGTTTTACATTTGCTAATAAACTTACCAGTTGACTTAGTTTTGAATTTTGAATGCTTTTACTGTAACATATATTTTTATAATAATAAAATAACAATAGTATCTTATGTACCCTTATAAAAACTAAGTAAATGACACTACTGAATTTGATAGAATGGTCGGAGCTAAAATCTTAATTCATACAATTCGTGTTGACCTTGATCGGACATCTTTAAAAAAATACTGTAGCTTCTAATGGCCAGTTGCACCAACAAGGCTTAAATTTTAAGCTAGGTTTAAACAAAAAAATGCAAATCGAAATTTTGACAGTAATATATTTTAATTCATTTGACATTTCATTTCGATGCAATATTGTCAATTTAAGCCAAGTTTAATATTTAAGTTACGTTGGTGCAACCGGCCATAAGAGAAGTATGAAGTGGAAAAATTCAAATAAAATATAATTGATGTAAAAAAAATTACTCAAGATATGCAAAAGTTTAGTTTTGTGGGGTCATAAATGTTAATTCGTATTTTATACTCTTGTATTACTTTAGTTTAATCTTTTAGATACTCTAAACTTTATTTATTCAGATTTTGTTATCAGTGTGTCATGTGTTTATCAACATAGTTTAACAAACTTTGGGAGTCATACATATTTATTTTATAAATAGAAAATCCTATTTAACATTTTAATTTAAAATTATTGCATTATTCACGTGAAAAAAATTGAAAATACATAAAAACAAAATTACTGTTTGCCCCCTCCATACGACCGCCCAGATTATCATTAAATTCCAAACGAATTACGAATTATCTAGCAATAACTGATTAAAAATAAAATAAAGTTAAATTAATATTACTATTTACAGCCAAGGCTCCGAGCTAGATTCTTTAGATGAAAACGTTGTCAGTTCTGGAGATGGATCGCAGTGCAATCATGACCAAAGTGAAGTAAATTGTGTGCAAAACGTATACCAAACATTACATCCACCTCCGATACATCGCAAATTGGAAACAACGGAATTATAGGAAGTTAATTATAAGTTTAATTTAAATCGAAATTAATACATGCGGCCGACGTGCAATGAAGTACTAATAAAGCAAACATTTTTGCTATTTTTAGATATAAAATAATAATAAATTGTAGAATATTTTAATTTTAGGTTTATTTAACTTTTTATAACCATGTTTTTATACAAATATAATTAACTTAAATCTTACTACTAAGTCATTAGATATTATTTATATTAGAAATGATATTTGATTGAGAGAAAATGTATAATAAATAAAATAAACTATAACTTGAAATTTTAATATAAAGAAACTTATTATTTAAATGTTATTATGTTTTCCTAAATTTTCATAAAATGTGTTTATAATATTCCTTTGCAGATAATTTCACTGCATTTCGTATGCATAGGCATGCAACATAAATTATTTATACATCTATTTTAACTGAAAAAATAAGTGTAATTTATTAAAAAAATGTTTCTTTTTAAATAATGCCTTTCTCAAAGATTTATGTTCTTCACCTTAGACGACATAAACCATGGAATAATAATTTAATTTAAATGTCAATGTCACAAAGTAATGTCACCATTTACGTATATCTGTTAGACAACATAAATTACATAGATATACGTCAGATAGTCTTTCTCTTTCTAATATGAAATGTTGCTAAGCTACTGCCGTATAAGTGCTGTGTATTCTTTCTCCAAATAAGTGACCTTGAATAGTCATCTTTCGTGAACCAAACAACCAAACTATAGTTTTTGTATGAAGAGTGACGTGTTCAACATTTTAAAGAATGTAAATATTAGATATTTGTTATTAAAAATCTAATTAAGATAAGCAAACTTATTTGGTGGGCAGATTTAAAGCAAATACCGATTAATAGATTGCATCATCATGATATTGATTAGTATTTTCAAGAGTGTACGTGTGAATCCCCTATTTATAGTTGAACACTGACGTGGCCAGAAGGCATAAAAACTTGTGCTTTGCGAATCCGTATTCATTCACGAATGTGTTTTGCGTATGGTAATATGGTGTAGCAGATTTTTATTAACTCTCTTAAGTATGTTGTCTAGTGTTTAAATGGAATAGATTTTAAATTATTCACAGTTTGGTGGTCTATAGTTCAATAGTAAAATTTCCTATATAACTCATAATATAACCTCAAGGATAGCGGAAGGTAAAAACATCTTATTTTACTGGGTCTATTTTAAAACTGACAACAGTCAAATAAACTACTACAACTAATCAGTCTATTTATTCAATTCAAACAGCACGCAACCCCCACGGGTTCAACCAGTTTATAAAAAAAAAGATACCTATCAATTTTAAAGCAAATTTCGGTTAAATAATCGAGAGCCATATGCGTAGTCAGGATTTTTTTCCAGGGGGGCAAAATTAATTAGAACTTATAAATTACAACTTTACATTAGCTTGATTGTTATGTTGTACACTATTTGTGTAGTTGATAAAGAGAAGATTATAGTATATTATATGCAAATTAATAATTGAAAAAAAATGAATAATTAAAAATATATCTTTTAATTATTAAGTTACTTTTTCATAATCCACAATGTTATATAGTTTTTACCTGAAATTTTAGATTAGAATACAGTCCTATTTTACATTTTGTAAAAACTGAAATCAGTAATTCCAGTAGTGAAGAAAAATATATTCTTTATTAAAATATATTTGTTAGATAAAATAAAATGGGGTCTCGTGGCCATATGCCTGTCAGGTCGCGAATCTCCCCTGGTTCGATCCCGACCGACGCCAAAAATTACTACGAATTTTAATGGTACTAAATTGACCCCTGTGGTGCACTCTCCACGCCAGCATTGAGTGCCCGTGAGGTAACGCCTGGTAAGAGCCCGCACGGTACAAATATTCCATCATTACCGATATCTGTGTACACACAGCAGATTGGCACACCCAGCAATGGGTAATATGCCGTTATGATATATATTTTTTATTTTTTTTATATTAAATATCCCAGAGGGGGCAAGCGTTCCTCTTGCCACCCCTTATCACTACGCCCATGTCGAGAGCATATTATGTGAATCCCCTATTTATATCATATCAGAACACTGACGTGGCTTATGTGTCGCTCGCAAGGAAGAAGTGTAAAATAGCTGTGCATAGCTCATACGTGTTCATTCGCTCGTGTGTGTTGTAAGTGCTTGTCTGGTTTAAAGTAGTAGTCATAATTTGGATTTATGAAGAATATTTGCTGAACAACGTGGTATGTAGATAGTGTTTTATTATTTGTGAAATTAAATAATATTTTTTGTTTTGATTGTTCGATATGGTTTAATGTTGATTTTTTTTATCAAGACAAAAACACTTATTTACCGGCTCTGCTTATTGTAATTATAAGTTAAAATATTACTGAAGTTTTTATGTTTTTACATGTTTATACATTTATAAATATAATGATGCAATCGTATATTAATTGAGTAATGTTAATGAAATGTTTATTAGTTTAATATGTCAAAAGTTTTTTTGAGGTTATGGAGCTGGCAACGTCCACAATGAGTGAAGAAGCTTCCAAGGAGGACTTTGTCCTTCGTCCTTACCAGTCGGAAATATTAGAAACTGCAGTTGTGAAGAATACAATTATTTATTTACCAACTGGAGCTGGTAAAACATATATAGCTGTAATGCTAATAAACAGGCTGTCGCATAGCCTAGTGACGTACGTTTTAATTCGTATTAAAAGTGATATAATAAATTTAAAAAATATATTTTAGACCACAAAACAAGTTATCTGTTGTGTTAGTAAACACTGTGCCTTTAGTGGAACAACATTGTATGACCATAAAGAGGCACACCGATTTTGAGGTTGGCCAGTTTACAGGTGACCAAAACGTTGATTATTGGAGTAAAGATCAATGGATAACCCAGTTAACTAAACACCAAGTTGTTGTAATGACAGCACAAATTTTTTTAGATGTACTTCGACATGGTTTTTTCAGTAAGTCTTCTATGCAGGCATCGAACCCACCAAAAACTGGGTTCGGTTCAGGTTAATTTATTTTTTGTGAGATGGTTTCGGGTGCGGTTCTGGTTCAAACAATACAATTCGGTTCGACCTAATAAAAATTGAATTGTTTTTTTAATAATCTATAATTTAAAATGCAAGCAGGAATTTACGCAAGACAATTACACGAATACAGTTTTCACAGACAAAACAGGCGTCGATTATCGGTTGTATTACAATTACGCTTACGTTTCGAACACAAAATGAACCTGAATCGGAAGTGAACCCTGAACCCGAATTTTAATACCCAGTTCGGCTCCGACTCGGGTTCGATGCCATGCTTCTATGATTATCTTGCAGTGTTTATTTCAATGAGAACTGTTGCAGATTTGCAAAAAGTAAATCTTATTATATTTGATGAATGCCATCAAGCTGTAAACGATCAGCCTATGCGTCAAATTATGCAACTTTTTGAAAATATAAGTGATAGAGACAAACCAAGAGTTTTAGGATTAACAGCGACCCTTCTAAATGGAAATTGTCAACCTCATAAAGTCTCGGAAGAAGTACGAAGTTTAGAGAAAACCTTTCACGGTAAAATTGCTGCCGTTAGAAAGCTAGCACATGTTATTGGGTTAGTATTCATTTTAATCAGGCATTTATGGTCGGTTGCACCTATATTTAATTGGGAATTAATGAAAAGTTAAAATAAAATCAACATTTTTATACGTATAATATTTATGTATCAAAGCACTGAAGTTCTACTTTTTATCACGAATATGGAATCTAGTTACCGAGGCCGCAAGTGATAAAAAGGAACTTCAATGCCGAGGTGCATAATTAAATTTTATTTGAAATCGAAAAATTGTGAAAATTAAAGACTGACATTCAATGTTGCCAATCTCGGACATTAAAGTTGTAGAGAACACTCAAAATTATGTTTTATCTCAAACTTTACTTTATATCGTACACTTATCTAAATTATCCTACATGTCCAATAATTATCATAAGGTTGGCAACACTACATTTGTATGAAATCGTCCTATTACACATAAACCTATTAATATATTGCGGATCCCTTGCTCTCCGTGAAGCCTTGACTGAGAGATGGGAATATCATTGATGCATAAGTTATCTCACTCAATTTCCCAAGTCTTGATTTTGCGCATGCACATAATATTTGAATCCTATTGGCTAACGACGATATCTAAGTTTTGATTATTGAAGACTAGCGCAAACTTTAAATTTAATTCTGGCAAATTAAGTAATGTACCTACTCTTTATTTTATGTGTAAATTCTTGAACATAAATATTAGTAATAATAAATAACAATGAAATATTCTAGTGCTAAATTTGAATTAAATAATTTACTTTGTTGTACTGTAAAAACTAGATGTTATAAGAGTCCTAAATATAAAATTTCAACTTTCTACGGCTTACCGTTTTTGAGTTATGCGAGATACGTACGTACGAACGTACGTACAGACGTCACGACGAAATTAGTCAAAATGGAATCAGGGATGATCAAAATGGATATTTCCGCTGAAATCTGGAAACCGAAATTTTTCGCGATTACAATACTTCCTTTACTTACGTACAAGGAAGTAATAATAGGAATTCAATCTGATCAAGATTAATTTATTTTGGTGAAGGTAAAGAGTAAAAGAAATATTTATAAAATATTTATTGATTTCTAAATAACACAATTTTGTTAAACTTATTTCTAATATAATTGTCTTTCTCCGAGATAATTTAGTCTTATGATAGAATCTAATTTTTAAAAATGTATCAATTATAATTTTTATAATTTGCGTTTTATGATTACCTAAAATGGTTTGTTCTTTGACGTGGTTTAAAAATTCTGTTGTATTAAACACATATGCAAAACATTGTTGAAATACATAATAATAATAGATTTATTGAATACCCGAAGGCCGACCAAATACAACATAAATACAGTGTAAACATTATTAACAAATATAAACATCCTGAACAAAATATGAACATTATTAACAAAATAATAGATAAATATTCCTTAATTACCTTTTTTTAATAAAATACTGCTTCAGTTTATATACAAACTGGTTATAATTAGATATAGTTTTTATACTGCTTGGTAAGTTATTATTCACTTTCAATCCTTTATCAAATATACTATTTTTTGTACTTTCCTTATTTCTTGTATTATATTTATGAAAATCATAATTTCGGTAGAACATATTTACATTTCTGTGTACTTCTTTTTGTAAAAAAACTAACACCTTAAATTCCAATAATACCTGAATTTCTAACCAGTTTAATTTATCTAACATAACTTTGATTCTAGAGTATTTATCACAGTTTAAGATAATGCTCATGCACTTATTCCGCAATATTTGTAATCTTTGTATGTACCTTTGATTAGCTATATAGATTAATTGTAGCACAATAAGTAAAATGCGGGAGTATTGTTGTATTGTATATTATCTTTTTAGCATATTGAGAAAGTTTGTACCTATAAGAAATTATACTTAACACACCTATTTTCTTTGCTAGTTTTTTTTATAATATGCTCAATATGTTCTTTAATTAAGAACCATCTTTTGTTTTTGTTTTTTATTTTTAAACATTTGTTCTTCATTTTGCCTGGACACTCTTTCAAATAAATATCTTTTGAGGGGTATTGGAGACTCCCTCGATTTTTTATATTAATTAGTATGCTCTCTCTTGTATCAGAGCACATAATAGTCCCAACAAAATGTTCATATTTTTTTAATTTTACCTAGAACATATTCCGCTATATATTCTACTACATTTTCAACACAGGTGTTCAGCTCCCACATCGTATTAATGTAGTGATGGTCAAATTGAAGAGACCTGTAATATGTTAATGTCCTTCACTAAGCAAATGGCATTTTGCATTACTTATGTTCGTTTTAACGAGTAATCTTTTGTACGCACACAAAGCATTGCTAACGATTCAAAGTGCAAACAATGTGTTCGCTGCATCAGCTGGCGGCCGCTGTCAGCGTTAGCCAATAAAATTCAAGTATTACGTGTTTGCGCATAATCAAAACTTGGGAAATTGAGTGAGATAGACTTATGCAGCAATGATATTCCTATCTCTTAGTCAAGGCTTCAGCTAGTCTCTACACAAAGGATAGGGGCATTAGCAATATATTAGTTAATATGTATATGATGCAATCTATAAATCAGGCTTTACTTTTGTTTTTATTTTAATTTGCAATCGACCATTTATGTTTAAAATAATTAACAGTACTTTTCAGTATTGTTAAATATTTGCATAAGTTTGAATTATATTCCAAGTGTCTCATTTTTCCTGAAATTATTTTATAGATTTTCTACAAATCCAAATGAGAAAATTGTACATTTTACTGACCCTAATTTGTCAGAAGTTACGAGAAAGACTGTTATAATGTTAGATGATTTAAAAGACTTTATATCGTCTATAAATTTTAATCCTAATAAAACTGTGTCTCCGAGAAAACTATTAAATAAAGATAATGATTCAAAAGCTATAACAAGAATAATTAAAACATTGAGTGAGCACATTGTAATGTTTGGAGCATATGGAGGAAGTAAAGCTACACTTGCATGTCTGATACAAGTGGAAAGATTGAAGAGACAGGCTGAGGAGACCTTTCTTGAGAAAATATTCTGTGTTATAAGAACTACATTAAACAGTGTATTAAAACTTTTGGAAGATTCCATGAGAGGTTATGAAACAAATGCTCAAATTTTCATGTTTAGTTCTCCACAAGTGCTGACATTAATTGAAATATTACGACCGTACAAAGCTGAAGCTGACAGTTTATGTGGAATAATATTTGTAAAACAAAGGTTCACTGCTAAAATTCTTTATTATGTTTTAAAATCCCTATCTGAAACTGACCCAGAGTTTGGGTACATTCGATCTGATTTTATAGTCGGTTTTAACGCAGATTCTGGAGATAGAGAAACCAGAGAAGCATTCTTCTCCGCAAAAATAAACAAGAGAATAATAAATAGTTTCCGAAACAACGAAATAAATTTGTTAATTGCATCCAGCGTTCTTGAAGAGGGTATTGATATACCTGGATGTACGTTGGTGGTTAAATTTGATAGACCTATGGACTATAGATCGTATATTCAGTCCAAGGGACGTGCAAGACATGGAACTAGTTTATACTATATTATGGTCCCTGACAGTGAAAGGAGTAAATATGAAAAGAGCTATGCAAATTTCCAATTTGTTGAAAAGCTTTTGCAAAATGTAAGAGAAATATTTTTAATTTTTTATAATAAGAACCTACACCCAAAAGCGCATTAAATTAGATGAAAAAGTAACATTGTTCTAATAAAGGGTTTTTCAATAAGAGCGGGTCGATGTTGAAAGCTGTGTGTGAGGTGTTAACGAAATTCTTTTTTGTATTTGAAAGGCCCATATATGCCATTATGTATGGAATATAACATCGTTCAAATGCCCGCCGCGGCTTCTCACGGTGGCACGGATCTGAGTGGTCCAATTTTCAATGACCACAAAAATAGTAGCGAGTAGAGATAACCATACCCTGAAATCGTTCATGCAGAATGTCCATCATGGCGTTCGCTGTGTGGCACGTAGCGCCGTCCTGCTGGAACCACATGTCGTCTATCTACATATAGTTCAATTTGGGTCAAAAGAAATCGGTTATCATCGTTCTGTAGCGCTCGCCGTTGACGGTGATGGCCTCACTAACGTCGTTTTCAAAAAAGTACGGATCAATGAAACCGCCGGCCCAAAATCTGCACCAAACTAACTTTTTGGTGAACCTCGTGTGGGTTGGCGTCGTCCCATATACGATAATTGTGTTTGTTAACATAGCCATTCATCTAAAAATGCACCTCGTTGCTGAAGATGATTTTTCGGCCTCTTCCGAAGCCCAGTCAGCGAACAAACGGCGTTGTCTATGGTCATTAACTTTGAGCACCTGGGTCAGTTGGATCTTGTACGGGTGTAGGCCCAAGTCCCGACGCAAAATTCGCTAAGTTGAAATCTGCGAAAGGCCGAGTTCTTGATTTCCTCGGGTTCTCCTGCACACTTTCACGAACCGCGGCAATGTTCTCGGCCGATCTGGCGTTCCTTTGACGTACGGATGTTGGCTGATTGTTTACCGAACCGGTCGACTTTTAAAGGCCACCGCGTCTGCCGTAAAATGGGCGCAACGCCCGCAACTTTTGCACTAACGAACACTCATTTTGATAATAAAGTTTTATCATTTGGACGTGCTGCTCAATCGTGTAACTTGCAAAGGTGACTTGGCATCTTTGACAGAATAATAAACAACAGATTAGACAGACGTCACCAAAACTACATGGTCGCCACAGGCTGCCAACATTGACCCGCTCCAATTGAAAAACCCTTTACTAAACTTTTTACCTCTCGCTAAAAGAGATACTGGATTCATGCTAAAAATGGCATATCCAAATTTTAGGAATTAGCACGTTTTAAGGTCTCTACAATCCGATTTTAACACTTTTACGATGTCTGTCTGTGTGTTTGTGTGTGTTGGAAGGACGATTTTTCAAAAATTATAAGACATATCATTTAACTTCGTATTTTTCAATCGGGCATTAATGGGAAGAAATTATTATTTTTTGTTCTTCCGAATATAAAGGTACGGTTTCCCTAGATGAAAATTATCGCAGTCAGTATTCAATAGATGAAACTACGAGTATACCGTTTAACCTAACACGTAACAGGGTTAGCTACGGGAGAGTTACTTTGAAAGTCTGCTTGTTTGCAACTCAAATATCTGAAAATTCAATAATATTTGCGTGTAAAATATTTGCTGTAAATAAAATTAAATATTAAATAAAATGACGGTTAAAACCGGTAACCGATATTAATTAGTTTGTTTTTAATCATGAACGAAAAAAATATATTGCGGTTTCGTTCTTATAAAAAATTCGGTTTATTTCGTTTTTGTTCTCATTTCGTTTTTAGTCCCTGCTTTTAACACATAAATAACTATTTTAAATGAAAGAATTTACTTTTTTGTCAGTTTTTAATTTTTTTAGATTCTAGTTGGAAAAACTGACGAAAGACAAGCTCCCACCGAGCGTGAAATTCAACGAGAACTTTATGACGATCATGATGTACCACCGTATTATGTAAACGGTCCGGATTCTCCTCATGTTTCGGCAGTATCTGCTATTTCCTTACTCAATCGCTATTGCCAGTCGTTGCACTACGACAAATATGCCTTATTGGCACCAAATTGGTATTTGGAAAAAAATGATGCATTGTATGTTGTTATTATAGAAATGCCTATTATGTGCCCAATCAAAGAATCGATTAAAGTAAGTTATTATTGTACATTTTATTGAAAATTAAAATTTAATGGAGTTCTCAACTATGGTAACAAATTAAAAAAATTGGTTAGTTATATTAAAAATAAACCTTAAAATAGTATATAAACTATAGAAAAAAGTAACTATTTTATATCAATTCCGTATCCGAATATTTCATTTGTTGTGTTATTTATAAATCACGATTTTAAATATGTTTGAAAAGCTGTTGTGTGGCAACTTTATAGCCCTCGGGCAATAAAAGCCAAATTGCGTCCGCTTTTGAGGGCGAATAAACAAGTTTATGATATAATCTGGTTCACGAGCGATGACTATTCAAGGTCATCTATAAGCCGTTTGATATATTATTACTAGCAGATAACTTCACTCCATTTCGTATGCATAGGCGTGCAACATAAAAAAATTATGGATACATTTTAATCAGGACATCGAACCGCCAAAAACTGGGATCGGTTCAGGTTAATTCGTTTTTTGAAGAAGGTTCGTGTGCAGTTCTGGTTCAAGCATTAATAAAATTTGCGGTTTTGTTCCGGGTTCAGGTTCGGTTCGACCTAATGAAAATAGAATGAATGTTTTTGAATAACAATCTTTATATAGAAATAATTTAAAATGCTTGCCGGAATTTATAATTAATGCAAAGCAAGACAACATGAACACATTTTTCACGAATAATCAACACATACAGCGAAGCCAACGCAGGAGGCGTTACGATTACGTTTCGAACTGAAGTTCGGTTTCGATTTGGGTTCAATTGAAAAATATATCTGAGGTTCGGTTCTGGGTTTGGGTTCGCTAAAATGTTACGGTTTGGTTTGGTTCAGGTTCGATGCTCTGATTTTAATTGAAAAATAATTAGAAAATGTTTCTTGAAGAACAAGGTTCTTCACCTATGGTTTTGCAAAACACAAAAACATATTTGACATAAACCATGGAATAATAATTACGTCGTCACTGGTAAACATTAACACAGAGGGCAGTGTAGTAGATAAATATGTGTAATGCTACGACATACGTCATTATTATTCTTATTAATATTAGTAGTAGTAGTAGTAGTAGTAGTAGTAGTAGTAGTAGTTTGTTAGAACTATTTACATACAGTATTTTTTTAAAAGATGTCCGATCAAGGTCATCTATATCATGAACGAATTAACAAATTGACATACATTTATCTCTCTCATTTGCAAAGGATATAAGCGTGTGCGATAAGAATGGATATACCAACGGTTGTCTTTCAAAAATGCATTTCGACTAAGTTAGGACATTCCACTTTAAAACGATGCTCGTTGTTGATAATACTTTCGCTGTAACGTAAGTTTATTTATTAATTCAGATACATTATCTAGATTCATAGCCGTACGAATAACGTTATTTTCTGTGTCACTGACACTGATATTGTGTCAGTATCATATTTTTCACATATTTGGTTTTACATTTGCTAATAAACATACCAGTTGACTTATTTTTGAATGCTTTTATTGTAACATATATTATTATAATAATAAAATAATAGTATCTTAATGTACCCTCACAAAAACTAAGCAAACTACAATACTGAATTTGTCAGAATGGGCAGAACAAACATACAATTCGTAGATAACACCTTGATCGGATATCTTTCAAAAATTTCTGTATATCTGTAACAAAAATTACAGAGACATATTTCAAATAATCTTTCTCTTTCTAACATGAAATGTTGCTAAGTTACTGCTGTAAAGTGCTGTGTACTTCTTCATACAAGCGACCTTGAGCCATCTTTGGTAAACTATACCAAAATAAAATATAAAATTGTGTTTTTTAGGGTTTGCCCATGAGTACAAAGATGGCTGCAAAAAGATCTGCAGCTCTAGAAGTGTGTAAAAGGTTGCATCAAGTAGGGGAATTAACAGATCGATTACTTCCACGTTCAGAAGTCGAAAATGAAATGGATTTTGATTATTTATTCACTCACTGGTTTGACGAAAATGTTCCGGATGAAGTTGACGGGGAAGAAAAGAAATATGTACCTAAACCTGGTACAAAAAAATTCATAAGGAAACATACTATTATTGTACGCTTTCTTCATTTTTTAAAAGGAAAATGATTGAATTTTTTATTTTTAGATACCAAGTTGCTTGAAAGCTCCAGAATCAAATACTTATTATTTACATCCCATTATAATGAAGCCTGATAATACATGGGATAGATTGCTATTTGAAAATTTATTATACACACGCTTAGATTTTGCGTTACTTACAAGAGGCCCTATTCCGTTTATGTGCCAATTTCCTATATTTGTTTCAGCAGGAAAGCTAGAAATATTGATATCTGAAAATTATTCTACAGTCAGCTTAAATGATGCCGAAATATCCGATTTAAAAAGATTCAATTATTTTTTATTTAATGACGTATTACGAGTACTCAAAGAGTTTCTAGTTTACGACAATGAGGAGCATTTTGGCTTTATGATTGTTGTACCAGTTAAAAATAATTTGTCGCTTAATTTGACGGAAATTGGTCGTATTGATCAAATTCAGATTCCTGATGACTTTATAGATTTCACAATTGATTTTGACACCGCTCGTGAAAATACAAGTTTAATATCAGTAATGGAGCCATCAATTCAAACAAAAATGAATTTATGCGTTACCAAGGAGTCTCATCTGGGTAAAGTGGTTAATCCTTGGTACAGGACAAGTGACCCGGTAAGTAAAATTATATTTTTCATGTGTTGAGTTCGTGCATAAAATTCGTTTACACAATATTTTAAAAACTATGAAGAAAAAATAATAATTACTGTAATTAAAGTACCAAACTATTAAAATGATTTTAAAAAAATGTGCAACCACCCCATTAATCGCGATTTAAGGTAGTTGTCACTCGAGTGTACCTATTCAAAAACTTGGTCTATGTTCAAAATAAAAATTAAGCTAATGCAGTTTATATTTACAATAACTTATATTTTCTAACATATTATATACACAGATTGCATCAAAATAGTTAAAAGCTAATATCAAACACTGTAACAACAGATCAATTTTCTTTATTTTTCCGTAGAAAACTTTTTTTTTGACCTGTACCATTCGCACCACAAGTGTCGTATTTCAATATACTCACACTACAGTATAAATGTTGAAGAATAACTGTGGTATCGTCGCACCTCGACATTTATTGGTACATTCGGGTATAAAAGTAATAAGATATTTTAAGATATAATACTAATTCTAAAATACAAATGGAAACTGCAAAATAAATTAATATATTTTTTTCTTAAAATTACAAAAGTAGTATTATACTATTTAAAGTTTTCATGCTTTTCACGTAAAATACCAATTTAAAAAATATTTCCTTCGAATGCATGTCTGAAATTTCTTTAACCAAAGATCACCTCTTATTCACTAATACCAAGCGGGTGTTAACTGATACTCCATTTGAAACGCTTGTACATGGTTGTCAAGTATAATTCTACCTATTTATCGTATCTTCAGATTATAATTTTCTAGAGGCAATAAAATTAAATCTGGGTGGTAAATAATTTTCTAATTTTTACATAAAATCCGTTAATTAGTTTACTATAACATACTAGTTTTTCGATTAAATGTCGGTATGGATATAAAAGTTATAATTTAAAATGTTGTGTTTATTAAGCCATTTCCTGTTCTTCACGTGTTAAAAAGGCCAAATTTAATTGCAAATATCTCAGGTACCGCGTGGTCAATCCAATATATGTATATAGAAATACTACTTAACAATCCTACGCCACTGACTAAAAACTAATTTTGTGCTTAGCCATCTGGAGTAGGGGTAAGGTCGCAGTTTGATCTTCTGTGCATATCGTCTTCTCGCCATCACGTTTGTAACATAGAATTGAAATGGCGAGAAGTATTGTGCTGGCCACAACATATTTTTAAAACATATTTTTATTTTCAGTATGTTGTCCTTGAAGTTTGTACTGATCTGAGTGCATTAAGCAATTGGCCAAATGATGAATTCGATACGTATGAATCTTACTATAACAGTAAATACGGACATATTTTATATAATCCATCCCAACCGTTATTATTTGTGAGAAAAATTTCAAAACGTCTTAGCTGTATTTTACCTAGAGCAACTACTTTACAAGCAGGTAGTAAAAGAGATAAACAAGCCATGCAAGAAGGAATGGAAGAACATCTTATTCCAGAAATGTGTGTTTTACAAAAGTGTCCAGGAACACTTTGGTATAAAGCGCATTGTCTTCCAACTATTTTGTACAGAGTAAGCAAATTAATACGAATATAATATACATATTTTATAATATAATATTATTTAGATTATTTCTTTACTTCAAACGGAAGAATTGCGGAGACGAATCACGGAAGATACAGAAATAGGAATGTTAGATGTTGCTGAAAAGAAAAGTTGGGCTACAATGCCAGTAGATTCTAGAGTGTTACACAAGGAGGAAAAGAAACACCAACCAATCCAACAAAGAACAGTTACAGAAGTTGATACTGCGAGTATCCTGCCGTCTACAAGTCTGGTTCCTTCGAAACGCTTAACTAACAAAGATTATACGTCTAGAATGTTAGATAAGCAATACAACTGGAAAATAGAAGATGAACCAGTCGACATTGACAGAAATATTGAGAATATTACTCTTCTACAAATTATAGATTTTGATCATTTCGTTAAAGAAAAATACAGTTATGATGATATGGAGAAAATTAATAATTCACCTAAAGCATCAAAATATCCAGCTATAACTCTGGAACAAGAGTATGAACAGAGGCCAATAAAAATGCTTAGCACAAATTCAAAATTTGGCCCGGAGCAATGGGAAATTTTACAATGTATAACTTCCAATAATGCTAAAGATATAATCAATTTGGAGCGGCTAGAAACGTTAGGAGATTCTTTATTAAAACTAAGTTCAACATTATTTTTATTCCTTAAGTACCCAGAAAGCAATGAAGGAAGGTTAACAAATATTAAAGGAAAAATGATTGGAAACCGCAATCTTCTTTATTGTGGGCTGCAAAAAAATCTCGGAGGATATATGAAGGTGTCTGATTTTTCACCAAATAGTGACTGGATGCCACCAAGTTTCTGTGTGCCTCAAATACTTCGGGAGAGGATAAACACAAATAAAATACAAGTTAATAAATTGTATGCATTCGGAGTGCCTTTAGAAGAGCAGTTAGCAGGAAAATTACTTGAAGAAACAGTAGAGGAATTTAAAGATATTATAATTGATTTGAACAGCGATGAACCAATGGCGGCGTCCGAACCAATAACAACGATGAATAAATTTTTAGGATGTCAGAATGTTCAAGATAAAACTATTTCTGACTGCGTGGAGGCTTTAATTGGTGCCTATCTCCATTCGAATAGTTTAGTTGGAGGATTAGCAATAATTGAATGGTTTAACATAATTCCAAGCGAATTTAAACCTAAAGAGTTGTTTTATCAAACTCCACCAAATCCACTTATTCATCATTCTATAACATCAGAACAAGTAGACTTTCATTTACCCAATTACGTTAAACTAGAAGAACATCTTGGATATACATTTAATAATCGTGCTTATTTACTACAAGCTTTGTCTCACGCTTCATATTCTAATAACCGCTTAACTGAATGCTATCAAAGACTAGAATTTTTAGGAGACGCAGTCTTAGACTTTTTAATCACAAGTCATATTTACGAAATATCCGAAACACTTACTCCTGGAGAATTGACGGATTTACGATCGGCATTAGTAAACAATGTAACATTCGCAGTTTTAGTCGTGAGAAATTGTTTCCACAAACATTTGAAATATAACAACACCAAGTTGATGGACGCTATTGAAATGTTTGTAAAGTTCCAAGAAGAAAGAGATTACACCATAAATGAAGAAGTAAATCTTTGAAATTTTATTGCATTATACATTAATTTCTGTTTTATTACAGACTTTGATTTTGGTTGAGGAGCATCCAATGTATATAGCTGAATATGTACATGTACCGAAAGCTCTCGGAGATCTCTTCGAGTCTCTTGCAGGGGCTGTATTTTTGGACAGTGGTTTGGATCTGAATAAAACTTGGAGTGTTTTCCATCGTTTAATGTGGCGGGAAATTGAAACGTTCCGTTATAAAGTACCAAAAAGTCCTGTCCGTATGTTATATGAATATACCAGTGCTGCTCCGCGGTTTGAGTAAGTTAAATAATATTAATTTAATAGTAACTTAAGGCTGTTCCACGAAAGAAAAAATAGGAGCTAATTTAAACTTGTTTCTGATTGGTTGAAATCAGGGCTTCGTACCCGAACCTGAACCGAACCAAAACCGGAACCAAACCGTAACATTTTAGCAAACCCAGAACCGAACCGAGTAGGAACCGAACCGGGTATAAAAATTCGAGTTCAGGGTTCAGCTCCGGTTCAGGGTCATTTTGAGTTCGAAACGTAAGCGTAATCGTAATGCAACCGATAATCGATACCTGTTTTGTTTGTTTATGAAAATTGGGTTCGGGTTCTTGTCTTGCGTAAATTCCGGCTCGCATTTTAAATTTTTTCTAAATTTATGATTGTTATTCAAAAAATATTAATTCAATTTTCATTATGTCGAACCGAACCTGAACCCGGAACAAAACCGCAAATTGTGTTAATGTTTGAACCAGAACCGCACCCGAACCCATCTCTCAAAAAAAACAAATTAACCTAAACGGAACCCAGTTTTTGGCGGGTTCGTTGCCCTGGTTGAAATGGCTCGAAACATATTTCTCCATATCAACTTTTGTCATTTTCTATCGTTAATCGAAAAAAGAATAATAAAAAAAATATTAAATAAAGTAATGGGTAGTTACCATATACAATACAATATATGACTCATAATAAGATATATACTGTAATAAAATTCGCCATTTATTATGTAAATATTTCAAAAAAAGATATTTAAAATAATGATTCAAATCGATCTCTTCTCTGTGACGTCACGCTTACATACTTAAAGCCGCAAATGTCGCTAGTGTCGTTTTTACAGCGATGGGATGTGACATGTCAAAGTGACAGTTGATGGTGATACTGACGCCATAGACATAACCTTGTTTCTATTTATCAACTGTAAATCAGGGTGGCCAAAACCTCGAAAAGTCAGGGAATTTTGTTGGTTATGGAAAAGTCAGGGAATTTAATTTTTCGTCTGGAAAAAAAATATTTACAAAATTAAGTGCTTTTTTTTAAAAATTAATTGTAATATCGATCAAAATTAACGAATTCTAGTAAAAAAAATAATTCTGATTTTAACTTATTTATTTAGAAATTTTTATTTATGGGTATTTGAATTTCCCGCGTAAGAAAGCTTATTCAACGAAGCGATTGTGCTTCTTTTGAAACTTGAGATGTCGCTAGAGTGTCTGCATCTGCAGTCAGTCCACGTCAGTCATAGCTACAACGCATTTTCGTCTACCGCGCAGTGCTATTATAAGTGGAATACGTTTTGTATATTTAATTAAACACTTATACCGTTCTTATGGTATTGTTATTACTTCTGATTATAATAAGGCTGCGACTCATTTCATCTTTCCTATTAAACCGATTTCAATTAATATTTTGCGATTCACAAAACTTAAATCTTTATATTTAAGAAATATAAGTCAGGAAAAAGTGGAAAAAAATTCTCTGGAAAACCTGGAAAAGTCATGGAAATTGAATCTTATAAAGTTTTGGCCACCCTGGTAATACAAAACGTTGTTACAAACTTGCTCAAACAAAAATAAGAAAAAATATGTGTTAACTTGTCAGCAATCTAACCTAACAAACAAGTTCCCCTTACCCCGCAAGACATACGTCGCAAAATATCTTTGTCATACTTCGAGCAGCACATCGGAACTAAGTTGCAACGGAAGCGGCAAGGATATTGTCACAGTGGCGGGAATAGATATGTCCGGTATTTTCAGTATTTTTTTCTCATTTAAAAACAAAAATTGTGAAAAATAAAAAATATGGAAAATTTAAATTTAAAAATACTTGCTTCTAATAAAAAAGCAAGAAAGGCGAAACTACCCCATTAATTGAATGTAATTTATTAATGTTTTAAGTTCAGTTGTGTGTTTTTTTAAATTAATTGATAAAACATTAATTTCTAGGAAAGCACAGGTCATACAGCACAAAGTAACAATGGTTCGTTGTTCTATTATGGTGAATGGAAAGAAACATGAAGTTCACGGTTTTGGAGAAAACAAAACTCAAGCTAAACGTGCAGCAGCTAAACTTGCATTGAGATTGTTGAGTTGTGATTAAACTAAGACTGGTAGGTTTCCTATGGTTATATCGTACTATAAAATCTTTTATATAGGATGTTTTTAGATTTTTAATTTTAGAATTATGTTCAAATATTGATTATAAATATTTTTTAATCATTTTTAAATCAGGTTGTATGGCTGTTTGTGTAATAAGACTTTGTATAAAACCCTTGTAGTGTACAGTCCATGACAACTTTTATGCATAATTGCACCAACAAGGCTTAAATTTTAAACTGTGCTTTAACAAAAATTCTTTTATTTACGCATATATATTAAACCAAGGATTAACAGCTTTTTGAAGTGATTTGAAAAAAAAAAAACCATTTTTTGTCCTTATAGAATTAAATTATTTTGCTATACTTGCTTCTATGCCGAAACTATTTTACGAGAAAAATATGTATAGCATAAATTGTAGAGAATTTAATTCTCTAAAAAAAACTGTTTTTTTGCACCGCTGACAGCAAAATTACAAGGTTGCAAAATGAATGTTTTTAAAGACCTCTTATACTTCATTTCAAGTAAAAGAAAATAGCGTTGGTTTAGATACGGATATAAATTCTGCTCTGTGAACGAAAAAAATATCACCTAAAATATCTAAAAATAAAATCTTTCGAATTGAGTGATGTTTAATCATGTTTTGTTGTAATTTTTAATATTCAGATCTTGTATATTATTCCAGATAAAAATATTTATTCAATTTTGACGGTTTAAACTTTCATTATTAACTCCATAACAACTATAAGTAACTGTTTATTTGTTAGTGAATTAAAAAAAAAATAAGTCATTCACATAATTTTAACTCATTCTGTCTTTATCAGACTTATCAGCCAATTTCATTATTTTTCACGACATAACAGAAAATAAAGCTAGTTTATAATTTATAAATAAACTACTTGACGTCTACCAACGACGATTGTCATACACATCCTACTAATTGATTAATTCTTTATTTTGCCAAAATTAAATTTTATAATGGTTATAAATATTTCGTCAAAATTGAATAAAATATTGCATAAACCACGTGATTTAAGAATGTTTGTTCACTCAAAAGAATTCAAATTTAAACTTTCTTTTCATGAGTAAATATCTATTATTACTGACAAAGTTTGATTTCATGAATTTAAATTATTTATTTAATGCATGTAAAAACGGTCGGCTCTCAAGCGCCATCTACTATTTTCTTACATGAAATGAAGCATAGTTTACATTTACAAAATCCCCAATTTGCAAAATTTTTGGACTTCTTCGGTATAAGCCCCGTTTTTTTTTTGTTCTAGCGACTGGACTATTATAAGCCAAGTTTAATATTTACGTTGCGTTGGTCAATCGGCCATTATGGCTATTTCCGGAAAGCAGATTGGCACACAAACAGAAATGGGTAATACGCCGTGATGATATATTTATTTTACAATTATGCTAACATTCATTAGAAATAATTAAGGCTATATAAAATAAAATGTGGTATACAGGTGGCACTGAAAATCGGCCTACTCGAAATAATTTTTATTTATAATTATTTTTTAATTTTCTTGATATATTTGAAAACTAGGTTTAGGGACTCGCAAATCATGGTATATAGCATGATGGTAGCGCTTTTGGTTTAACCGGAAGTGACATTGACTTTCATATTTCAAATGGAACGCCCAATATATTTTTATATATTTAGAATCTACATAAATATTACTCTTATGGTCAGTTTTACAATCTCTGGTTAAAATTTTAACTGTCAGTTAAATAAACAATATTGAATCGGATTATTGACAGCAATGATAAATTTGTCATTTGACAGTTCATTTCGTTTCATTTTTGTTTATTTAACTGACAGTTAAAATTTTAACTAGAGATTGTAAAACTGGCCCTTAGGTTAATTATTCATAATTTTCTCTTACGTTTTTGTAATTGTTTCTACAATAAAAATGCACTTCAAGCATATCGTTGAATTCGTAATTTTACGTAAATTTCAAATATACAAAACTATATCGGTGTCCCATTTGAAATATGAAAGTTAATGACATTTCTGGTTAAACCGGAAGCGCTACCTTAAAGCCAAATACTATGATTTGTGAGCCCGTTAAGTGTATCAAGAAAATCAAAAAATAATTATAAATTAAAAAGTTTTTTGAGTGGCCGTTTTTCAGTGTCACTTGTATAATGTTGCCAATTTATTTTTATTTGAAAATTTCTGTAATAACCGGTGAGGGCGATAACTTGTCTTGAATACCACTTGCTATAAATGAAAATGGGAAAATTTGGGGTCTGTCATATTAAAACTAGGGTTATCCGAAATCCAATCTGTCACTTAATACAATCTCATTCAGCCATGTAACCACAGTAAAGAGGTAAAAATATTAAGTATACCTCTTTATTGGCATAGTATAACATTAATTTTTAACAACATTATTAATATTGTGTTTAAGATTTACCTATATCTCGCTGTGACAGAATCCACTTATTCACATGTCAATATTTTTTAAGATTATTAATTAGTTACACATAAAGTCGAATAATTTCGGGAAATTTAGTTTCTACTATCGACTTCATAACTTGTACTTGTGAATAATACAAATATTGTCGATGTCGCCACACGCACCGTCATATTTATTGAAAGTAATATTTTTTTCTGGCGTTTTAGAATTTTTTCCGCGAAAATACGGGGCTAATATTTTTATGTTAACATTTTAAAAAAATTGGAGACCTCTATAGGCGATGGGAAATAAATATGGCATTTGGTTGTATTTTTAGAACTATAGTTGATGGGATAAATTATACACGTGACATTTTCGTGATTGTATAAACACAAGTGTTATCTATTATGTTTATAATATTTACGTTTACATATGTAATATCTCTTAATATTTACACTTAATGCATAAATACAATTACTAAATGTCAAATTATCCCGTTAACATTAGTTCCACTTTGGCGCTGCGATCTTATTTTCCATCGCCTATAGGGATATTTCAATAAGAATACGAACCTGATGGCAAAATTTGGAACTAAAACAAGGGAGTAATTTTATTTTCGTATATTTTTACATATGCGCGTACAGTGTATATAGTGGAAAACAACTAAACGGTGAACATAACGTAATAACTGCTAGCTAAATTATTTAAAATGAAATATAATAATTAATCTACTGTTACAACCAACGACGAAATATAACTGGACAAAATATTCCCTATCCCTCCTCACTGAATGTTTTGATTTCGGCTGGCCAGAAAGAGAACTGATAGAGATATATTTAGTCTATTTCGAGCATTTTTCACTAGATACCATCCAGTGTTCAAGTCGAAATTTAGGCGCCAATACGATGAAAAATAGGTTTATTGTTTTAAAAATAAAATCAACGTAAAACATTTATTATAATTACAAAATACAAAATTATTGACTTTACCGAACAATAAATATGTAACGTAAACAAACTAACCTCACAACCGACAAATCGTTTTTTATAAAGATACACTACATTTCTTTTCTTTCACATATTTTAAATAGTTGAAAACCCTTTTCAGTCCTATTCTTGCAACAAGAAGGCATTTTTAAATATATTTATAAGTTACAAGACCCACTAGGAATTCGTCATTTGGCTCCAAATATTGAAAGACAGAAATTTGCTACAAGATATTTTAACACCTTTGCAGGGTCATATACTTGATCAAGACCCTCTGAACAATCACGGAACACAATTATTAAATTAAATTTTTGATATTTATTTTAAAATTAGAATACACCACGAAACGAAAGTTATTGTAAACAATGTAACAAGAATAAGAAGTTTTTTATTCCGGTATCTTATTTACTAAGGTAGATAGGTACTGAATTATCGACTTGAAATATGTTGAATTTTAATTCGTTTGTTGGTTTTAATCATAATTTAATAGTTTTATTTTTTATTTCCAAAGAATATATTAAGAACACTTGCGCCTCTAATGAGCAATGCTCAAACGAGACTAAACATATCTTTATTTCTGGTTGTCTCTGTCTGACCAGCCGAAATCAAAACAAACCAAATGAAGTTTTGTCTAGTTATACTTTGTCGTTGGTTACAACTATTGAAACACGAAACAAGGAAATATACTCTACCTAAAATAATAATAAAAAGAAAATCGGTTATGGAAAAACAAAAGTGCTCCCTTGTCGAAGGTTAACGTTGGTGCACGCCATCTCTATGTAGTGAAATATCCTAATTGCAAGATCAAAATGATGAATAAAAAGCGAGATATATTTATTATTTTAGTTATTATGTATCGTTAATTATATATTAGGGAAAACTCGATAGTATTTCTGCCACAATTGTACAAAGAATATACAAGTATATTTTTTGATTAATTGTGTTTTAAGTACTCTCGTTGTGATTGGGCAATATTGTATTTTATATTATTATGAAAATCATTTATTTAAAAGTTTATAATTGTTAGTATATATCCATGTAATTGAGGAATACAAATTTATATATTTTACATTATATTTATCAATATTGGGTTTTAATAAAATGTAGTTCAATATCTTTTATTGATTTTTATCCATTTATAAATTGACATTTCCATTATACCCAAATATGTATTTATTTCCGTTTCTTAAGTGACGGCTTATCAAAAACTTGTTTCATGCCTCCAGCCTGGTTATTATGGAATTTAATATTCTGAGATGTTTCACTGACCCACGGTGAATCAAATTGAGTTGTATCTTGGTCAACAAGATGAGTGTATTTAGTGCGACCTGATCGACCAAAGTTCTTGACTTGCATAACTTTAGGAAGAATGGTTTTGTCGAAATGATCATCCAATGTAGCCTGAGAGAAATCTCTTTTGTAAACTGTGTCGTCTTTGTCAAGGTAGAAGGCGCCACGATGATAGTATTTCTGTAAGAATTTGTATTTTCCTTTGATTGCTTTGTTTGTAACTTGTTTTGGGTTGAGACGTAAGTCTAATCTTCGTTCTTCTTCGGACATATTGCGCAAACGTTCTATTTCTAGGCGCTCTCTTTCCAATCTGTAAAAGTATTAATATAGTCAATTTTTTCTTAAAATGGCAATCCAATGTGATCACGTGATTGCAGAGTATGAATAGAAAAATCACATGTTTTTAGCAAGGTGTTTGTTTTGATTGTTTTATTTTTACGCAGCATTTGTTACCGTATGTCATAACTTGAGCTATAGGCGATGGGAAATAAGCAATATGACATCTGGTGGTATTTTGCGAAACTATAGCGCTATTAAAATTTGTTTAGCGTACTTTATTGGGTGCGTTCGGTATTTAAATCTGTTGAGCACTTTGAGCAATCTGATCACGTGACAGATTCATCTGCGATTTCCGATCTGCAGCTTGAATAACCGAACGGATAGTGTTTAGCTGTCATTTTGACACTTATTAATTTGCGCCAGAATAAAAACGGAAGATAATAAAGAACTGTTAACATGTGTACTGTGTGCGAGTTATGAACGGTTTTTTGATGATACTGATTAAGAAGTTAGAAATGTTTATGGACAACTTAAAGCTGAAAATTATGTAGAAAAATGTTTCCTAAAATGACTAATTTCAAACATTTTTGATTGATATACGAAAACGACATCATTCATTCATAGAATAGACACTGTTTTCATTGCCGGCGACAAACATTTTAAATTTGCGCTTAAATACGCATGCGCCAGACAACTGCTCAATATGCTCCATGTTTAGAGAACGAGCAAAAAAAATCGCTCAGATGTAATTACCGGCATCGAGTGCTTAGACCGCTCATAGCGTAAAACCGAACGCAGCCATTATAGGGATATATGACAATGTTGCTAGGCAACCTCTACATAAACATTTTTAACCCGTGGGGTGGAAATGAAACCTGTTATTTCCAACTCAAGAGAATGTCATTTCAGTTAGGAATGACGTATTTCCCAACCTCTAAGAGGTTAGGAATCGACATATTACTATAATGGTTGTGAATAAAGTTATTTGCACATTTTCCAAGCGCACTTTTATAATAAAAACGCTTTTATGGAGCACACTCCTCATAAGAATATAATGTAAAAGCGCGCTTCATAAATGCGCTTTTATTATAGAAGTGCGCTCGGAATACGGACCTGTTACTATTTTTTTTAAATTTGTACTGTGGAGTGTACTTTTTAAATTGTGATCCCGCAAAGTTCTTCTGCACTAATTTCATGCAGTGCCGGATTAAACTATGTGGAGGCCCATAGGCAATGGAAATCTCGCCCCCCCCCTTACTTTTCTCAATTTTAAAGTACATAGTGAAATATTTGATGGATTTTTAAATAAATTTATTTTGAAATCAGTATTTTTTAAAAGGTTTTCGTTGTTTTCCTATCTCTACTAAAGGAGACGTGTTAGTAATCTACCTATAACACTTTTTAAGAAAGGTTTTAAGTTTATTACAATAAGCCCTTCATTTATTGTAAATACAAAAATTTTATAGCATCGTTAATCGTTATGCAAAAAAAATATTACGAAAATCAACATAAAATGGTAAACACTGCTATTTGGTATTGTTATTATAAAAATCGAGTTGTAACAGTAGGGTCTTGTAATATTGATTGATATTTTTTTTATATTTCTTTATTTAAGGATTTCTTTGTTTGTAATAGAAAAAAATATATCTCAAAATTAAATCAATATTATTTTAATCTAATGTAGCGGGGCGCGGGGCCCATAGGCAATTGCCTAGTCTGCAAACAACAAATGAACAGGACGATGTATAAACATCATGGCGTTTCATACCTAGCCGTTGTCAGTTATCAAATAAAATCTACAGAATTAAGTGATGATTTAACCATGTTTTGCTGTAATTTTTAATATTTAGGGTTTGTATATTTTTACAGATAAAAATATTTATTATTGTCAAATTAGGTTAACAATTACTCGAAAGATTAGTCAAACAGCATTTATTCTTACTATACCAACGTTTCGGTGCACCCTTGTACCTTCTTCAGGGTAGTAAGATCTTACAGATTGTTATAATTCATGTATACAAAATACATTCATACAAAACATTCAGTTAATTTATTAAACATCGGACAAAACATTCAAAGAGCAAATGGATGTGTGTATGCTCTTTGAATTTTTTGGACGATGTTTAACAATTAACTGAATGTTTTGTACAAATGTAGTTAGTGTCCATGAATAATTGTAACAATCTGTAAAATGCTGTTTGACTGAACTTTTGAGTAATTGTTAACACCTAGATCACATCATAGTCGAGAAATTACCCACAATTATTGACAAAGTTTGGTTTCGCGAATTTAAATTATTTATTTAATGTATGTAAAAACGGTCTGCTCTCAAGCGCCAGCTACTATTTTCTTACGTGAAATGAAGTATAGATCAAACGTTTCACTACCTTCACATTAGAATGCCATTATTAGACAAATTTGACTTTATGACTAAAAATAAAAAATAAATATACGCACTGTTCCTTTTCTTCTCTATCTCGTTTGATTCTCTTCAATTCTCTCAACTTCCATGCTTCATATTCAACTTCATCATTTTCATCATCAGTATTAACATCATTCAAATTCGGCTCATTGTCTTCTTTCTTTAGCTGTTGTTCTTTTCTAATTGAATCTTCCACCATTCTCAATGTTTGTCTTCTTCTTTCTTCTTTTTGTTTATGTTCTTCTATTTCAATTTGTTTCTGTTTCATTGCTTCTTTCTCTTTTTCTATAACTGTGATACGATCTCGTTTACGAACAAACACTGGTTTGAGTCTTGGTCCAGTTTCTTCTTCAGAGTCCGAGTATTCTTCATATTCAGAACTTTCTGAAGATTCTTCGCTAGATTTTCCTTCGTCCTCTTTGTCTAGAACTTCCTCTTCTTCAGTTTTAGTGATGATACGCTGGCGTAGCATCTGCCTTCTACGCTCAATTTCAGTATCGCTGAGTTCTACTTCAGATTCTTCATCTTCTGGGGCTTCAATTGTATGTTTCTGTTCTTCACGATCGCTTTCTTCCTCCTCACTAGTTTCCAGAATTTCTGGCTCATGTATTCGTCTGTGTCTTTCGGTACGGATTTCAGTATCAGAATCAACATTGCTGGATTTTAAACGTCTCAATCTAGGGTCGTCTTCTTCATGATCAACAGCCATGGGTTCAGGAGATTTAGCAGTCTGTCGATTTTGTAGTTTATTGCGACGTTCCAAAAAATCATCATCATCACTTTCTGACTCTGAACTCTCATGTGGTGCATAATCAGGTCTCTTTCCAGATACATAACGATGAACTTTAACTTTTTGCATAGATACTTCACCTTTTTCATTTCGGACAGGTACAGCTCCTGCTGTACTCTGTATTCCAAACGCGCTCTGAGGGTTCATCATTTTGAAATATATTACTTAAAGCTACTTTGTTGAAAAACTGCGTATTTTTAAGTAGAACATACATAAACGTCAAAATTCTAGGTTAGACAAGAATCTCTGTCGGTAATACTTGGTACGTGTATGTTTTTATCGATATTTAAAATTTTAGTTTCCCAGCCACCAGTAAGGGGGAGCTAATCTCATTCTAGTATTGGTATGTGAAGTATGTGCATCACCACACACCTGTGGACGCTAACAAATGAACGAGTTACGAGTTATAGTGGAAAAATGTTGTTTTCAGTGAATAACTGAATGTTACATTATTAAAGTGTAGTTTTCTTGTGTTATTTAATGTTTGTTGAGTGTGTGTGTAATAATCATCGGACACATTTGCAGGATTTGCAGCATCTCCAGTGAAAGGTAAGTTCAAGCAAGTTTTAAGAATTTTCAAAGATCATGTCGTGCTAAGCTGAGATTTCAACGGCTTAACATCGAATTTTTGCGAATTATATGCAATACGTGTTCAAATCATGGGCGCCAAGTTTGTAAATGTCACGAGGACATGTGACACTCTTATGAATTATCTGATCCGGTATCATTTAAAAACCAGTTCACCAGAACACGAAAAAAAGTCAGCGAATAGGGAAATGTACAAACTGGGGTACCTAAAGATGTAGAACCGTTGCTGACTACCTACTTTACGCGAGGACGAGGGCGTTTGCCCTACTTTTTAGGACAAAAAACATTATTTAATTACCGAATTGATCCGTATATTTTAGTTTTTGTGTAAAGCTAGAAATTTGTTTTTTAAAATTATACGCTTAATAATCTGGTGGTAGTAAGTAATCAATTATTTTTTTACCGTATTAAGTAGAATATCTTACAAGTATAATTTTCCGTAAACATGTAAAATTGATGAGTAGAGATTTTCGCGCGGTTTACTGTTGCGCAAGTGCTCGACATTCAACAAGTAGTTGAATTTTTGCTTTCATTCTTGAAAAGCTAGCGCAGTTGGGTGCCTTTCTTTCCTTTACGCGGCCTATATTGTTAAAATACAATGCGAAACGTTTTATTTCTCGCATTGTGTTCCGCATATTTGATTTTAACAAGACTTTATCCATGTGAAGTTCATTGATACTAAATTTCTAAGTTTAATTCAAGTCGTTCTGCTCTTTTATCTTTTAAAGAGAATATTTTTAAATTATAATTAAACATTTACACATTTAATGTACAATGTATTTACAGTATTTTTCATATCTACACAGAATAAAAGTACTTTCTAGTAGAGAATTTGAAGCATTAAAGGCATTGCAAGTTATTTTCGATATTTTGCAAATGGCATTAGTTTTTATACAGGTGGTGACCGCGACTCCGGAATATAGGACTTAAATAAAATAAATATTTCATCACGGCATATTACCCATTGCTGGGTGTGCCAATCTGCTTTGTACAGATAACGGTAATGATGGAATATTTGTACCGTGCGGGCGCTTACCAGGCGTCACCTCACAGGCACCCATAGCTGGCGTGGAGAGTGCACTCAATTTTGTGCCATTAAAATTCGATGTAATTATTGGCGTCGGTCGGGATCGAACCCGGGTCCCCAGATTCGCGACCAGACACTCAGGCACTTTAACATGTAAAATCATACTTTCTTAATTTCCTGCTTCTCTAATTATTTTTGGTAAAAATGCTTCAAATAAAAGTTGTAAAATGTCTGAATCAATAAGCAACATTAATTTTGTATGCCTTGTAACGGCAGTAATCAGGTATGAAAATGTCGAAAATCATCTCAAAAATAGCAATAGCCATGGAATTGAGATAAAATAAATAACAAATGTCTAACTGTTTATCTGTCATGTTAGGGTAATTTATTTTTATTAGATATTATTTATAATTTCTGTTTCAATTAACAACTATCTGTTGATTTAAATTGATATTTGTTTACTTGAACAGATTTTACAAATAATAATGAAATTGAATTAACATTTGTTAATGTTTTGTAGCAATTCCATGGCTATAACTATTTTTGGGGTGATTTTCGACATTTTTACACCAATTTCTGCCGGTACAAGGCACATAAAATTAAATTTGTTTATTGTTAAGCTTTTTTACCTAAAATAATTAGGGAAGCAGGAAATTAGGAAAGTCTAATTTTACATGTTAAAGTCCTATGTTCGGCTGTGCCGGTCACCACCTTGTATATATTATTTAATTATTTTTTCTTCTTTTAAAAATAAATAACCTTAATAATTTCTATAAGTTATATTTTATAAGATTTTTTTCAGGATGATGACGTGAGTCTTCTGCCTAATCATTTTCACTATAATAATAAATTAACGTAGCATGACATTTGTTAATTTTTTGTTTCAATTCCATGGTTATAGCTATTTTCGGGGTGATTTTCGACATTTTCATACCTAATTTCTGCCGTTACAAGGCACACAAAATTAATTTTGTTTATTGATTCAGATGCAGCTTTTTTACCTAAAATAATTAGGGAATCAGGGAATTACGAAAGTCTGATTTTAAATGTATGTATGTAAACTGTAGCGGTGTAGATGACGTCATCACCAAAAGTTATATCTCATAATATAGTTTTGATTTATGAAAAGTCACTTATTAACTTACCAATGCCCTTAATATTCATTTCTTTGTATACAATATACAATTTTATTTTTTTCGCATATATTTAAATCAGAATTGAATTAATTTTGACATTTTTACGTCTTACATATGGTTAATCTCTCTGGAAAATTATGACTCATGTTTGCGATAATTAAATTAACGTTAAAATTTATTGATTTTTAATGAAATAAATAAAAATATACTTAAATGACAACATAACATTTTTAAAAAATCTGATGTGACCAACACAATACCTCCCGCCATTTACCTATGGGGTCTCGTTGCCGCGTGCCTGATGTCTGGTCGCGAATCTGGGGAACTAGATTCGATCCCGATCAACGCCAAATAATTCGAATTATAAATGGCATAAAATTAACCCTTGTGGTAAACGCCAGCACAATACAAATATGTCAACATCATTACCGAAATGTGTGTTCAAATCAGATTAGCACACCCAGCAATGGATAATATACCGTGATAATATATTTATTTGTTTATTTATTTAATACATACCTGCGTATTTACTAATGCTAGAAATTATATATATTAAGTTCCTTTCCATAAAACTATTGTTCTATTTACAATTTTCCTTTTAAACATTACTATTATTAATTTGAAATGATTATTTTTTTGACAGTGACATTTATCTGTCAGTTACATACATTTGAGCTGAACTATGTAACCATTGAGATGTGTTTAAAGCATAAGCTCCGAGATATAATTTTTATATTACTTTATAAATTTATCCATAAAATATATAGAAAAAGTATTAAAGCAAACCTTTAATTTTTATAATAACAAATTGAGAAAAAATGACATTTAAATGTATTTTTTGAAGAAAAACTATCTTGAGCTTCAAGTAAACTGCTATTTCCGTTTATCCGATTGCCACCAAAATCTAATGGCTTCTTTTTATATTAGAATAAGGTAGAATACATGGTTTCAAAACTTTCTGAATGATAGTATTTAAATTAGAGCGTAAAGAGGATCCACACACACACACACACACACACACACACACACACACACACACACACACACACACACACACACACACACACATACATACATACATACATACATACATACATACATACATACATACATACATACATACATACATACATACATACATACATACATACATACATACATACATACATACATACATACATACATACATACATACATACATACATACATACATACATACATACATACATACATACATACATACATACATACATACATACATACATACATACATACATACATACATACATACATACATACATACATACATACATACATACATACATACATACATACATACATACATACATACATACATACATACATACATACATACATACATACATACATACATACATACATACATACATACATACATACATACATACATACATACATACATACATACATACATACATACATACATACATACATACATACATACATACATACATACATACATACATACATACATACATACATACATACATACATACATACATACATACATACATACATACATACATACATACATACATACATACATACATACATACATACATACATACATACATACATACATACATACATACATACATACATACATACATACATACATACATACATACATACATACATACATACATACATACATACATACATACATACATACATACATACATACATACATACATACATACATACATACATACATACATACATACATACATACATACATACATACATACATACATACATACATACATACATACATACATACATACATACATACATACATACATACATACATACATACATACATACATACATACATACATACATACATACATACATACATACATACATACATACATACATACATACATACATACATACATACATACATACATACATACATACATACATACATACATACATACATACATACATACATACATACATACATACATACATACATACATACATACATACATACATACATACATACATACATACATACATACATACATACATACATACATACATACATACATACATACATACATACATACATACATACATACATACATACATACATACATACATACATACATACATACATACATACATACATACATACATACATACATACATACATACATACATACATACATACATACATACATACATACATACATACATACATACATACATACATACATACATACATACATACATACATACATACATACATACATACATACATACATACATACATACATACATACATACATACATACATACATACATACATACATACATACATACATACATACATACATACATACATACATACATACATACATACATACATACATACATACATACATACATACATACATACATACATACATACATACATACATACATACATACATACATACATACATACATACATACATACATACATACATACATACATACATACATACATACATACATACATACATACATACATACATACATACATACATACATACATACATACATACATACATACATACATACATACATACATACATACATACATACATACATACATACATACATACATACATACATACATACATACATACATACATACATACATACATACATACATACATACATACATACATACATACATACATACATACATACATACATACATACATACATACATACATACATACATACATACATACATACATACATACATACATACATACATACATACATACATACATACATACATACATACATACATACATACATACATACATACATACATACATACATACATACATACATACATACATACATACATACATACATACATACATACATACATACATACATACATACATACATACATACATACATACATACATACATACATACATACATACATACATACATACATACATACATACATACATACATACATACATACATACATACATACATACATACATACATACATACATACATACATACATACATACATACATACATACATACATACATACATACATACATACATACATACATACATACATACATACATACATACATACATACATACATACATACATACATACATACATACATACATACATACATACATACATACATACATACATACATACATACATACATACATACATACATACATACATACATACATACATACATACATACATACATACATACATACATACATACATACATACATACATACATACATACATACATACATACATACATACATACATACATACATACATACATACATACATACATACATACATACATACATACATACATACATACATACATACATACATACATACATACATACATACATACATACATACATACATACATACATACATACATACATACATACATACATACATACATACATACATACATACATACATACATACATACATACATACATACATACATACATACATACATACATACATACATACATACATACATACATACATACATACATACATACATACATACATACATACATACATACATACATACATACATACATACATACATACATACATACATACATACATACATACATACATACATACATACATACATACATACATACATACATACATACATACATACATACATACATACATACATACATACATACATACATACATACATACATACATACATACATACATACATACATACATACATACATACATACATACATACATACATACATACATACATACATACATACATACATACATACATACATACATACATACATACATACATACATACATACATACATACATACATACATACATACATACATACATACATACATACATACATACATACATACATACATACATACATACATACATACATACATACATACATACATACATACATACATACATACATACACACATATACACAGACATCATCGTGAAAATGATAAAATTGGATTCTATGGACCTTAAAACGTGGTCATTTACCAAAATCTCGATATGCGATTTTTAGCACGATCCCTATACGGGACGTAAGGGACTTACCAAGGGTAGTGGGCGGTAAAAATTAGATTTTGAAAAAAAGTTAATAATAATGTAATAAAAAACTATAAATAAATATGATAAAATAATGGGAAACGAGATAAAGCAGCTGCAGATAATTGTTTATGATTTTATTGTGTTACAATGTATGACACTATATAAGATCCTTGAATAAACAATCATGTGATTATTGTCGGGTCTAGAGTAAAATACACATAATTTTCATATGTATTCTCATTAAATCTAAATGATGCTATTCTCAAGGACACCTCTTGACGTATATTTCAGTTGTCATAATTTGTTTCTTTCTGTTTCTTTCATAAAGGCTTGATTGTTTCGTAATGTTCTGTTGGCGTTTACATATACGAGGCTGTATGTTTATTGCATAGTGCAGTGACCTGTCATCGCTTGTAGCTTTCATATGCAATTTTTATTAATTCTTGCTTGTTCTGCTAATTGCGTAGTGGGAAAAACAAAACAAGTAGTTTTTAAAACTTGCGTAGATTAAAAAAATGCATATTCATAATTTTTTTGTAGGTATATCAACTATAGCGAATAAAAGTTGACGTTTAAATTATGTTCTCCAACACTATTTTGGAACTACACATTCCACAACTAAAAATTATATTGGAATTAATATTATTCGAACAAACCGTGTGGAATAATTCCGTACGCCGTTTGGAATAATTCCGCAGGCTTTCGACGAATCACAATCTATTTAGCCGCATATTAGCGCGGTATATCTAATATCTTGGTTCGGTTGCTATGGTTATGACTTTTTGTTTTATATTAATTTATTTCTGTATTTGCGTTTGACGTTTTTAAGTTTTGAACATTTTTAGAGGTTTTTGTTAACTTTTACAGGTTTTTGGAGTTGTCCAGAGTAATAAGTTTATCTAAATAATAATATATTACTTAGAAAATTAACTGAAGACATTTTATAGAAAAATATATAAAGTGGAAATGAAGATATAGATATGGAATGTACGTCACCAGAAATAAGGCAACTTGCTAATGATACAGGGAGTCAGTTATTACCAAATAAATCAAAAGAAAAATATGGAGTTATTATAAGCAATTTATGGACTGGCGTCAAAAAAAATATTTAATGGTATATGATAATATATTGTTATTATCAATCAACATTTCATGTATAATTTCTAAAATCTTGTTAGAAAAAGTATAGTCTACAACACATTTGCAATGGCATAATCCACACTCGTAAACCGTAGCCCTCGCCTTCGGCTCGAGCCACAAACTTTTTGCTCGTGTGGAATATGGTCCATTCCATTACTTGTTGTAGAACATACTATTATAAATGTCTTGTCATAAATTTGTCTTATGATTTGAATTTTAAAGGAAACTGACCTTGTACTCCGTTATAAAAAATTAGAATTAGCCTCAAAATCAATGGAATACTAGGAGGCATTTAAAATGACCTTAGTAACAGGGATGTATTTAAAAATTTAATACCGCGAATTATGACTGAATAGTTTAAAAGTAAAAATATTTTGTTATAATAAAAAAAGGAAAAAAATGTTCAAAATATTTGGTTAGTAAAAAATTAATTGAGAAATTTGGTTATATAAAATTGCTGTTATGTTACAAAAAATCTGATGTGGCCAGCACATTACCTCCGTGTCTTCCCCCATATCTATCTCAACATCCTCACCTCTGCCTCATTCATTTACTTTTCATTTGAATTATGTAAATATATTAGCAGTTTCCATGGTTAACATAGCTGGCTGATTTATGATATTTAATATCTTTATAATTCTTTAACTCTATATCTATTGAATATGAAATATAAAATGCAATCACATCGTATAGAGAATAACATATTATTTAATTTTTATAATAACATTATGTCAATAAATGATATTTAACTGCGTTTTTTCAAGAAAAACTGTTAAAAGTTGCAAATGTGAATTCTTCTGGTGGACCTATTACCTTTAATCAAAATCTAATCACGTCTGCATATGCATCTAAATTCGAGGAATAAGAAAAAAATATAATTTTTGGAATCGTCACACACACATACAGACATCGTAAATTCGTAATCTAGGGACCCCAAAAACGTGCTTATTCATTAGAAACTCACTATCGAATTTTTTGACCAAATACAATACCTTCCTTACCTAAAGGTGACGGAGTGTAAAAATTATATAAAACGAACTTTATAATTTATTTTTTGCGGTAAAGTCAATTAGTGAATTCCAAACGTATGATACCAAACTGGTTTTTCATTTTTAATTATAATTCTATTGTTTTCTTTTAAGAAGAGTCCATTATATAAAAGCTTGTAAAATCGGTTATATCGAACATTTTCCTATTACATTTATGAATATAAAATTATTTTTTTAATGAAATATATTTTGTACTATTTAATTCAATGAATAACGAGCTTTTTTGTAAATTTTCTTTGAAATATTAATTCTAAGACTAAATGAATTATGTTGCAATTATGAAACGTTTTGCATATGCAAAATACTTCCTACGTATCTATGTATACAGGATGTAACAGCTAAACGAACTACCTCAAATAATTTCTATATTATTGAAGATACAATAAAATACTATAAGACAATCTTATAGAAGACCAAGGAGGACATCCGATAGAGAAGAAAATATTTTTTAAACCAGTGGTTCGCAAGTTACAATACAAAGTTATATTTTTACCTTCTGTCACCTTTAAAGGAAGGTATTGATATTTGGTCAAAAAAATCAATTATGAGTTTTTAGTGAATAAGCACGTTTTAGGGTTCATATAATACGATGTTACCATTTTTACGATGATGTCTCTCTGTGTGTGTGTGTGACGAAAGTTTTGGATCGTATATAACTTCAATACCACGATTCCAAAAAATATATTTTTTTCGTATTCCTCCAGGAGAAGAGATGATTAGATTTGGGTTATAATTGGTCAACCGGAAGTACCTTCATTTGAATATTTTAACAGTTTTTCTTGAAAATGTGCAATTAAATATCATTTATTGACATTTAACGTTTTTATAACTTAAATAATATATTATTCTCTGTACGATTTGATTGCATTTTATACTTCATATTCAATAGATATAGAGTTACAGAATTATAAAAATATTAAATTTCATAAATGAGCCAGCTATGCTAACCATGGAAACTGCGAACATATTCAGATAATTCAAATTGACAGATGTTAGTATCAATGAAAAGTAAATGAATGTGGCAGAGATGAGGATGTTGAGATAGATGTTGGGGAAGACACGGAAAGATATGTAAGGAATGAAAGAATAAGAGATATAACTCGAGTGAAATAAGTTTCTAGAAAGATGCAAGAGAGACGATTGCATTGGTTTGAACATGTCATTAGGAGAGATGAATGTATTGGAAGAAGAATGAATAGCTTAGTAATAGAAGGTTGAAGAAACACAGGAAGACCAAAGATAAGATGGAAGAACTGTATTTGCGGAAGACGAGAGAAAAAGAACTGAATGAGAACGACACGCAAAAATAGCGACCCCTAACGAATGGGAAAAGCTAAAGAGGAAGAAGATGTCAGTGTCAAATGCAATTTGAATAGTTTGTTTATGAAATAATTTTACTGGGAATTTAGAATCTTTTGCAAGAAATTTATATATAGAATTTATACATAATACACAGGATTGACGGAAGGTATTGTGCTGGCCACATCAGATTTTTTTAAAATAGGATGATATTTTTAGACCTATTCGATAGAGTATTATTTTATATTCTAACATAACAAAAATATTGAGAAAAAAAACAATTGAAACTATAATTTTGAATTTTTAGTCATTTTTCAGTACTTGAGAACCACTGGTATAAAAAAATGTTTTCTTCGCAAATTGGATGTCACCCTTGGTCTTCTATAAGATTGTCTTGTAGTATTTTATTGTAGCTTTAGTAATATAGAAATTATTTGAGGTAGCTCCTTTAGCTGTTACACCCTGTATATATTTTTTGTAATTATTTGTGTGGAGTGTATTAAATATCTATTGAAGCTCTTAAACTTTCTTTGGTTTCACAAAATTATAATAAATTGTGAACATTTTTATTAAAATTCGTATTTTAATAGGTGAGAGTTCCTAAGAATGTAAAAGTTACTGATTGTGCTTTTAAGAGTACATTTTTATACATTTTTATAATAACTCCAATTTTTCCATAAAATTGGATCTGTTTTATATAATTTTAGATCCATTATTAGAATTTCAAATTAGTTTCGTCGCCATTTTACTTTCTTGGAGTTACAGCAACCTTGTTATTCTAAACCCGCGAGTTCTCGAGATACCCTTGTGTTGAACTGTGTAGGTATATCAGGGCAAGCATGCTATGTTGTCGATTTTGACATACATAATTGAACAAGCTTTTTCTTAATAAATTTTATTTAATTATTCAACACCTCTAACCATGAAAGTTTTATTAAAATGCAAAATCATTAAATGAATCCTCCTACAAGTCTATCGAAATATTTAAATATATTCAGAATTCTCTTTCAATTGTGTAATTTAAGTAGGCGTGGTGTGGACATTAATAAAACAGCATCGTAGCAATGCAACTGTATATCACCGCACTCTTGATTCCTATTCGCGCTTCGTACAGTTACGATGCGCCGTTGTTCTTCATGGCCTACTGAATTCATTCACACGTTTGCACGTTCGTTTCGTACTCGCACGTTGATATCACCCAGAAATCAACCATTACCTTTTAATAATTATAAGGAGTTGACAAGGAATTTGACGATGAAGTGATATGAATATATTACGACTACACTGTGTAATATGAATTTTAACAAAAATATATAAGATTGGTTTTTGAAAAATGTTTTAAGTTAATATAAATGTATTTTGATATTAAAATGTATGTGCACAAATATAATGTTAAATTATATATTTTCAATAATATGCATAATAAAATTTTATTTTAAAAATACATTCGACAACTTATTTCATTGAAATAATTATAACTGGGTTGAAAATAAAACACGGATATCTTATATGAACACGTAAAATTACACAATATTACATTAAAACTCGCTCAGTAGAAACACAGAAGGTACAATTATTGTTAGCGACATCTATTAACCGGAATTGAGTACTACCTTTGAATATACAGGGTGTTTATTACACATAGGGCAAAAATTAAAGGAATTATTCCCTGGACCATTCTAAGATTATTTTGTCCTTTGATGATTTCTGAAAAGCCGCTTTGTATCGAAGATACAGGGCGAAAAAAAAATTTCGACAATAACAACATTTAATACCAAAAATTACATGTAAAGTTTCTTAATCTACAAGTACTGTTGAAAATGACTACCTCCAGCTACGATGCAAGAATCCAATCTTCTTCTCATTGATTGCCGAACTCTTTAAAAAACACCAGGGTCGTTTCTTATGGAGTTACAGCCAGCAATTATCCAATGTCTTAAATCTTTCAAATTTGGCAATGGAGTAGCATATACTAATGATTTTAGATGGCCCTATAGGAAAAAATCGTTCAATGTACAATCGCCTAGCTTGTAATGAATTGCCATCAGCAAGTCCATAAATGAAATGCATGTCAGTCATCTCGGCTTCGTATAGCTATTCATGATAAGAGGACTTCACTAACCAAAGTTTATGTATTATAGACAGAAAATACATGTCAAACAACCAAACGTCTCAATAAATTTGACACATAACTTGCTTGCTGTTACTAGATTAATAATTTGAAAAATATCAAAATAGGTTTTCCGATTTTTTTTTTCGCCCTGTATCTTCGAAACAAAGCGGCTTTTCAAAAATCATCAAAGAACAAAATCATCTTAGAATGGTCCAGGGAATAATCCCTTCAATTTTTACCCTATGTTTAATAAACAGCCTGTATAATACCAATAGTAGATATATATTCAAAGGTACAACTCTGGCAAATGCCTGGCACTCGCCATATACGAGGGAGGATTGAAAAGTTTCTGGAATGACATGAAAAAAAATATATTTAACATGGGCTACATTTTATTTTTCTACATAGTCCCCTCTGATGTCAACAAACTTGGCCCAGCGTTTTCCAACTTTTTTATTCCCTCCCGAAAATGGATTTCTTTGAAGTCCTCAAAATAAGCATTTACTGCTTCGGTGGCTTCTTCGTTGGATCGTAATATCTTTTCAGCGTTGAATGTTGTGAGTTTTGGGGAAAAAATTAAATCGGAGGGAGCCAAATCAGTCAAGTACGGTGGATGGGGACGATTTCAAATCTCAGTTCGTTGAATTTTTGTTTAGCAATTCGATTTGAATAAGTTGTTGCATTGTCGTAGTGAAACAAAATTTCTTTGACGTTCCAATAGACCTGTCCTGCCAATTGAATTAACTTCGCTTTCTTCGGGGCCAACTTACCATGTCCAATCCACGCTTTCGGCTGAATTTTCGTCTCTGGAGTGTAATGGTGTATCCAAGTATCATCCATGGTTATGAAACGTCTTTTGAAATTGACCGCCTTTTTCTTAAACAACAACAACCTGGCGCACATTTTTCTCTTGCCCAGCCCATTGTGTAAAATATGAACTACTTTCATAAGAGATCCCTATGGCTTCCTTAATCTCACGCACTTTCATTTGGCGATCTTCTAGAACCATATCGTGGACTTTATCCACAATTTCCGGTGTGGTAGGCGATTTTAGTCGAGCTGAACGTGGTTCGTCACAGGTGTGTGTCCAGCCACTCTTCCAAAACCCAGAAACTCACAGTGGAAAAGGAAGCTGAAGCGTTCTTAATGACAGCATCCAACCTGGTTATGATTTCCGTTGCAGTCTCTCCTTTCAAATGAAAAATCTTGATCACCGCACGAACTTCGTTTTTATCCATTACCGATTTAACGCTAGGTAGATCGACACAGACGCTTGTCACGATTAGACCGATTGTATTGAAATTTCTTGACAGTTCATATGAATAGTTAAATAAAAGAAGATAAGATTGCTTTCCAAAATCCAAGGCCTTGTCCATAATTCTGGAAACTTTTCAACCCATCGTCGTAAGTTTGCAAAGGTTGGTTTATATTCAGGAATAATTTATTTGAAATACACCAATTATAAATTTCATTTAAATTACATTGTGACAAAATATTATGTCATTAATAATGATGTTTAACAGTAGCGGCCCAAACACAGATCCCTGCGGAACTCCAGAACTTTGAGTATTTTTTTTTTCTACTCCTATTTAATAATGTATTCATTAATAATGAAATTTATTGTAAATAATATTATTCATTACTGGCAAATATTGAGCAATATTATTACTCAATACTTCTAAGCCAATCACTCCTCAGAATTTTCATTACTCAACACTACTACGGCCAATCACATTTCGGAATTTTCATTACTTTACAGTACAGACAATTGCCTTCCGTTAAGTGTGCTCCGAAACAGTGACGCGTGCTATTGTTAATTATCTGTCAAAATTTGCTGAAATATCTGTTTATAATAATTATTGTAATTTGTGTGATTCTAAAAGGAAAATATGGATTCTGAAAGTGAACACCATGAAATTTTAACTCCACCAGAGATTGTCGAAGCTGCACAAGTGCATTCCTTAAATTTACTACCGGAAAAATCCAGAAAAAAATATGAATAAGTTTATAAATCTTTTATGGACTGGCGGATAAGTAAAAACATTAACTCTTATTCTGAAAATGTTCTCATAGCATATTTTGGAGAACTTTCTGATAAATATAAGTCATCATATTGTTCGTGTTAATTTTATATTAAATAAAGTTAAAAAAAAAACTGTTGTCTGACTCATTTATAATATAGTAGGTACAACATATTTATTACATTTCATAGTCGTAGAAAAAGTATAGTATTCAATTCGCATGTAATGGCTATTACTCATTCGAATGATTTACATCACTCGCATTCGCTCGTGATGCAAACTTCATTCTCATGAGTAATACCATACATTATATGCTCATTGAATAATATACTATTAATTTGTAACCGTAAGTACTAACAAAAAGTGATCTATTACTAAGATAAAATTATGCTCCACATCATCGTACTTTTGGTGTATTTTTTACAATGCGAATGGGCATTGCGTAGTGTGCTATGCAGCGTGTTGGAATGCGCTGAAACAACGTGCAGTTGTTTACTTGTTTTTATCTGCGCTACGCCGTACGAGCGTAAATGTAACCAGGAAGGAGTTATTGGGCTGTTGCTGTTGCTGCTGCTGTGCTCTGTTCCATGCTCACTTCACAAGGACACCGCCGACTGCTACTCGATCGCAATCACGCACTCTTGATCGCATATCGACACTATATGCTGCTGTGCTACGCCTAGATTTGCAAAGATAATATCTATTACAATACACACACACACACAGATCATTAAAGATTGGCTAACTGATCCAAACGTATCATTAGTTTCGCGAAACGACAATTCCATAACCTTCCCTAGGCTTGTCCCATAGAAGGTTTTTGGGCTCTTTTATCTTGAAAAGTTGATGATGGAGGTTGGGAAGCTCAAAATAAGGACGAACTTCAACGCAGAATATAGAGGAATTCAGGAATGCGCGAAAAATCGATGTAAATTCTAGGTGTCCGTAGAAAATTGCGCGTGTTCTTCCAACATGCCCATTTTTATTTAGTTTAAGTTCATAATTTTGTTCCTTATGAAACCCTTAATTATTAAGTATTATTAAAAAATAAAAATTGCTGTAATTTGTGCCAAAACTTTTAGGAATTACGTTAGTTTGAAAATTTTAAAAATTAATATTTCTCTTTTCTCTAAATTATAACATTTTTTTTCAGTGATAGTTAAATTTTAATGAACTATAAACATTAGATAAAAAAACTCATTTTTTGTAATGTTGCCTCATCAAATTTTTGGGCACTACGGGGGTGGATTGAAAAGTGTCCGGAATGATATGAATATACAGGGTGGGGCAGAAAAACCTATCCGATTTCAAAACGTTATAAAATTAAAACCACTCAACTTGTCAAAAAAATTTTTTATTAACATATCGCAAATTTTATGCCATTTTTAAATTTAAGTTTTGAAAAGCACATCACTCAAATGTCGTCCTTGGGAGCGGATACACTGATTTAGGCGCTCGCGGTAGCTTTCCATGACTTTCACCGTCATTTCCACAGGAATTTCTTCAATTGCCCGAGCAATTTCCCTTCGTAAAGCAAGAAGGGTCCTTGGTCGATGCTGGTAAACCTTCGATTTGAGGTAACCCCAAAGGAAGAAGTCACATGGAGTGAGATCCGGTGAGCGCGGCGGCCAGCCAAGATCACCTCTCAGGGAAATGAGGGAAACAGTTCCCTGAGAATGTCCATTGATCGTCGCGATGTGTGGGCGGTTGCCCCATCCTGTTGAAACCACACATTTTCCACGCCATTTTCTTCCATTTTGGGTCTAAGAAAATTTTCCAGCATGAAACAATAGCGCTCGCTGTTGACCGTTACGGTTTGCCCATTGGCCACGTTTTCAGGTCCTGTTGCTGTCCTGGGACGTCCAGGCGACTTCTTTTTCAATGCTGAACTCGTCTGTCTAAAATTTGACACCCACACTTTAATCGTAGCGTGATGTGGAACAGGATCATGACGCCCGAGTCCGAAATGAATTCGAAAAGCACGTTGTGTAGCAATTATCGAACCGCCGCATTCGATAAACCGCTCAATAACAAAAGCACGATGTTCACCAGACCAAGGCATGTTGACTACTGACAAATGGCATAAAACCGGCTTTCTAACGGTTTTTACCCC